>JAPZEB010000025.1:10706432-10748176 GCA_029783705.1 Chaetodon striatus | reverse complement strand
TTTTCTTTGCAAATTTTAGAATATGTTCAATAGCTTTTGCTCTGAACACAAAAACACAACAAACAGTTCTGAGTTGGATCAGGAAAAGCTTAGTCACTTTAGATTTCACCGGCCCAAAACACACTTAACAATCAGTCGAGCAAGAGAAAGGGAAAATGCTACTTAAAAAGAAGAGGTGAGCTTGATGCTGCAAGATGAGTGAGTCTGTTTTTGATTTTGTCCCTTTCCAACAGCAGCATCACTAACACCTGTCTCTTTATTTTCAGACCTACAATCGTCTCGGACGAGGAAAAATGGTGAGTTAAGTTTTTTTCTTTTCCGTAAAGTTAAAAACTATTTGCATGAGTGTTCTGCTTGAATGACTATTTGTGCATGTGAAGCTGATTTGATCTATGCATGCTTCATCCGAGCCTGGGTGTGGTCAAACCACAAGATTTTTGCATACTGGCTCAAGTGCACCAGAGAGCTAAGATTCAGAGAGTTCAGATGCAGCTGAGTTTTTCTCTAGAAAATGTCCTTTCTACAAGTATTATTTTTAATGTGTTTAGAGACATTGTCACTGCACTTCAGAAAGATTTAAATACATTCTTAAATTCCCCACGTCTTGATTAACGTGCTGTGTGTACTGTACGTTATCACACTCTGTCATGCACTTTCTCCTCTTTCTCTCAACCACTCTGGTCCTTTGTGATTAAGGTTCTTTATGTTGCAGTCAGTGTATTCACACAGCATGCTCTGTAAAACAGAGACACTTGTGCTTTTGTTTTGTGCACATCCCCAGAGGCTCCTCCCTCAGTCTTTCCCCCCTTCCAACTCCTCTTATTTCAACCAACTCCTCCTTTGTCTTTTTCTGTCACATTTTTCTCTCCTCCCTACTCTTTCCAACTCCTCCTCCTCCTCCCTTCTCCTCCCTGAACATATCCAGCTCTCCACCTCCCCTCTTCCCACCTCCTTGCATCTGCCCATCCTCATTTTTTATCCTCATTTGCAAAGTCCATTTTGTGCAAGTCTCTCAGCGTCATCCTCAGTGGCACCAGAGACTATGCAAATATACTTCGTTTCAGCCTTTAATGTGAAATACACCAAGGACAGATGCGTCTATAAGAACTGCACTGCCATGAATTTAAATAAGTTTAATTATAGTCAAAAAATCCTGCAAAACAGAACATTAACAAAAGAGTAAAAGCAGCTTTAGGTTTTATTAATGAATACTTTTCTTTAACTTCTCCTGTAGCCAATCCATCTTTTCAGCGGTGGCCTTCTACATGAAGCACCTTGGGGTTAAAACCAGGGCAGTGGACAGCAAGAAGTCCAGAGGAGGCTTCTTCAGGAGACAGCTGGTAAAGGTAAGCTACCATCACATCCTGCCAGGGAAACCAAATTTAAAACAATCATTATTCAGACAGGTCAATAACTGCACTGCACTGTCCTCATAAAACCTTTAAGGGCTGCAGAAATACAAATGCCTCTGCACAGATGTGACTTCTTTTTGACTTAGCCTTCTTCCTTGCTCCCCACCTGTGTTATCTCTCAAGAATAAGAAGGATGAATCCACAAAGGGCAAGCCCAGAGGGGTGTTCCCTGGCATCCCCAGCTGGATTGCAGGCACCAGTACGTATCACCTTTTTGTGTCTTAGCAAATATCACACATGAGCCCTATTATACTGTTATTTGTTTTTATCTAGTATTTCATTTCTGACTATGTCTGCATGATATTCGAAAGTATCCTACATTTACAGATTGCATAAATATTTATGGTAGCGTATTACAGTGACATATAACTACATGTGGTGTCTTTAAATATTGATGTCCATGAATGGCCTGGATATGAGAACATGTTGTCCTGCCCTTCTTTCCTGTTACAGCTGACGTCAAACCTAAAACGGAGGCTGAAGGTACTAGTCGTCCGGAGTTCCCCGCCCCCCCTTTTATCTGTAGAATGGTCACATCCCAACTAATCAACCCTTTAGCATGTCTGCATGTCCCAAATCAAAGTGGGAGGGGATGTGGGTAGAGCATTGTGTTGTTCTGTTTTTCAGGGTGGTTGTTTGAATAATTAGTTCACTTGTTTATTTTGTAATCACCAGAAAACCCTCACACATGGCACCCTTAGTATCTCGTCTGCGGGTTTTTTGGGTGTTCTCTTGCACCAAACTAACCCTCTCATTATACTACAGAGGCCCTGATTGCATCATACTCATCCTGTCTGTTTTTCTGTCTCACAAAGTCCCGTTTTCACTGAATGGAGTGCTTTTAGGTCATGTTTTCCTGCATCTGCTTTAGGGCCACACGATATGAGGAAAATATGCGATAATGTTGAATGTAACAATAACAATACTACTTGCGATAAATAAAAGTGTACCCAGTTTTCTTCTGCTTTCGGTATACTGCCTGAATGCAACAAATTGATTGTTGAATAAAAAAAAATAAAGGGAATTATTGAACAAATTGAACATTAAACTCTACGGATGCCCCTAAAGTCTCGAAAGGTGATATTTTTTATGTTTTGCGCACAAGTTAATTGTCTTGCAAGAACAAGTTATTATCTTGTGTGCACATGATAATAACATGTTCCCCTTGTGCGCACAAGATAAAAAATACATCACCTTTCGGGATTTGTGGGGCTCTGCAGAATCAAAGGCACCAATAAAAAAAGGTTACATATTTAAGTACAGTTCTCGACTGATAATCAGTTGCGGCTAACTCAAAAAATCTCAGCAGTCTTTCGCAATGTGTTTATCACGCAACTTGACACTGCGATGGCAATTTTAAAAAATGCTATATTGTGCAGCCCTAATCTCCCTCATTTGTAGTTCAGCTCTGTTAAACTTGTCGCTGTCCACCCCCCGTCTTCAGCTGAAAAGGAGAAAGTGAATCCAGAGCGTAAGGGTCCAGCTCCCGGCAGAGGCTCCTTGACCGACTCTGCAGCTCCCTCCATCCCCAGCAGGAAGCCCGGCTCCACCGGAAGCCCCGCCTCCCTGCCCGGGTTAGAGATCAGTGATGGGGCAGGCAACAACATCAGCACCACCAACAGCCCCGAGTCTTCGCACACCGATGGTAAACCCGCTTGTTGACTAGACTATAGCCAGGCTAACTGCTCTGTGAGACACAGTGGTGCTTTAAGCTAAATGCTAACATGCTAGCTAAAACGTCTACAGTCAGTCCGCTGGCACACTCAAGATTTCACAGTTTAATCTTTGATAAACATGATAGATATTGAGGCTTGTAAACACTATATCATGATTGTGTGGTAGCAGCATTTGAAGTAAAATTAGCATTGTTTTTATGGTGTTAGTATATTGTTATTGTTATACAATATTGTTGATGAGATAAACATTTGTTCATTTACTGAGTGAAAGTACCACTATTTCTCTTTCAGCAGAAAAATGCAGCACATAACTCCTCGTTTGTTCCCTCTCCCCTTTTCTAATCTTCCAGGCGTCTCAAGCAATCGCTTAGAGCCTCCGACCCTGTCAGACGGGGGTGATGTCTCCCCTGTCGGGCTGGGAGGAGGGCTGACTGTCGGAGAGCCTCTCTCACCCTTGGACACTCCTACAGAAGAAAATGTGGAGAAAGGTGACAGGTGAGGAGGAAGGAGTTGGTAATGAAAAAGCTTTGAGGGAGTGAGATTATAACTGCAGTGTAGTGGCACAGTAATAATAAATTACAGGATTAGAGACTGTAATCAGATTATAATTAAACTGTATGGGAGGTGTAAAGACTGGATAGCTCTAATGCCAAGGGGAAGGGGGAAGTGACACGCCTGAGGTGCTCAGGCTGAGGGAGCGTGGTAAAACTCCCCCAGCAGTCTGTCCCTGCCGTGTGCAAGCTTTTGTCATGCTGCCCGTTGCTCGCTAGCTAACAGATCCTGCAGGTTTGAGACGGACCCTGACCAGGTGAACTCGGACCCGATCCTACCTTCCAGCCCTTTGCCTTCCCTGTCCCTCATGCCCTCTCTCCTTTATCCTCTCACAACGGCTTGTGTGCTCTTTTCCTTATACCATCCTGTCCCATTTGTGTCATTTTGTGTGTGTCCTGTTGTGCATCTCCTAATGTTTACAACAGAGCTTCATTGCAGTTTTGTTGCATATAGGCATTGTTTGTGCAGTTCTGACTCTCTTATGTTTTTTATTGGATTCAGGTACTTGTTGGTCAATGCACTGGTGTTTTCTTCTAGACTGAGACATTTGTAATTGCTACGGTTATATGGCTCTGACTATTGATGAAGATTTCTCTGCTGCAACTCTCTATCAAGTAAACAGGTTTGGCATTTAAGTCAGACATTTCAGCTAACAAATGGAAATGGTGATATTGATAAGTTTGTCTAAAGCTTTAAAAAAATGCGAAGATTGGCTACTACAGCAAGGTAGTAAATCTTTAGACTGTGCAGATGTTTTTTTAAAAGCTGCAATTGGTACTTTTATTAAAATAACTCATCATATTTACTGAAACTGTCTGTATATTCACACAGTAGTACATGACACAGATAATCTGTGGAAAAAAAAGAATCATTTTCCTATGCCTCCGCAAAGTGCTTTTAATGGCATTTGCGAGAGTCCACTGCACATCAGTGAAAACAACCAATCAGAGCCGAGGAGTCTCTGACGCCGCTGTCATGGACTGCGGTCAAACTGTCAAGCTAGGCAGCACTGATCAAATGTTAATCAAAATTCTGTCACTGCATGGCCTATTTCTCATCTCAAATCTCAAACATGTTTCTGAAAACATTTGAGATGAGAAATAGGCCATGCAGTGACAGAATCTTGATTCACATTTGACCAGCACTAACCAGTTTGATAGGCTGACGGCAGTTCATGAGCAGTGATTGACATAATTGGCAGCTGCACAAGAGACTCCTCAGCTCTGATTGATGGTTTTCCTTCAGCCTTGAAGGAGGAGGACGAATTTGAACTCCAGACTGTCCCAATGCCCAGGCGCAAACCAACATCAAAGAACCAGTGGCCAGGGAGGCTGACAGTTGCCTTGCTTTACGTCGCCTGTGTCTCAGCCAAAACGTTGCTCTTGAACACACCGCCAAGACTACAGCCAACAGCCAACTAGGACATATGTTCTGCGCCTGAGTGAGAGGAGATAACTCTCCATACCAGCAGGCAGCTGTAGTCTGTATTCATCATTAAAAAAGGATACTTACTTACTGTGCACCAGCGAACAATAACACAGACAGTTATGAAGTGTTTCTAGGGCTCAATGACTAAAATACATAATCTTATCTAATATAACAAGTTTGTTTTGATCTCACGTCTTCTTGACGTTAGCCATTTGTTTGCTTTTCTCACACCTGTTTCACTTCTCATTCATGGAGCTGAACTGTCCCTGGCACCAATTCAACACGTGTAATCAGCCAAAAAAACAGCGAACAAGGGCCGACTGTGGGTGACAGATGCTCACTGACGGCCTGACATTAGCATTAACAGCTGAACATTGGTTTGGCGTATAAGGCCGTCGTGTACTACTACTGTAGTGACAGTTTGAGCAAATATGACACAAAGTTATTCAGTAAAAGTTATCAACTGTAGCTTTAAAGTGGACAATGAGTTTAATGTCATGTTTTAGTTTTTGTTGCTCGCCCCGTGTGCTTTCCAAGGTGTCTGCGTCTGTTGTGGCCAGGGCCCGTCCTTTGTCCTGCTTGTCTCCACAGTGTGTGCGGTTACATGTTGTGCCAGGGGGCTTTGGCATATTATCTGGCATGCTGCTCTGACAGCGGTTACAAATAGCTCAGTATATCATGACGGGGGTGTGCATTTGCATGATATGGTTACTACTGTGGCTAATAGCTGTCTAAAGACGGGTGTGTAACGATGTGGTGTCCCGTGTTTTTACAGACGGAAGACAAGGTGGGTGTCAGCGCCTTGACTGAGTCATGGACATGCTTCAGGCCTTATACAGATCACACAGCACACACAAATCACACTGACCCGCATACACACCTCACAGTGAGCCCTGCGCTCCTGATACACAAACATGGCTAAGTATCTGCTTGTGAAGGAATTGGAAAAGGCTTGAGTGTTGAGATCAGTTGGATGATTTTTAGTGGATGTGAATGCACGTTGTGTGGATTTGTTGACATGAATGACCAGTAAAGTTGCCTTACTGCAGACTCCTGGTACAAATATGAAGTAGAAGCAATGCATGGTTACTGTCATAACATACTGTTGTACATTGGCTCTTAGTAACTCATACGGAAATGTAGAAAGTGTTGTATATGAAGCATACTCTGTGTTTTGTAGTCTAACCAGTGTATGCATGTCATACAAAATGTCATGCATATTCATTTGTCACTCATTTTCTTTCTTTCTCCATCTTTTGTTGATGTGATTCTTTTCTCCTGTCTGTTTTTGCTGTACCTTAAATCATTTTTCCTCCTCTTTCCCCTCATTAACACAAACGTCTGTGCACACTGGCTGCATATGACTTTGAGACTTTCTCCTCCTTCCCGTTTATTGCTGTTGTCACTGCCTTCGTTATCTCCTGTCCTTCCGGTGGCATATCCGTGTCCTCCTTCTATACTTCTGTTCTCATTCTCTCCTCGTCAACCCCGTGGCCTCTTCTACTTTTTTCTAATCCATCTTTCCTCTCTTGCATTTGTTCCGACTTTTCTTTCTACCCCAATTCCTCCTTCCCTCTATTCTGTCCCTTTCTTTTCCTCATCCCTCCCTCATCCTCTCCCTCCTTCCCTCCCAACAGTAGGAAAGTGGGGCGTAGTGAGAGTGCACGCGTGGACCGGCACTCCTCTCGCCGCCGTGGCTCTTCCCGGGTCAAACAGTCTCGCTCCCGTAGTGATGTGGACCTGCAGCCGCCTTCTACCACGTCAACGTCACCTGCCCCGCTCACTCCCCAGCACCTCCATCCGTAAGATGGACAAACCCCGTCCTAATGGCTCTCTGATCGGAGAGGTGCACCACAGGGACAGACAGGCTGTCAAACACTGGCAGATAAAACAGGACGAGGGCAGCAGTCCTGACATAATCAGAAAGCAGATAAACAAAACTGTTGGTAATAATGAGAATATTGATAGATCAAGCCCACCTGGCTCATTCAGAGCTGTTTGATAGATCACTTTGAAAGATATTTAAATTAATCCATGTGAATCAATCAGACTGACAGGGTCACTGACTCATTATTCATCCTCAGAGGGATCTGCTGGCTTGTACTGTGAGGGACAGAGAGTGAGTTACAGTTAAACAGCACTCTTATTTTCAGTGAAAGGTCAGGCGCTTAGCTCTGTAGAGAAATGATTAATGATCAGTAGTAACCATTAGGTGCTAACCCTTTATTAAGGGTTAGTATATTTGCTGTTAGTTGACTATAAATTCCCGACACAGTCAGTTAGGACTCAGAGGGGAATGTCCTGAAAATGAACATGACCCTGAGTGAGCCAGCAGGGGTCAAGTTCAGTCAAAGATTTCTCTTGTTTTTTTTCTTGAACAGTCCCTACAATGACAGCTGCTGTCATCATGAAGGTCCAGTGGAAAGTGGCTTTGTGCAAATTAAGTCCAAGAGTGGAATAATAACAAGGCTAGAAGACAAAAAAACAGTTAAAATTGTAATGGTGTGGATTGAAGTTAATGTATTAATATAACAATGAGTCGATCATGTATTGGTTACTGTGCAATACAAAACTGTCACGGCTCTTACTCTGAAGAACGTTAACATGTAGTTAAAAAGCTTCAGTTTGATTTAACCTAAATTATTGTCAGTTATTTGTCTTTGTAAGCTATATATTGTAAACATTTGCAAAACTGTATCAACCCTTCAGGGTTTAAGGGCATTTACAATTTTTATATATCTTTTAAATTCACCTTTTTAATGTACGTGCATATATCATGATGCCAGTGTTTCATATCAACATTTGTGGAAAAGTTCCAGTTGGTATGTAATGAGGCATCAATTTGTTCTTAGATTTAAAAAAAAATAGGTACATAGATAATTTGTCCCCTAAAGCTGAAAAGTCAGATTCTGAAATTCTTTAAATTTCTTGTGAAAACATAATGAGCTGTTGAAGTAACAAAAATTAATTGATGAAAATGTATTTAGAGAGGTAAAAATGGCTGTGAAGTGAAATATAGTTTAATTAATTATCAGCTGATTTGATAATTTTAAGACAGTTTGATTAAAACAGTTGTTATATGATGAAAACAGTCATGTTTCATTTTCCTTGTCTAACAGTCATCACAACATTGCCATTTATTGTTTCAGGAAAGTGGCCTAAAGAATGAGAGTTAAAAAAAATAGTTGAAAAGTGGAAGTGATGAAAATGTATATGAAACTGAAAAATAGTGACAATTTGTTGATCTATTTGATAAGCTCGATGGAAATTTTATTTGAAACGGTGATGCTCTGATAATTAAGTCACTTTCTACCATTCATCATTTACAACACCCAGCTGATATTCATAGTTTACAACAAGCGATTTTTGTTACTTCTGCCCAAAATGTCAATGAAAAACCACACCCAGTGATGAGATTTTGGCTCTCAGCTTGTAGGCCAGGCTGCCCTGTGAGCATTTACCTTGACAGGACGGTGGCAAAAGGAGAGAGGGAGGTGAGAGAATTCATCCTACACTCTGTGGATAGTCGTTTTACTGCTAACAATGTGCTTTATTGTTACATTCTATCATTTACTGAAGACATGAAAGCAAGCGGTGTGGCAATACATCCTAATCAAGCTAGTTTGTGATGCTGCAGTGATAGTGGATTGACAATGTAAGAGCAGCGTTACATTCAGAAGGAGGCTTAAAATTAAGACAACCTCTACCAACATAATAAAAAATGTATAACTTTCATGAAATGAAGCATTAATGCAAACGGTATCTGAAGTTACTTTAATGGACTGATCAGTAGCCTTTAACAGCTCATTGAAGTGACGATAAAATGCATCCCCTTTCGCAAGAACAGTCTCAGTTGCAGACTGGCTATATGGCTTTCTCATCACATAAAATGTAATACTTTCAGAATTGGCTTTGAACTGATGACTCGTAGAGTGAAATGATGAAACATGGCTCTGTTATTTATCATATCACGACTGTTTTAATCAAACTGACTCAAAATTAATCAAATCACTTGATAATTTATCACTTAATTTTTCATTTCACAGCCATTTTTAGCCTCCTGTTTCTCAATTCCCATGTATTTTCATCACCTCCACTTTAATCAGTTAACTTTCTTCCTTCCACCCCACATAAAACATACCTTTACTCATGTGGACCAATTGTTTTGGTGCTCAAAATGGGTTTACCAAAGTCTTAGGCTCACAAAAGTACTGTAATATGTAATATGTATATGATGGACTGTACTTGATATTATAGTTGGACTACAGCAATAACAGTAGGCTGTTGATAGACAGCGAGATACTTTGGTTAGCCATTACCATCTTTACATCATCTAATGTTAAGACCGCCCTGGTCTGTATTTATTAGAAATGCAACCAGCTGGTCACAGCTACTGTCGCTCCACAGCCACCATCCTCCACTGGTGCCATCCACCATCACTTGATAGCCACCTGGGTCATACTTGAGTTATGTTGTACAGTAGGATCCATCCTAAATGATCTTTCTTCCACTTCCTTCGTTTATTAGTTCGGACGGACCAGTTACATTTCCTGAAGGGCCCGGCCACTCCCCCACCAGCCCCTCCCCACAGCTTGAGGAGATGGAGCCACGCCTCCTGGAGTTTGAGCAGGACCTGCCCAACTGGAGGGACCTGGCTCCCCCTGAAGCCCTGTCCAGTCTCAGCAAGAAGGAGGCCAAGAGGCAGGAGGTCATCAATGGTGAGGAGAGCAATGAAGCAGCACACGATGAGAAGGAAACTAATAGATATAGGCCGTGTCTACTTCTGTGTCTACTCTCTCTTCCCTCTCAGAGTTGTTTGCGACAGAGTACGCCCATGTGCGGATGCTCAGTGTCCTTCAGATGGTCTTCTCAAAGCCCTTGGAGAGAGAGGAGCTCCTGACCTCCCCTGAGGTGTCCGCCATCTTCCCCAACCTGGATGAGATCATTGAGATGCACTGTGAGTGCTGCTGCAAGGAGGTCATCTCTGACCTGAGCTTGTGTCCTCCCAGAGAACTGGGAAGCCACTAGTGCTCTCCTTCACCCAACAAGCAGATCACTATGTAGTGAATCTAAATTTGTACTCTGAGTGTGAAGCTGCTTGTTGTGTGCATTTGTTGCCAGTGATAAAGTTAACTTCCTGTACAACCTGCCTCCTTGCTAAGGATTTAATTGGGTGCACAGTCAAGAATAACTCAAACATATAATAATAATAATTGCATCTCTTACAAAAATGGTTGGTGACTGTTGTATAAAGACGAGTTGCTCTCTGTACTTCAAATGTAAATTATTCATTTGTTTCCCTCTGGCTGTGAATGCAGATAACTTTTACGACAACTTGAAGAAACTGCGTTTGGATGACAACTTCATAGTCAAATCTATCAGCACCACAGTGCTCAACAGAGTGAGTCATCATAATCCTTCTCTTTATATTATTCCATCTCTCTTTTCTCTTAGCGTGTATGTTGCTTTAAGGAAAACCTCAATAGATATCCGCTGACAGTTTAATTCAACACAACTCGGCAGTAGTTGTGCCAAAATCTGATTTTGTTGGTTGCACAAATGCTGAAAGCTGTTTATCTATAAAAGTAAAATATTGGCTGTAACAGTCAGACCGTTATATGAGTTGTCTTTGCTCTGTACCTTTTCCAGCTCTTTCTCCATCTGTCTATCTCTTTATTCCTCTCATTTTTTTTTACTTCTGGCTATTACAACACAGTGTCGTTTTGTGTGTGTGTTTTCCAGTTTGAAGGTACAGAGGGCGAGTGGTTCCAGAAATTGACAGCCCGGTTCTGCAGTCATCAGTCGTGGGCCTTGGAGCAGATCAAGAGCAGGCAGAAGAAAGATCCACGCTTCAACTCCTTCATACAGGTACACACACAGATCATACGTACACACTCACAGACGCATGGACATGCAAGTGGTCAGTAAGTGGTCCAGTACATACATGTGCTCTCACTCTGACTCTGTGTGTATGTTTAATCCCAGGAGGCAGAGAGTAAGCCCCAGTGCCGCAGGCTGCAGCTCAAGGACATCATTCCCATAGAGATGCAGAGACTGACCAAATACCCACTGCTGCTGGAAAATATTGCCAAGAACACAGGTGTGTGTTTGGTTGTGTGTGTGTATGTGTGTGTGTGTCCCATCCCTGGTTATGGCTCACAATTTTGTGGAAGTCAGCACTATCTTGGCATGAGTGTAAACATCTTTATAAACCTTTCTGTTTTCACTGATGACAGATAACCTTATTATGCTACTTATTAAAATAGACAAAATCCTCCATCATGCTATTTTTAATTTCATATTATGATACTAGTAGGGCTGAACTCAACTCAGAATGAATTTGGCTGTTCAATAAGAATTTGACTATTTATTCCTTTTTTCTATATATAGTTTGAGAGTTTGAACGAGGTTAGGGGCTGACAGTGATCACGTAACATACTTAACAAGCCAAGAGGCCCTTCGAGCGAATGCAAGCTAACTACGCTAATGACATACAGGAAATGTGACACAACATTTGTGCTGACACTAGATATCAAACAAAAGTCAGAGATTGTGTCGTATTAAGTTGCTGTGAGCTGTAACTTCACCATTCTAAGCAGAAGGCAGAAGATAATGTTATCTCGGAGCCTTGCTCTGGTCAGCTGTCTGTGTCTTAAGGCTTTGCACATTGAGTTTGTTTTTTTCAGATGCGTTTTTTTTGTCCATCATCCGAAAAAAAAAAAAAAACATTATGCACAGAAACCTTGCACAGGTGTGTGATGCATTTTATTGTTGTATTCGTCGTAAAAAGAATTCAAATATAAATATTTCCCCCTTTGCCTCTCTCCACTGGAGTTACCTATCTGGCTGTCATCACTCCCTCACTGTCTTTCATTTGGCACCGCAGCTGCATGAAGGGGCAAAGCTGTCCTCCACATTTTGTGTGCGGTCCACATCCTCCTCCTCCTCTTCTTCATCATCCACCTGAATATTACTATTTGACCTGTTGATAGTTTAGTTATGAAATTATTCTGTTCCTCTGTTTTGTCGCGGCTGTGTTGCCACATTTTTCTTCGCTGATTCTCGGTCAGACGTCTCTAAAGGCTTCTGACTGATGCAAAAAACCTTTTCCAAAAATTTTAATGACGGACGAATATTTCAGACTCAGTCTGCAAACACGATTGACACAATGTGAGGTATTTATTTTTGGAGGTGCCACAATTTTTTTTTACAAAAAAATAAAAGACTCACTGTGCAAAGGCCTTTACTCACACCACCCTGAGTCTGGGTCTGAAGCTGCCTATATACAAGAGCGGGGTGAAAGCGAGGAGCGTTCATTCTGCAGCTAAATCTTGGGACCAAAATGTCCCCAGAAGTATACTGCACACTGACTGACAAAAAAAAAGATCTGAGTCTTTGACTTTCAGAGGGCTGCCCTAGATATAACTGTACTGCATATTGTAATATAACAGTTTTTTTGGGGGGGGGATCTGTTGTCCTGTTGTTACAGGTCAACAGAATAAATTAATTTAATTAAATTGCAAATTAAATGTTTGACCAATCAAGCCACTTTATTACATTGATGCAAAAATCATATAGCGTTTTAATACCTCTTCATATCTTACGAAGATACCCACCACAGTATAAACACTATCATTATATCCTTTCATAATCTACATATCATCATTTTATATTTCCTAAACATCCCCTCTTGTTCAAAAGAAAAGGTGGAATGAACATTGTTCAAAGTGACAGAGGCTCATCTACTGATAACTCCCCGTCTGGTCTCTTTGTAGATTTTGCCAGCTGATACACAGGCTTATATTTTTATGACAGCCATAAGATGATCTATGCGTTTGTGTAAATGTGGAAATTGTAAGTAAATGGGACATTTTTAGGCCAGAATGCAGATAATTGTTATTCTAGTGTTTTAAACCATATATTCAGATCTGTATCAGAACACAGGATGAATGCAGACTAACTTAAGCACACCAGCAAAACATTTAAACAATCGATTACTGCTCGGGCCACTTTTTTTGTGGACGCTCGTGATTTATGGCTTTTGTTTGGGCTCTGCTGTGAAAGCTGTATTTTCTCCAGCTCTGTGTTTTTCTGTCTCTCCACAGAGGACCCGACAGAGAAGGAGAGGATCCAGCAGAGCGCAGAGTGCTGTAGAAAGATCCTCAACCATGTCAATGAGGAGGTCAAAGTGATGGAGAACCTATTGGTGAGAAACACACAATCCATCACTCAACACACTGTTATGTGGTGATTGAGCACCAATTGGAGTCTAGTAAATTCATTTTGAGACCTCTGAAGGTCTCTGCTTGTTAGACTACTTCTGCTTCTGTGCTGTCTGTCCTCTGACCGGCTAACCTTTCTCTCTGCTCCCAGACTCTGAAGGACTACCAGCGAAGACTGGACACATCAGGGCTCAAACCCAGTAATGAGCTTTATACTGAATATAAGGTGAGGCTCTTTCAGCAAAGTTTGTTTGCGCACAACGTTACAGAGTTTAGTTCTTTGACATTTTTGTTGCAGGAAATGTGCTCATTATTCTCACCGGGTCTTTTCTAGAACATCGACCTGACACAAAAGAAGATGCTTTATGAAGGCCCAGTGACCTGGAGAGTCACAAAGGAGAAGGCAATTGGTAAATATATGCTTGTGTGTAAATCAAATGAATGCAAACTGCCTGGGATTATCTGCTGCTGAATCATAAACAGACATTTTACAGACATTTAAAAATTGCTGAACCATTTTTGTACCGTTATTAAACAGTTTATTAGGCTTCCATAATTGTGTATAAAATTTAATTAATAAAATTTACTGACATGCAGGCATGTGCAGACGGGGAAGCCTAGGGTGCTCAAGCACCTGCCTATTTTCCCCTTGATGTCCAAAGTGCCCTCTTGTTTCAGCAGTAACTTCTCACTTTTGATATACCAAGTAAAACATCATATAAAATTTGAAGTCACACACCTGGCTGCATTTCCCTGCCCATCTAAATAAGGCCCTGTTTGTACATGACTGCCACAATGGATAACAAAATAAAAGCAAACACCAGGAACATTGGCACTTATAGTTACTGTACTATTTCTGAGAAACTTAAAGGGGAAATCAGCTCAAATTACAATTTAACAATAATTAATCTTCCTCCGATTTCATCGGGTGGCGGACAGTGACAATAGCGTGATGCAGTTTGTTGTAAGATGCCATGTTACATTCAGTTTGAATATGGGTTGCAATAATTCAACAGGCTATGTTAAACATTATGTTGGTTTGTGGTGTTTTAAATATTCATGTGTCATGTGCCTACTTTTAACTCTGAGCACCTGCCCCTCTAAAAGTCTCTGCACGGTCCTGCTCACACGGCCAATTATCTGTTTCCAGAAGGCAAGCAACCTGACAATGGTTTATTTTAAGATATTGAGAACATTATTATCTTTTTTTTTTTCTGTTTTCATTTCCCTTTTTCAGATTTTTTGATCAATGTTAGCTATAAGAGGAAACCCAGCTGCAGTGTAGGGTTTATTTTTGTTTCGTTTTTTTTGAGATCTCATTGGCCCCTTGGCTTCCTTTTTTATATTTAGTTATGTTTAATAACCTAACCTCAGTTTAAGGTTTGTCCTTCACTTCTCAAAATGATCCCACACTTTGGCTTTCCTGCCCGACATGTTATTAAGTAGCCTGTGTAATAACCACAGGTACCAGCCCTGGAAATTAATGTGACTGCTGAGCATGGCCACTTCCTGTGTCTGGCCTTTCAAATTAACTTTCCACATGGTCCAGTCATATAGGTTTTGATTTATTTTACAAGGCGCAGCTCCTAATAGAGTTTCACGTAGCGACCAATTCAATCTGGTCGACAAAAGTTTGGTCTACTATTAGGGGGCAGCCCTTGTCTACAGTAATGAAGCCATACACATTAAAAAATAGAGCTGTAAGACAATGAGAAATGGATAGCAGAGAACCTTTCTATCTTTACGTCTCCTCATCCCTGTCCGTCTGTATCTTTTCCACCTCACCGTCCTACTCCCTCTCTCTGTCTCTCAGAGGTGCAGTGTGTGTTGCTCGGGGACCTGCTGGTGCTCTTACAGAGGCAGGATGACAAGATGGTTCTCAAATGTCAGAGCAAGAGTAACATCGCCATGCAGGAGGGCAAGCAGATGCTGAGTCCCATCATCAAGCTGGACTCAGTCTTCCTACGTGAGGTGGCCACAGGTTAGCCGCGCACGACAGCGCAGTAGTTTCACAGACAAATATGCTCACTTACATGGTGAGATCGATATCATTCAGCCTTTTAATGTCTGTTTTTTTCCTGTGCTGTCAGATCGGAAGGCTTTCTACGTGATATTTACCTGGGACAGCGGTGCTCAGATCTATGAACTGGTGGCTCAGTCTGTTGGAGAGAGGAAAATGTAAGGATACACAGACTAATCATGTGTGTTTCAAAAGGTAAATGATAGGAGGAACTGTAAGCTTATTTTTGTGTGTGTGTGTGTTTGCAGCTGGACTGATGTGATAAAGTCAGCAGTGGATGATCTGAAGAAGAGTGGAGCACCCATGAGGTTGTCACTGCCTTCAGGAAGTGGAGGACCTCCCTTTAGTCCCTCCACGTATGTGTCAATGTGTGTGTGTGTGTGTGTGTTTTACTTGACTGTTGAAAGAGCAGGACGTATTCATTGGCTGCCAAAGTTCACCCATCTCGAGATATCTCATTTCTTTTGTCATTTTCTCTACGTCAGGCTGAATGCCCCTTTGAGCCCAACTGAGAATGGGGGTTTGAAAAGCAGCAGTGGTGAGGCCGCAGCGCTTTATCAGCTGAGCACTTAACAAATAGCACAAATTTGTTATTGTTACACATTTCTGGGAAGCTCGAGCCAAAGTTAAGCCTTGTGTCTGTCTGTAGATCGAGATAAGGACAGCTTGACGGATGACAAGTCTTCAGACCCCAGGCACAGACTGATTGATTTCCTGTCAGACAAAGGCTTCGACTTGATAGGCCACTCCAACAGCGATCAGGAGAAGGTGGCCAACAGTGCTTTGGATGAAGGTGAATGAGGGGGTTCCTTGTGCTTCTACAGATGATTTCTGTATCTTCATTGTCTTTCCTTTCCTTCATAGCAGCTTGCCCATCCTTCTAATGAATTGTGTCTCCTTTGTTAGTCATGTCACTGAAAAGGCTGCTGGTCGGCAGCATCAGTCTGTCAGAAGACTCACAGCCTGACGAAGAAAATGGAGAGGACCAATCCGAGAGGCCCGGTCAAGAATCAGATAGCTGTCAGTCAACAGGTAAGCATTTTTTGTTTTTTAAAGCAGTGGTTCCCAACTAGTTCGGCCAGGGGGTCCAGATTTCTCCTTAGTCATTAGTTCAAGGTCCACACAGTTAAATGTATTCAACATCATACTTGCGTTTGGCCATGTTGTCGAGCATCACCATGAAGTTAAAGTTAGCAGGCACTTCTCAGAGCCAAGAGGGGTAGTTTTTCCCTTTGGTGTTTTTTGGACGAATAAAACAAACGAGATATAACAAGTTAGTCAGAGGTGCTGATAGGCTCTTTGGACGGAGCCAGGCTACCTCTTTCCACCTGTTTCTAGTCTTTATGTAACCGGTGGACTCTAGTGTTGTCTGAGAAGCTTTGGAGGTGATCCCCATTTGTTCCTGACAACTGACAGCAAGAGGTAAAAACAAAATCTCTGTCAATTACAACCATATATACTCAAGCCCCTTCACAAATTAAGTGCACAGCAGCAAAAGTGAAGAGGCAAAGCAGGAGACACCCCTATATAGGTGAGGTACCCTCAGAGGTGAACGTAGAGGTACAGAAACTGTGTATCAAACATTCCACATAGTGACTATGGAGGTCTTTACATGTCAGGTAATAACAACTGAAACTAATTTTGTGTAATTATAATATTTAATATTACACAAAATGTACATTTGACTTCATTACACATATTACTGCTGTATAACTGACCATGTTAGATTTACGCTAAGCTAAGCTAGCCGTCTCCTAGCTTTAGCTTCATATTTAATGGAGAGATATGAGAATGGTACAGATCTTCTCATGTAATTATCTGCAAATAAGCAAATGTGTATTTCCCAAAATACCCTCATGTACTTGTAGGCTATACCACCTGTCTTCACACTTGCTCGCAGTGCTTGAATGAGAAAAAGATGATCTGTCAAAAAATCTGTCCTAAATTTGTTAAAAAATTATCTTTAAAAGGTCTTAAAAAAAAAAGCATTAAACGTAAGTGTCTGATACCTGTAGACACCCTGCCAGTTTTACTGGTCAGAATCTGCTGCAGATAGAAACAAAGCTGACTCATGACACATCTAAATTGAGTCTTTCCGTTCACAGAAGAAAGCCAGACAATAGACAGGGGAGCGGAGGAGGAGAACGATAACTCTTGTGAAAAAGAAGGCGCGGGGACGAAGGCAGAGGAGGAGAGGAGCATCAGCGCGCCGCTGGTGTTGTCCCAGGAGAGGATGGAGGAAGTGTGCAGGAGGCTCCACAGTCTGGAGGAACAACTGAAGAGACTACAGGTGAGTGGAGGTGAACAGAGAGAGAGAATATAGAAGGAAAAAAAGCAGGGAGCAGGTAGTATGACAGGGGCAGATAAAGATGAGAGACATAACAAAAGATGGGAGCCGACTGGAAAGAGACACACAGTTGGGCATCAAGGATTTCACTGAGGATAACTTAAGTAAGGAGCGAGCTGTGGTATACTTTGGACAAATGGGGCCAAAATGGCACAAAAGAGAAACTAGAGAATAGAAAACCATTTAACCACTGCTGTTATTGCTTGGCTGAAAATTGCCTTGTGAAATTGGACTTCTCTGAAAATGGCTATTATGTCCAGCGCTTGCAATGGGATGTGTCAGAGAAGCAGCGAGGGAGACGAAGAGAGGATGTTAAGAGGAGGAGGTTGAAGTGTGTGTGTGTGTGTGTGTGTGTGTGTGTGGTTGTGTGTGTGTGGTTGTGTGTGTGAGTGTGAGGGGGTGGGGATGCGAATGTCTGTCCTTAGTTCCTAAGGTGATATTGATTTTGTGTGTTGCAGACTGTAGAAGACGAGCACCACAGGCTGCAGGAGGCCCTTTCCAAGTTCTCACTGGAGGGGGGTAACTTCCAGTAAGACACCATCACGCCACCTGCTGGCCACTAGGTGAGAACACCAAACTATTTAAAGTATATTGTATATATTTTAAGTGTTGTTAAAATATTTAAAGTGATGCTCAAGTATAATTTAAGTATCATCACTCATCATCAAGGGCACAGGTTTAGTTTCAGACTATGATGTCTACAGGTCCTTAAAAAGTCCTATTGTGTCTTAAATTAAGGTTTCTTAATATAAGGCCTTAAATCCAGATTTGGTGGATCTAAAATATTCACATTGCCACAAAAATTTCTCCAGCCTGACAGACCCAGTGACTGTTTACAATCTTTGGACAGACTGAAGAAAAATATTTTTTTCCCCAGGGTATTTCTCAGAATATTGCAATAATAAATAGCATTCATGACAGCAATGAGATTTCATTTTCTTTATGCATTAAACACATTAAACTTTAACTCACCCACTTTTCCTTACTGTTCATTTTGAACTGACATCAGTGTGTGTACTTGGAAAGAGTACTAAAACACGTGTGACACACACACACACACACACACACACACACACACACACACATATAATGCGTTTTTTCACTACAGGTTTGGTCTTAAAGTTCATACAAGGTGCTATTAAACAGAGCTCAAAAAGTCGAATTGATTTAACTTGGTTATATCTGTAGACACTCTGCAAACACGAGATATTTTTCAACAACAAAATGTGATTTTTTGCTATTTTCTGCAACAATCCGGCAAAATAAATGAATGAAAATTAATAGGCTTTCCATAATGATAATAAAAATATAATGATACACTCTAACAGATAAAACCACTAAACTACAGAGAATGAAATAGAGTAAAACACCAAACAATAAAACAAGATCAAAAGGATGAGATAAACAAACAAAATGGATGATGTATTAAATTTAAAATGTAAAACACACATGAGAGTTTAATAATAAATGTAATAATAATGTGTATTTTTCTGGATTATTGATGTGATAAACCCACTTAAAGTCATTTTTAGTTCATATGATAGTGGTGTTGACACGGTTTGTTTTTTTCCTTGCTCTGTATTGCATTTTGAGAGGCTTTTGAACATGTGCACTGCTGCAAAAATAATTGTTTTCATAGTGTAAAAAGGTTTAAATTACTGTTGGTTTTCACTGCAGTCTTTCGGATGCTCTCTGCTGCTAACCAGGAAAAGAAAATCACTGTTGTCCTGTTACAAGCCTTGTTATATTTATCCCTAATAACACAGATTTTATGCCCTCACTGTCAGTTTTTCCCCGTAGTATCGATTATCTATATTTTTTTTAGATATTGTATCAAAATTAGAAATTCCAGTGTCATGACAGCACTACTTGGTAGAGATTTGATGGTCACTTAATGCATCTGTTAAGAGAATAGCATTTGTAAATTTAAAAAAAAACATTTTTAAGTATTTTTTTCTATTCAAGACACATGCACAGTGAGGAGACTTTTTCAGCCCTGAGAGCTGTTGGCAGGTGTCTTCCTGTCAGGCTGCATACAACCTCCATAAGTAAGATAGGGCAGCTTGTATTTAAAAAAAAATGTCTGAAAATCACATGCTGTGACTCAGTCATCTATTTTTATTTTTAGCCCCTATCTGATCTCATCAGCATTTTTACAGCTGTTAATTCAGGGGAAACTGATGACAGAGCTTTAATGACAAACTATGAAATCAGTCAGTGAATCAATGAAACTGTGAAAAGTGTGAGGAACAAAAATAGGATTTTAAGGAAAGTGGGGAGAGAAATTTCTCCGGTGGAAATTTTGCCCTTGCACATGATCAAGCTTTGTTTGTTTTTTAATCTTATATATTCAAGCTTTCCCTTGTCTTTTTTTTCTGCGTAGATTTCTACTGGTGCTGGTTTGGAGTGCAAGAGTGACTTTCAGAGGCTTCCCTGGAAATTCCTAAACCCTCACAAGTCATGCCTGGACCCTTTGCTGCATTAGGGGGCTTTATGCACAGTGCAGTGGTTCAGTGACGAACATGGGAGGTGTGTGCATGTGTATGTGTGTCTGTTTGCGTGCATGCTTGGTAGAGAGGTATACAAAGAAAAAAAAACAAAAAACGGGACATCCTACTTTTGAGTGGGAGGTTGTTTTTGCAGAGAGGTGCCAAAAAAAAAAAAGAAGAAGCAATATTTTTGCTGTGAGAGAGATGCTGCCTAACAAATGAACAAAATGTAGTGATTGCAATCTGCTGTAACACACATACGCACACCGGAGACATGCACGCCAGAGAATAACTTACATTATTGCCAATAGCAGATGTGCAGTAAAGGAGAAATCCTATGTTTGCCCGCCAGGTTAGCTATAACCAGGTGGAAGCCTTAAGGGGCCAATGTAGCGTTTGAACATGTATTGAAATACTACTGCTGATATATAGTGTTATTTCTAGTCTATGCCAAAGCACCACGGAGATGCACTTTTTTCTGATCAAACCAAGTTGAACCCACACTGTTTATGCAAAATTTATTTACTCTCTATTTAGTGCCGTTTTTGAACAGTTGGGCTTCATGTAGGCAGCACTCATTATTGAAAAGATTGCATGCATGAAAGTGTGTGTATGTGTGTTACAAAGTTTTTAATTAAGGATGTGCTTATTTTGAGGGTTCTTACTGTCAGTAGGTCACATAGAAAACATTTATAAATAGTAGCACTATAGGTAATCATGCTGTTAATAATGGAGTCTTTTTTTTGTATTTACCACTTTTATTTATTCCTCTGAGTTCTGTTTGGTCAGCGAGTTGCCTCACCTGAGTGAAACTGTTACCGCACTGGGCCGATGAAAAAGAACGTGTTCGAGAAAAGACAAAACGCAAGAAGGCAAACCTAGGATGTGTAACGAAGATCAAGGTAGAGAGCGAAGAAGGGAGATGTTAGAAAGGGATGGGGCATGAGTTTAGAGGTTGCTTTGGTTTATTTGAAGCCAGCTTGAACCAGACGGTCATGAGAAGATGTGGAGAAAACATGAGAGTAGGATTTGTGCTCACTGTATTAAGATATGTAGACACACACACACACACACACACACACATACATATACACTTACAAACACTGAGAGCCCAGTGCTATAGAAGTATTCACAAAGGTCATTCAGTGCCAGCATCATTTCTGCAGTGTCACCTTCCTCCTGATTCACAGCTCCTGATCCAGAACACGGACTTAAGACGGGGTTATAAACTGTATTATATGATGTTAGATTCACTTGTTCTTAGCAAAAGATTCTATTTTTTCCCATATTTGTATCAAAACCGAGCTCTGTGTTTGTATTTTATTCAGCAGTTGATTGTAATTATGATGATGATGATATAATTTCTGAGTAGTGGCATAACTGTGGCCGTGCACACAGGACCAAAGACATAAAGCACCGTTAGATCCTCATACGAGCTGTAATTCTCTTCACGACATGCATCATCCGCGTAGTTGCATGTCACTTAATGCTGATGCAGGACTGATCGCTCACAGCCTGCAGCTGCTTTTCCTCTCCCCAAACTCCAGCATTTGGCAACCTAAAAAGCACACAAAAGAATGAAGCAGTGGTTGTCAATGAAAATACCTGATTTTTAATCTCTATTAAACTTACAAGTCGTTAAAGAATGTTAGTCTGCCTTGCCTTATGGCCTAACTGAAACTGTAGAGTGATTTCTTGCATACGCTTCAGTGCAGCTTGTGGTGTGACAGAATAGAGTTATTGAACACGTGGGACCAGCTCCAGCAGCAAAGCCAGATGAGGACACAAAGGAAACGTTTAAGGTTTGGAGGAAGGAAAACTGCAGTCTCAGTCGTCAGCACTGTGATCGCGATCACTTCCTGACATGCATTCTCACTGTTGTTGCCACAGCTACAAGCGCCCCCATTTGACCCAACTGAACCTCAGTGTGAACTTATGCAAAACTCAGTGCCATTATAGTCACAAGATGCTAAATTATATGGGTTTGTGTTTGAACATCACTGCCATCTCTCCCCATGTCTTCCTCTTAGAAACTGTAAATAGATGTTAGCTTGAAGGACAAAAACAAATTGCAATGAAATCGTAAAATTTGCCCTCCTGTTAGCTACATACAGCTCTTCTCTTCATGCTTACTTGTGATAGCATGATCACCTTTTCCTACCGCACAGTTTTATCATATGTTACCTAAACGGGTTGGGGAGGTTTTGTTACTGTTTTTTTTTTCCAAACAAGTTTTTGTAATTATGTGCTATGCATTTGGCGTAACGGTGAGAGAGACAGGACTTGTCTGTAACTTGTCTATGCATGAATGAGTTTAACAAGCATTGCAAATATTATAACCACAACTTCCTTCTTTTTGTTGGTGTGCACGTTAAAGCGTAAACGCACTCTGTACTGTGGCTATCCAGCTTACCGATGGGATCCATTTAAACAGATCATCTCAACCCGGGATTTTTAACAGTCAGGCCGCAGTGGTCAGCAGGTGACACCCAGTTAACACCAGCTTCACTCGCTGGCTGAACAACTGCTACGGGCACTTCTCGCTGTCTCTCCTCCAGACGCGTCTCCTCATGCATTCTATATACAAATACCTAGATGTATAGAAAATGTACTTATAGAGTGGTGCCTTGTTCCGACGATCTTCATCAAGGGCTCTTCGGTCTACAAACACAATCACTGTTTTGTTTGCGCTCTTTCGTGGAGGACTGGGAAACTGACCTCTGATAGTGGGAGACAACGACAAAAAGACTGATAACGATTGAGAGATGATCCCAGGATTCTGTTTTTGTGTCCACCTCCATTACAGCAATAGGATTCGAGCCCTCCGCCAACTCAGCCAGCCAGTGCCCTGTATAGAAAAGACACTGCTCCTTGTCATGCAGGCATCTGCCATCTTGTCTATCTATAAACGATGAATATGCAAGAACTATACTGTGTATTTGGGTTTTGATTTTTATCGTGTAAGAGGCTCTTTAATGATGTATACTTAAGGAAAATTGTGGTACGTTCTGTTTTTTAATTCTTCATTTTTTAAATAAATTGGGGAAATAAATTCCTGTTTTGTCATTTTATATAGTTACTAGTCGATACCTATATTAGAATAGCATTTGCGCTAATGGTTCAAGGTTAGTTTGGTTTGTTCTTTATAAACAGGGTTTAGACAGGGATTGTACAAGGATCCTTCGTATGTGATTTCATAAACCATATCCCAAGAAATTAACATATCCTCCTCAGACCCTGTGTCATCATATGAGGACATCACATGTTGGGTTTACTGGACCTTATATTTTATTCTACTTAACTTAGACCTGCTGTCATGGACACATGTTTGTGCTATCTAGTGGTAGTAAGAGCATAATACACTAATTTATGTAAAAGCAAGATGGCAGCCATCTCTGCCAAGTCTGTCTGCAGCCGACCCCGATACAAAAGTTGACAAGATCCAAAACCTGATTACATTTTATGGTTGAAACTTGTTTATTTATGATTGATAATGTTTGTGGTTTGATATGGCAACACATTAAACCAGTTTTAGCAACAGTAACAAACTAAGACACTGTTCATTAGGAAGTGATCATTTGAAGACATTGGGACTTAATTATGGTTAACAATGTTTAGTTTTTTTTAATACTTATCAGGTCATTCTGATCTCACATAGCTAGGAGAAATAAAAAATGAACACCAAACAAAAGTTCAGGTCTCAGGAGGATATACACTCTTAAAAATGGAGCGGTACAGTGCACTGTACAACAGTACAGTGGTTCTTTGGCTCATAATCACGAGAACCTCTTTTAGTGCTAAATAGCCACCATCTTAGAATGTGCATCTTTGTCATATTGTGCTATACAGAGCCGTATAGCACTAAATTGCTTTAAAATGTTGCTAAACTACCAAAATGCAGTTCTTTGGCTCATAATCACAGGGCAATCTGATGCGGTGCTATATGGCACCCATCTTCCAAAGGTGCTTTACATCATCTTCGTCAGACAGTGTTATATAGAACCATTAGAGACCATATAGCACCATATTGTTTTTAAATGTTTGACTCTGGGGGCCCTTGCATGATGCCAGATAATACCATGGATGAGTCAGTATGTTTTTAAATGACACTTTTAAAGTATGAATGATTATTAATCACTTCTTACAAAAATCCATGCACACTCCTTTAATTTGTTATCTTCTGGAAATACACTTTGTAGGCCTTTTAGTGTAGTGCTTTTATTCTTTCCCTAGTACACTAAATTAAGCTGAAGAACAAGACAAAAGGTTTCTGCTGGTTCCTCAGCTTAGTTTAGTTTAGTTTACTGGGGAAAGAAACAGTAGGGAAGCTCTAAAGAACCATAAAGGGGCTTTAAAAGTTCTTTGTGTGGCAGCAGTGCCATACAGCACCTCAACCCACGCCAAAGAACCAATGAGGAACCATCATGATCTTTCTTCTAAATGCATGCAGATGTAACTTCCATGCAAATGTGGGGCTGTCCAAAATTATTCAAGTGTAAATCCTGACTAAAAAAAACACCAGTGTCTTAGCACCATAACAGTGAAGACTGGGATCAGTGTTGTACATGTAATTTTCCTTTGCGATATTTCAGTGCATTTTTTTTTGTCTTGGATCAAATATTTGTGAACGTAATGGACACGCTTACAATCTTTCTCCTCCTCAGCTTTGTCGGTGAGTCTGATTAATTTATTTTAAGATAATGTATTGACTGACATACTCATTATTAAGTATGTAAACAATAGTTTGTATTTTTGTAGATGCAATACTCCTCTGGGTTTTAAAGAAAATAAGCATGCCTGTATATTTTAAAGCTATATTAAAGGCAGTATAAGTATCTGTTTGTGCTCTATATAACTTCTTTTTTTTTTTTTTACATTTAGTTCCTTTAAGTTCTGCTTCAGTGAGCCACATCTCCTTTCACAGCAGATGGCCGTGCTATCATGCTGTGTTTTGCTCTGTTAGTTTTGGTTAATTATGCTACACGTCTACAGCTCATTTCAATTATTTTTTGTTTGTTAACTTTTAAGACCTTATATGTCCTTTGTAAATGCAGGTTATGCTATTACAATATATGCATTTATAATTAGTTAATCCGGCAAATATTGGTTAAAATTAAATGATGAACAAAATTAAAACAAATGCACAAAACAACATTAAATATATGCTGCTTCCTCCACAGTGGGTACTGCTCAGAATAAGGTGATTTTGGGGCGGGACAATCCTCACGTGAGAGTGGAGGTTCATCAGCAAGCTGTGCTGAGCTGCTGCTTCACGTCACAGAAACCACTGAATACCACTTGGATAAAATACACTGTCAAGAACATCACTTATGTGACTGCATCACAGTTTGTGATTATGGATAACTCAAGCTTTGTTCAAGGATGTGCCAACTTAACCTTTACTCGAGTCCAGCTGGAT
The DNA here is from genome assembly GCA_029783705.1 of Chaetodon striatus. Lineage (NCBI taxonomy): Eukaryota > Metazoa > Chordata > Actinopteri > Chaetodontiformes > Chaetodontidae > Chaetodon > Chaetodon striatus. The sequence continues at coordinate 10,722,611 of JAPZEB010000025.1, read as the reverse complement.
GACTCCGCGCTGTACCGGTGTTGTCTGGGGAACTCTAGAGTCCTCACCCATGGCACCTACCTGCAGGTCTTCAGTGAGTGTTCATATTTGTGATGGAGTGAGATGGAGTCAAGCAGATCTAAGCACTGCTAACACCTCATAAGCCATAAATCCTGTTAACATCAGTCCACCCATGAGCCGTGTGAGTGGCAGCATCGTTCAATACTGCAGCTTGGTTAATCTTTACATCACCAGGATGGTCTCATTACAGTCTGCTGCCCGGTCATTTACTTTAAATAGCACCGAGATTAGATCAAGTTGCAGCTGAGCTAATGTATACAGGCATCTGCACACTGAAATGCTATTTTGCATCATAATCTCATTGAACACAGATGGCAGATGAGGAAATGTATAACAGCCACTGGGGGATTATGTGCATCAGCTTATGAGAACAGCATTACCCTTACATATCAATTCTTTATTCATCTATTTTATTTATATTATGCTGCGTTCTTTACACTAAATACTACAGCTATATAACAAACCAACAATTCTCCTCATAACTGTAAGTAAAGTTAGTTAGCCTGATTCTTTGTCTCACTTGCTAATAAAACATACAGTAGAGAGAGAATTCAGATCCTTCAGTTAAGTAAAAGTATTAATACCGCACTTTAAAAATACTCAGTTACAAGTAAAAGCCCTTTGGCAGGAACAAATGCACTTAAATAAGTTAAAAAGCCTTCATTCAAAAAACATGGCCGCTTACATTAAAACACAGACTGGTTTCGACCCTAAGGTCTTCACCAGGGTGCAGAAGGGTGGACAGGAGTCAAGCAAACATTTTATAAACTTGGTAAGGGGTGTCACCCAATCCTGGTTGATAAGCTAATGTAGGAGGGTGACAGCAATTCAGTTTTCAGGGAAAGACAAGAAAAAAAAAGAAAACACATCTTGCACTAATATGAGAAATTACTAAACAAATATCAAAATGACATCCGTCATATAAAAAAGACTGAAAGAAAATAAAATCCATTAATTAAATTATGAAGTTGTATTTGTACAGAAACATATAATAGAAAAAGAAAATAGAAATTTTAAATACATTAAGGTCTGTGTGTTACAAAAAGCCCTTTATTAAAAATGTTATTTAAGTAAAAGTATGTGGGTATTAGTACTCAGTGCAGAGACATGCCCCCTGTGACTGTAAATATGTTATATCATGTTACAATGACTAATGCATTAATCTAAAAGCAGGATTTCACTGTGGTAGTTGGCTGAGGTGGAGCTCAAGTTTTTAACTACTTTGTATCAAACTGCAGCTAATTATGATTTTCATTATGTGTTGATTTGTGAATTATTCTATCTATTGATTACTTAGTTGATTGATTGTAAAAATCAAAACTATTGAAATAATTAAAAGGAAAAGCAGCAAACCCTCACATCTGTGAAACTGAAACCACAAAATGTTGTCATGCAAAATGTCTTGCATAAACTGTTAAAGTTTAATGCATAACAAAACATATTCATAGACTCTTTAGGTGTTTTGTGTGCAGTGATGGATGAAGTATTCTGATCTGTAACTTTAGCAAAAATATTAATATCACAGTGTAGAAATGCTCTGCTACAGGTAAAAAGTCCTTCACTCAAAATCTTGAGTAAAAGTAGAAAAGTATTAGTATCAAAATATACTTAAAGTACCAAAAAGTAAAAGTACTTTTCATGCAGGATGACCCATTTAAGAATAATATATACTGTTATATTATTTGATTATAGCGTGTTGATTACTTTAATGTTGAAACTGGTAAAGATGGAGCTAATTTAATGTACTCTACATACCGCTTGATGGCTTAACCAATAACAATATATTATAACCTATTTGCAAATTTAGTTTATTGAAACAAAAAAATAATAAACTAAGTAACTAGTAACTAAAGTACCCTGAACTTGTACTTAAGTACAGTGCTCAAGTGAATGAACTTTGTTACATTCCACGACTGTTTTATATGCAAATATCGTAATTTGGAAAGTAACCACAGCTGTCAGATAATTGCAGTGAAGTTAAAGTACAGTTTTTCTATCTGAATTGTAGTGGAGTACAATTAGACAGTTGCATTAAAAGAAAATACGTATGTAAAGCACCGATAGCCTAACTCCCATTTGTACTAAAGTACAGGACTTGAGTGAATGTACTTAGTCTCAGCCTACCATTGAGAACATGTATGTGTAATTTATTTCACCTCTGAACCTGTGTGTTTGCCCAGAGTACCTGGAGAAGACTATAAACTTAGAAGAGAGCACCAAAAACAAGATCCTGACGGCTGAGGGCGTCTTACTGCTCCTCTGTGTGCTTGTGCCCTCATGCACCCTTCTCTTCAAGGTCAGGAGGTCACTTTGTCATAACCGTGTGTACATTATCATGGACTGATGTGTTAGCTACCTCTGACTGGCAGCATTGATGCTGAAGCAGTGGTTAATTTCCAAATGTCTCTCTCATTCATGTCAACACAACAGAATTATTGCTCTCTGTAAGACAGCTCTGCTTTAATTGTCCACATGCAGCTATGAGTTTCTCCTTTTTTTGCCTTTCTTCCGTGAGACGTTGTGCCGTTTCACAGCTTTTAGAACTTCTGCTTTACGCTCACAGTCAAAAAAACTGAATGAACTGGAGAAGAAGAAAGCAAAGAAGGAAGAGGAAAACATATACCAGGTAAATAAGGCTGATCTTCTCAGAGTCAGACACACGTCATGGAATGTGGTAAACACTTGTGCAAGTCACATTGCTGAGCGCAGGAACAAAGATATGAATGAACGTCTTATCTTGCACTAATCAATTTAACATGAATATGTTTAATTGATTTTTGTGTGTGTACTCAATTTCCGTCTCCCTTATCTCCTACACCAGGGGCTGAATCTGGATGAGTGTTGGTCCACATATGATCAGATTGAACGGTCCCAGGCACATGGCCCGTACCAGGATGTGGGCAACATTAAGGAGGAAGAGGAGCAGATCCAGCTGGAGAAACCCTGAAGAAAAGTAGAAATACAGAGAAAGGGGAAGAAGAAAGAGAGTGTGTTTGGAGTGTATTTTGAGAGCTGACGTCTGTCTGTGTGATATCTGAATCGCAGGTTCATTCTTCACCGCAGAGTTTTGTACATAGCCTGCAGTTACAGTTTCAGCATCTGATAACATATTGATCAAACAGCTTGTTTAATTTCAGACTGAGCATTGTTTTTTGACCTTGGAAACAGCAGTTGGTGGAGCCGTCTCCCCACGGAGTCCACGCAGTCAAGGCCATAGCCAGGATTATAGAAATATTAAGGGCACAAGTCCAAGATTATTTTGAAGAGACATAGAGCCTGATGTGAAGTGTGTCGTCTAAAAAATTGAAACATTTAAAGACTATGAGTCTTTAGGAAATAATCACATCTGTCTTTCAAAAAATCCTTTAAATGGAAACTACCCTTCAGATGCCCAAATTCCTCAACAAAACAAACAAACAGAAAAGCGATCGAGGACATGTCTCTGTGTCCTCACATAGTAGCTGCAGCCTTGTACTCACCAGCAGTTCTGAGCTTTCTAAGGTAACACAGATCTTCCTCTGCATATAGAGTCGCCCCTAGTCATGGCATTAGACTCAAATTAAGGCCAACATGGATGAGACGTCCTTTTAAGTCGAGGTCATAGGTTTTGTTATGACATTGGATGGGACATAAATGAAATGGGCGGTTTGGGGTTGTTCAACCAGGAACTTTTGAGCATCAAACACCTATACCCCTTTTCCACCGCTTTTATGTGGGCCATTTAAATATTTGAAAACCTGCAAAAAATAGACAATAGACTCCTTTTCCAATGCAAATAGCCTAGAGCTGTGTACACAGCTCTGCAGTAGACGAGTATGTGTGGCATGCTCAACATCACGGACAGGCAGGAATAGTGAGCAGCATGGAGGCCAGTGAAAATGTTATGGTGGGTACTTCTCCTTATGTCTTACTTATTTAGTCTCCATTTAAAACGCAGTGCAGACTAATCTGGAATGAGGCTGAAGCACTGTTTGGGTGGAAACAGACAGTATTTTGTGGTGGTGTGTCATTGTGTCTCGCTGGGAGAGAGGTTAAACCTAGCAATTACACCTGAGTGTTGTATTTCTGTCCCTGCAAATCGCAGCCAGGGCCAATAAATACCTGTGAGTACTGCAGAGTCATTTGACATGGGTGTGAATGCCAGTTGTAACCTTTCCCCCTTTCTGTTCACATACAAAAGTCAGTGGGTGTTAGGTGCTTTAATTTCCTGCATTCTGGTGAATTTAATGCCCCAATTGGTGCCATTTCTTAATTTTGTCAAAATAAGTGTTCTGCTTCTTTTGTGTTTTTATTAAGGGGGAATAAATGCACATGTTCGAAATATTGAGGGGGATGTGTCCCCTGTGTCCCACCTGACATCTATACCTATGCTTTAAGTGCTCAGAAAAAAAAGTCAACACTGCAGTTTAATGACAGCTGAGCAGCTCTATCTGCTGAGGAAGACTGTGTGAAAGCTCCAGAACAGCTTTTGAGTTGAGCTGGTGGTGAGATTGTTTTGTCATCAGTTTATTTAATGTCTTTAACTAAAAAAAAAAAATCTATAATCAATTTCTTGCATTTTACTTAAAGACTTAATGTTGTTTGACAATTTATTTGCTTTTGCAATTTCTGTGAGTGCTTAAAGAATAAAGCTGTGTGAAAAAAAAACCAATCCAATATATTGTTGTGTAATTAATCTACAAACATAAGGCCCATTCAGTGTATAAACTGCACTGAAGGGGCGGGCGGATGAACAGGGGCGGAAACATATAGATTTTTCAAGCGTCGTGATTGGCTACTGGACCGCGGCGCAGTCACTCATTGGCTCCCATTTTGGTGTGGGCGGGGCCTGTCGCCCGCAGGTAGGTATGTAACAGAGATGTGAGAGGAGGAGAGGCGGTGCGTAAACAGAGTGGGCGAAGATGGCGTCGAACAAGAAGAGTGGTGGGAGTAGCAGATTTGAGAAAAGCGTGAATGGAAGACGCTCGTCCAAACACAAAGAGGGTCCAGTGGGTGAGTTTGTCTATGTCATACCGACGTCGTCACAGCCCCCCCAACCCTGTCGCTTGTCCTCTCATTAACGTCCCCTCCTTTTTTGACATTCCCGAGCCGTCACCTCCCGCTAGCTTTGATTAGCATTACCGTTAGCTGGCCTCGGGTAGCCGAAATGAACAACTAGGATTTAAGCCGCTTGGTGTGTGTCAGCTGCTTAGGTCCTGTGATTGTTGTGTGACATCAAAACGAGGAGGCAGTGATGAAATCTGTGCGTGGAGTGTTTAAAAGCCTCAGTGACAGAAGTGACCGGTCAGCCTCCTTCGCTGCTATGTCCATAGTTACGAGCATCCTCAGGTCACATCTGCATTAGGTGTGTTAGTACTAGCAGTGGTAGTGGTAGTAATGTCATCACTGTGTGTAGCTCCTAGTGTGTGTTTATATTCACCTTTTCACACTGTGTGCCCTTAGTTTCAACCGCTGATACGGACAGGACCTATCTGAACAGGTACCACAAACATAAACAAGAGGGGAGGGGAAGGGATGGAGTGTAACTGGATTAACCTCGCCAGCATAAATCGATTAACCGAATTGAAAGGATCACTGGTGAAGCCGTCATCAGTTCTGCCTGTGTGGCATGAGAGCAGGGAAAGCATATGGTGACTAATGGGCAGAAGGTAGCAGATTTAACAGGACGCTGCCTGCCTGCAGGCATTGTGGATCTGCTGTTATGACTAAACAAACTCCCTCTGTTGCCCTAATGTTGAGTAGGCCGCTGTCTCACTGTAACTGGAACAATCTGACCTGCCCAAAACCATCACTAGAGTCAAAAGGCTTCCTTAGCTGTGACAGAAGCCCAAAATGTGCCACACAATGTCTGTGTCTGTGCTCCAGTAAAAAAAAATGTTACCTGGCTATTTATGAATGGTTCATTTATAATAGACTTAGTCCTGTGTAATGGGATTAGAGGAGTTTTTACCTAATCTTATTTGTTGCGTTACGCTCAAGATCAAATTTATTATTTTCTCTTTCCTTAAATGCGCTGCATTGTAAAACTCAAGGGGAGCCCTGTGTGTCCCAGTTGGAGGGGGTGTGGAGGCTCATTGTTGCTTGTTTCCTGTTGTTCAGTTTGGCCTTGTGTGTTTGAAGGTGCTCTGTCTAGGAGAAGGGTCAAAGCCTCTTGAACACGACACTCCAGAGCCCCCACTGTTGGCGCTTCCTCTCGCCTGTAGCCTGCTCGAAGTTTGCTATTTTTAAAGCCTGCTTCCTATAGACAGTACATGACATTTTGTAGAGTATCAGATATCTGGCCAAGTTCAAAAAGACTCACCAGATACCTTATCTTGTAGAAGAAAAACACATAAAAGGCCTAACACTGTCTCGTCTCAACATGTGAGGGATGTTGAGACTTTCTACTCGCATAGAGAGATGAGCGCATTGTATTGCGTTCCACTTCAAGGGACGACCACTGTGTTCTCATATCCTTTGACTTACATTTAGTCAGACTTCTAAAACATCTTGAATGTGTCTATTTAGGCCCGATAAGAGAAACACAGGACTACCATTGCTCAGAAGTGGCCTGAGACAAGATTGGCACAGTTAATCGTACTGACATTAAGAAGTAGTTCGACATTAAACTAAACTGTTTTAGCTGCTCATAGTTTTCCTTATGAAAGGGACCAACCCGGCTCTAACTCCTAGCCGAATAAGCAGGTTTTTTTTTTCAAAGGAGAACAACTGGTTGTTTCCGTTTTTGTTGTACAGAAGTTGCTTTTTTGGCAGGAGTGACGAAACAATAAAGGACATACCTAACTTTGAAGTGGAAAGAGATTGGGACTATGTAAAGAGCTGTAGCTCCCTTTAGTTGCTTTGGGCTGAATTCCAGACCTTCAAAGTGTTTTTGATCCATAAATTATTTTTTTGTTTATCACAATTTTTGGCTAAGAAATGGAAGGTGAGATAATGATATTCCAGGTAAGGAGTTTTGTTCAATAGAAACCCACCCGGTCTTAAAATCTTTCACAACCTAGGACACCGCTGCTTGACGCTGGGCTGCTCAGTAGTAGAGTTTCAGGTTGGGCAACCCCAGACCTCCTATCTCCTTTGTTGCCATCAGTATTTTCAGCCGAACTCTTGATCGCCTGTTTTGCCAGATAAATTTACACATTTGTTTTCCTAACAGTTTCCGTATAGATTGTGGTATTAGAACAGGGACAGATTGAAATAGAAAAAGTAACCTTGGTGAAATATTCATTCTCACTGACTCTATACTGCCAATAAATGTAAAAGGAAGTACAATCCATCCATCTAGATCCTTCTTAATTTCTTTAATATATCATAATTTGAGGAAAAAAGCTGTGTAGTTTTAGCTGTCAGGGTTACAGGGTTACACAGATATCTAAATATCTAATTGGGAATGCCACTACGCTAGTTATCATCATGGCTTCTGATTTACTTACATTTACCGTGTACCCTGATGCTGTACCATACTCCTTAAGGTTATGTAGACGGTTCAGGACAGAGGTAATGGGATTTTTCTAAAAATAATAAGATATCATCTGTAAAAATTACCAGCTTGTGCTGGTAATTTCCGTTATCAGAGATTCCCTGTATGAGGGTATTTATTCCTATTAACTAGGCCAGTGGCTGAATGGGGATGATAAGGGTGACAAAGCGTCTCCCTGTTGTGTGCCACATCCCAAGGGAAAAAAAAGAAATGCATTTTACAGTCAGAATCAGTCAGTGTCTGGTGTAACCATCATTTGACTCATGCAATGCAACACATCTCCTTTACAGAGAGCTGATCAGGTTGTTAACTGTGGCCAGCGGATTGTTGGCCCACTCTTGTCAGGTGGATGGATGATCTTCAAAAAGGAAAAGTGTCCACTAACATGGATTTTGCAACCAAAATTTGAGAGAAGTGAATCTATTGAGTGCATAAAAAAGTCTTAGATCATAACTTAACCTTGTGAAAAATGGGAGCAGGAACAAAAGTGTTGTGTTTTAGATTTTTGGTCAGTGTATGTACTATCAGACAACAATGACATGCAGCTGGAAAGTGTTTTGACAAGTCAGTGCAGAGAGGTTTATGACAAAACTGAGAAAATAGCCAGAAATACCCAGTCTAGTAAAATGTTGAGAAATTAAAACAATGTTACAAAAAAGATCCTCACCAAAGACTTGTCATTTGTTCAATGCTTCGTGGCCTAACTTTTCACCACCTCTCTTTATTAACAGATGTTATCTTGCAGGGGATAGGCCTTTTTCCTAGCAGACATGTTTATTTGTCATCGTAAGGAAAGTACACGTGTTACTGATAACAGTAACAACGGTCGCGTTCTGTGAAGTGTCCCAGTAAGTCATGAAAGTGTGACAATGACTGAACATGCGCAATGCCGTGACTCTGAAACTGAAGTTCAACTGTCATTCATTTTATTATTAACACTCGTGCATTTCCTATTGCGACATGTCAAAAATCTTTCATGACATGCAGTAACAGACAAAAAGAGCAACAAGTGGGACTTGCTCTTACTGGTGTCTGTGACTCAGTGTTCCTGGGTGTGTTTTTGTGTCTCTGTATTTCTGTGAGTGGGTAAAGGGTCATGTCTCAGTTCCTTGAGTTATGGGACTGACATCTGTGATATCAGCCAAGAAGTCTGAACTAAGGGCATATTTTCCCCCTGAATGTCTTCCCTGAATTACACTGTCAATTCACAGCATTCATTGCCAAACATTATTTCTCAACAGCTGGCACACATACAGAACATTTCAGCTGCATACACAAAGAACAAATTTATGTTTAAAGGTGCTACATATATCTTTTCGTATCACCTGTGTCAGACCTGACGTTCTGAACAATATCTAAGATCAAAATTATCATCAGGCGAAGGAATTAAGTGGCCTTTAATAAAGATAAAAATAACGACTGGGGCGCTCACTGAGTGTAGAAGTCCATGGTATAGGCAGGCAGTCCAAAAACGCATCCAAGGCACTCTGTAAAGGTTTAAATACGGTCAGAGTGCCTGCCGGTACCTGGACTTTTACACTGAGTGGCCAGTTGTTACTTGTTACTTATCATTATGGGACTATTTGCCCTATCTTTGAAGAACATCTATTTTTTACAGTTAACTACACAGTGCCTTAACACAGTGCAGCACTCCCTATTTTTTCTTCACTGTAAGTGGCTTTAATGTTTGATGCGATACTGTAACATATAGATTAATGAGGAAATAATTTTTTCCCTTGTTTTCAATTGTACACTTTTTCAGTTTTTTTTACTGTTGGTTAGGCGAAATAAGGAATTTTTAAGACATCATTATATGATCTGATTTATAGTGTACTCATTCTTTTATGATGTCAAAGCCAAAATGATCATTTTAAGAGCCTTTGAATGAAAAGACTTATTGATAATTATTTATTTTTTTCTACCTTTTTGTAATTGATTTGCGGTCTTTTTTAATAGTGAATGAAGCACTCAAGATGCAACAGAGGGAAACAGCCACATTTGGAAAATTGTTATCATCGTATAATCTCTGGGTTGTGTCTCTGCCAATGTCTGCCTGTGGTGATCTGCCAATTAGGTTGAAGGTCACAGGGAGTTGCGAGCTGAATAGCCAATGGCAAAATAGTCCACTGTCACAAGGAGAAAGTTAACTGGGACAGGGTTGTCTGTAGCTTCCCTTCCCCTTTTTAAAAGAGGCATGGGAGGGACAAGCAGAGAGGAAAGAAAAGGACAACACGATGCCTCTGAGTAGAATTGGCTATGACAGGCTGACATACAAAGGCTGACAGGAGAAGAGCTACATCGTGAAGATGAGCGAGTGACAGACAGTGAAAGGGAGAACAAAACCAATCGGAAGACCCTATCTCCTTCCTCTCTGCCAACCAACCCCCCCTCTCTTTCTCTCATTCTCTCTTTCTTATTTTCCATGCTCTCATTGCATTCGTGGAAGAGAGGAGACAGACAAGGACAGAGCCTTGAACTCAGACGCTGGTAAACACCTTTACTTTTTTCCTCTTCCAGCTTTTGCCAGAAGCAGCCTGTGGGTACTTTCATACAAACACTCAATTCACACTGTATGTGGGCCCCGCAGGAGTCATTATATGTCTGTAATGTCGCTGGTGTTGGTTGTTGTACATGACTTATTAATGCCTACACTCATCCATCTTTAATGTTGAGAGAACAGGTGCAACTTAATGGTTGCAGTGGGATTACAGTGGCTACTTGTGTCAGTAACACATGAAGGGATGATGCTGAAACATGTTGCTTGGTACTGACATTGCTACACTTGGATATGTGGAACATTTGCTGATGCGCAAGAGGCAGAGGTGATAAGGCAAGCAGGTGAGTCAGGTTTTGTGTGGTGGTGGCTTTATTGTAACACTGTTAAAGGCATGACACCGTGTCAAACTAAGGTGAAGTCTTCACTGGGCCATAGCATGTCTGAACTCTGAGTGAGCTCTCGATAAGATTGTTCTGGTTCACGTAACTGTGTTCATTTGCATAGTATTTGCATACGATATACTCCCTGCAGTTAGACAAGGGTGTAATGTGCCCTGGCTTCATTATCATTAAGCAAGTTTTAGAGCAGCTTATGCTGATCCAGGGGTTCATAAAGTTCACGCCTAGCTTACTCTGTCAACATAAGGCCTATTGGCTTGCCCAGCTGAGAGAGTTGTACCCCCAGCTCTAATTAAGCAATGTAATTTTAATTTTGGCTGCCCGCCCAAACTGGTTTGACTGCTGGTCCTGCAGCATTTGGGTGACTGCTTGACCAAAGCAGTCATTGTGTCCCCCAAGGCCATACTGATGCTTGTGTTTCTGCAGACTGATGAATGTGTATTTATAGATGTTCTTTGTGTGTGTCTCTTAGTGTTTCCAGTTTTTTGCTTACGCAATGAGTTGAGTTTTTTCACATGAAGTAACTGTTTCCTGTGTTGTCGGGTTCAGAACATTCTCAATTGGCGCGTAATCCACTGGCTCTTGGCTAAAGCTTGAGATGGAGCAACAATCCCTGGATTGTTCTGTTATATGTGTTTGTCGCTGAATTGTTTATAAAAGGATGCATGCAAGGACGGTACGCTTCCTTCATTGATCTTATGATAAATTGGTATGAGTAATGTTTGCATAATATATCAGTAAAACTCTAGTTTACTCATATTTTGTGCCTCCTAGATCCTTCTGTCCTGCTACACATCTGCAATCTTTGTCACTCTAATAAGAAAACAGTAATGTTGTCTTGTGGAGAGAGATATCCTTAAGCTTTTTGAGAGACAGGTACTAAGGAAACAACTACAACCACAGAACCAGTAGAGATTTTACTTTGATATGGGGACATTTGCTTATTTACAGCTGTAAGCTCTGAATTTCAGTTAAAGTAATTTGGATAAAACATTCTTTTAAACCCAGCCCATGGTGTTAATGTTAAGTAACTGTCAGTGACTCAAACCCAAAAAGCTTCACCAGACATCACAAATTCTAGTCTTGATGTTCAGAGGCAGCTTAGGGAGAGAGTTTGCTGCAATTGTAGATAATAGCGTTGCTGTCCGATATCATAGCACAATATAAATTCTGTTTTAGTGCTGAGTTTTCCTTGAAGTCATGGGACAAGCTTATGTCAGTGCTCCTTTTACATGGTTGAATCAATGACAAGTTATCAGGCCCCAGATTACTCTTATTAAGCTTTGCGGGAACACATAGACCTTGATATTGCAACGGAAAACTTCTCCCCGCTGCAATGCTTCTTTGTGTAGACCACTCATTTGGCTCTGCAGATTTGTTTTGGTTTTTCCTTATACCCCACGGCTAGGGAATACCTTCTGAATTCAAAGAGACATTCGCCATGGGCTTGATGGAAACATCACACACACACATATACACAGAGAGTTTCCAGAAATTGAGACAGAAACTGGGGACATTGATAAGAAAATATGGTACATAACTAGCCTACATATTTCTGTGTTGTCACTGAGTCCTGGTATGTTACAAGGCCGTACTGTGTAACATATGGGGGTAAGTTGGGTGTGTTCAGATGAGGCATGTTTTCCAGTGCCAAGTGGACGGAAAAGCGGGGCAGCACAGCTCACGGGATCGGGTTATGTCATTGTCCCCATTCATTTTTAGCATAATCTAAGCCAGTAGCAGAGAGCTAAAGTGAAGTGGACGGTGAAGTTTTGCCAACTCCAAAACACTCTGTAAGACGTCTTTGTGATATAATCCAGTCATCCCTTACTAAACTCTTAACTGTGACAAATTGGCATCCAGAATGGAAATATGTGCCTATAGAAGGGTGTCTTGCCTTGTGGGATGTGGTGAAAAAGCCCTCTCTGAAAGAGAAGTGAAGTGAGAGGCAAAGACGAGACGAGAAAATGAGATGACGGGCAATGGCTGAGAAATTTTTCATGTAATATGTGTGTGTGCTAGAAGTCATCTGGCTGATAAATGTCTCTTTCATAGATGTCGGGGTTGTGATTCCTCCCAGCAAACTGAAATTGCCTCTCCCATTACTCTTCCTGAATGGCAGGGAATAGCAGAATAATTGTGCGATAAGGGCTCCATTATTTCTTTGACCCCCAAAACAATATTTCACTTTTGTAGAATCTGTACACTTTTTAGCATGCATATGCAATCTCCTCGCATCATCCCGGGATGTTGCTTTGGGGATCTGTGAGGAGAAAGCGCTGTGCTGTTTTTACTTTATTTCTTTATTTTTCTGTACTGCTTTGGCGCTTTATTTAGTTGAAGTTTTAATAGCGAAAGTTTGAGGATGGGTGTGTGCTAATTCCAAGGGCGACTGATGTCATTTGGGATGTTCATTGGGTATGCATAGTTAAATTAAAGATGATTTAACACAGAGCCATTTTGTACTGATCATTATCTATTATCTCTCCATAAATGTGCTGCAAGGTAATTGGTTAACACCCATCCATAACAAAGAAATAATTTTTCCGCCTCTACCCTAAAATTCTTACTTTCTCATCTATTCTGGAGGCACTGCTGTGTCTGTTCCTTTTGTTTTAGTCTCTGTGTGTCCACCAGCGCTTCTCCTCTTTCCTTTATCTCTCAGCATGCCAGTCACCCTATACAGTAAGTACCAGCTTGTTCCCAGGCTTAGGCGTCGAGGAAACAGAGGTCTCAGGTGACCTGACAGGAGAGGTCAGTCCCTCAGCAGGAATCCAACAGGGACATAGATCTCTGTTGTGCTGCATTAGGGCAGGGATATGGGCACACTTGATAAACAGACTCAGCTGTGTGTTTTCAGCTGTATACCTCCCTTTGGGACTCTCATGTGAGTTTGTTTATGTGTTTTTGGCAGTGTATGACTAATAACTGTGTTTGTTCCCAGCAGCATGACGTTAGCAAAGGGCCTCTGCCTTCTCCTCCTGTTCCATGCATGTCTGCCTAGATCTCGGTGGATTTTGGCTGCTTAGCCCGGCTTTACATCATTTAATTTCAAGGCTTGCTTAACACGTTTCAATCAATGGGCTTCTATACGCCAGGCTGTGGGGGATTAGTTAATAGGGGTAAGAGAACATTATGTAGGATATATCCAATGATATCCCACCTCGTACAGTGTCTACATGCTAATAACAAGTGTGGGTGCGGTGCAGAATAGGGATCAGGGTGCTCCTTTTTACGCTGCAGAGCCAGATACCAGCTGACACTCAAGTTTTAACAACTACAGAAAAAAAAGATCTTTAATTTTACAAATTAGGTATGCATGGGGGTCAGCAAGGTGGCATAATTAATAGCAAGATCAGTGGGTGTTATTGGGATACAAGCCCCTATGTCAGTAATCTGCCTAATGAAAAGAAAAAGCTCCCCACCAGAATACATAAAGGATCATAATAATTATTGAAAATATTATTATGCACATGCACCCTCGCCTACAGCTGTTCCTGTTTTAACCTTTGTCTTGCTTCTCTGTCTCACCGCCCCTAGTGATGGACACCAAGGCAGTGTTTTCGGCCCTGTACAGCGTGTGCGAAGAAAATGCCACATTCTTCGCAGGAGGGGCGAAGGGGTCGCAGGGTGATGCCGCACGGCGGTTGGTGGATACCATGAAGCTCATCCAGGAGCATGCTCGCAGTCTGGAGCCCGTTATCTCGGGCTTCGCTGCGGTTTACCATCATTTTGACTTCGACCCACATATACCTGCCAACGGCTACCGCTCGCTGGTGAAGGTAAGCTGTGGGATGTTTTGTGTGTGCGAGGCAAGGCTTGGATCTGCTTCTGTGCTCCCATTTTAACCCAGTGCAGCTTTGAGAATAATAAGCCCCCATACCGCAATATATTCTTATCAATATTCTCTCCACACTGTGAGAAACTGCTCACCAGCCCCTCTTTACCTTCATATCGCTTTGTTTCAAGGTCAGTCCATTTGTTTTACAGATTGATTTTATGTTGCAAATCAGGTTAGATAAATTCCTCCAGCTGCAGAATATCTACTGTACCCACTGTACTTTATCTTCTACAGTTATTGATGAAACATCATGATCTTCAGTGGCTGCAACCCACCACAACTGAAAGAGCCTAGCAGAGCAGCAAATGAATGCTGCTCTGTTTTCTTGCCTCTCGATTTCCACATTTATAATCCTTCTCATTCCCACAGTGCTATTTGGACTAATCTGTAAGACCCTGGTGGAGCAGCAAGCCTTTCACATGCTCGCATTCAGGCATGCTATCATACATCGTTTTTTTCCCTTCAAGCTTACCACCCTAATCTTAATTACAAGTTAAGCAGACCCAGAAGACATGGCTCTTTAATGAATGCACAATTAAGGAACTGTGATTTGCAAAATGCATCCATTTTGTAGAAAAGAAATAATAACCCTAAGTTTATCATTCATTATCTCATTATCTTAATACATACATCTTTTTGTAAAAATTCTGTCCCTTTATTAGCCAGTGACATCATTTATGTAATTTGCTTTTGCTTTCAACTCAACTTAACGGTCCATGAAATGATTATTTTAATTCAACATATTGAGATGGTGGCATGGGACAGTTGATACCACATTATATTAATCAAGACTTAACAATTGTCCCAAAGGTTTAATGACATATTTTCCCCCCTCTTGTAGGTAGTGCGCTGCTGCCTTCTCCACATCATCCAAAAGGGGCGCTACATCACCGCCAACCGCCGCAGCATCTTCTTTAGAGTAGCTCACAATGCGGGGGAGATGGAGGCCTACTGCAACGCTCTGTGCCAGCTGCGCGCCCTGCTCTACCTGGCTCAGCGCCTGCTTCATGACAACAGCCACGGCAACCTTTTTTTCCAGGATGAAAGTGGCCTCAGCGAGAGCTTTGTCCGCGAATACGCATCCATGCACAAGGGGTGCTTCTACGGCCGTTGCCTTGGCTTTCAGGTGAGATGAGAAGGAAAAGGTAGTGGGAATGATGAGAAATGGGCAGGGCTAGGAGTAGCAGCACCTCATGCTTGATGAAGTGGGGATTTTAGGCGAAGCAAGAGTAGGACACTGGAAAGAAAGAAAGGCGGGAAATAATTAAATGTTCACAAAGTTACCTCTGTAGGCAAAACAACATTAGCAACTGAATGTACCCACATCTACACTTCAGGCAAAGGTATTCCTAGATGTCACTGTCCATGTTACGTTCTGCAGCCCCTAAAAATGTCATTATTTGTAATTATATTAAGACCTGTCGGTGAATGTGTTTACATGACCCATTTTTCTGGAGTATCCCATTGATGTGTTTGAGCATATAAACACCATATCCTGTTTTCAGAAACCTGGATGAGGCCTTATCCTGTTTATGAGAAACCCAAATATGCTAACTAGAGTACTCTGGAAGAAACCAGGATACTGTTGCATGTATACACCTTATCTCAGTTATATGGAGCCGCCAACTACCTGTGCGGGGATGGCTTCAGCCAGGTGACGTAAGTGAGATAGCAGAGTTTTGTCTTACGGTGATGAAAGACATGGCATATCTTCACCCCCTGCTCCCCTGTTCTTTACCCGGTGACAATGACAGGCTGGCACCAGTGTGAAGGACAGTGTAATAGGAGTAGCGTAGCTGTTTTTAGGAATAACGTCAGGTGAGAAACTACATAGTGTGTGTGTGTGTGTGTGTGTGTGTGTGTGTGTGTGTGTGTGTGTGTGTGTGTGTGTGTGTGTGTGTGTGTG
>JAPZEB010000025.1:10690598-10706332 GCA_029783705.1 Chaetodon striatus | reverse complement strand
GTAACTGCAAGGTGAAACAGACGCACCACCGCACAAGTATAAATGCTAATAACAGTGTATGCCACACGTGTAGGCTACGGCGTTAGCTCTTCATAGAGCTGACACACAACTATAAATCCACCTTTACTCTCCATTCCTCAACCCCACAGAGGAACTCTTTTCCTTGGGGAGGTATAAAGTTTTTGACCAGCGGCCAGATGATCACATGTCCCTCTTTTTCTTTATCCCAATTCTTTTCCAGGTGTATAAAAGAGAGGACAGAAGGTGTGACGTGATCTTGTGGCCAAATGTAGATGAAGGAACTGCACTGTTGTATTTTTATGTTAATGTTTTTTAGGTCACTTGGTATAAGTGACAATGTGTTGTTACTTATTACAGAATTGCAGTGTTGCGCATGAATGCACGAAAAGAACACATTCATTTGACTCATATTTTTGGTGAATGGTTAACTGAATGCATGGGTTTGCAGCTTACTTGAAAACGAGCAACAGTCACTCTTCCAACAGTTAACAAGGAACATTTTACAGCACCTGCGGATTTATGGCAGTGCTAATGGCACTTAAGACAACTCAGCTATTCGTCCTGCTGAAGTCAGTTCATATCGATATTTGCGGGACTTGAACAAATCAGCAGGCCTACAGATTCCAACAGGAAAAAAAGTCCAAACATCAGTCACACCGACAATGAATTTGAAATAACATTGAGAGTTGAAGCACCCAACCTCTTGGGAAGTATTTGTTAGTGACTGATTTGATAAAAAAAAAAAAAAAGAAGAATAAAACTATGAATTTCATCTAGTTCATTTTTATGTCTGTGAACTGAACTTTGTGCTCTTGTGATGTGTGAACATGTACACAACTGAAAGATGTGAGTTGGTGGTTATGAAAGGCTGTAACATGCACAAGGCATCTTCTAACACTAATGTTCTCGAGTGGCAGCAAGTGGTACCTGCTTAATGTCTACCATTCAGTTTTAATGCTGTTTTGATATGTTGTGTTTAATTTCATCTTCTTGTGATTTTCAGTCTCACCATTTAAGTCCAGTGCATGCTGGTAGCCTATGGGGACTGGCCAATCAGGAAGCAGGAGGGCCGCGGGCACTTCCTGTCAGCAATCAGCACCACTCAGGTGTGATGGATGGATATGACACACACACACACACACACACACACACACACATACACAAGGCTTCACCAGTTTTCCATAAATCTTAAGGCACACACAAACACACACCTGCACAGCAATTTTAAACACACACACATGAAGTTAAACAGCGCATGGTGTGTGACACCGCCATCCATTTCACTAAGACAGGAGTGTGTGTGCCAAAACCTGACACTGCACAGACCCACTGCGTATGTGTGTGTGTTTCTGTGTGTGTGTGTGTGTGCGTGCACATGCTTCATATGTGTATTACGTTTTTTGTCAATTGACTTTACTTGCTCTCCACCTCACTGTCTGATCCTTGGTTTTCCTCTGTCACAGTCTTCCATCTCTTTCTTCAAATATACTCTGACTAGTGATTCTTTTTTTTTCTCCCTCTTCATGCTGAGAATGTAAAACAAATTTTACTCAAGTCACTGAGTCATTATTTATTCATTTAATTTTTAAAAAGTTATTTAACTCTAATAATAGATAAGAATTAGAACCTCCAAAATGTAAAAAAAAAAAAAAAAAAGTAAAGACAGATAAAATGTGTTTACAGAAGGACACTGAAATACTTCCACAAATGAGAAAGAGAAAAATAACTCGACTGACTTTTGGTTTCAGACTTGACACAAACAATTGAAAGTCCAGAGTTTGTTTTACCTATCCACCTACCCTCTTCACATATTCTCCTGGTATTTGACAAGTTGGGAGTGAGACCAGGCTGGCTAAAACATTTCTTTCTTTGCAGATAGTCATTAACAATAGCAATTCAAAGTCTAATATTATACATGTTTCAATTTGAGATTGAGTCACAGTCTATTATACATCTGACTGCTTCACTTAAATGACAAAAAAAAAACCAATAAAAGTATTTAGTCATCAGCTATAGGAGCCCTTAACACAAAAGTAAGTTATTTTGAAATTTTTTAAAGTGAGTTTATTAAACATGATTGAAGTGTGGTTTCAGTATGAAATATAGATCACTTAAAAAGGTGACACCCAACAAATATAGCTACTTTTTCATCCTGCCTGCTAGCACTGTATTTGAAAGCTCTCTATACTTTAACTTGAATTATGAACTTAAGGTAATTCATTTCTTTTAAATAAAACATTTTTCTTAAACCGCACACGTAAACATATTTGTGCAAAACAAGCTCCTAACCTGCTGTGTGTGTATGATTACCAATTAAAGAAAACAGTGAGTGATCGGGCCAGTGTGGAGCACAGATAACGCCCACCTCATGTTTCTCCCTCAGCTCCCATTAATATGAAATTCTGATAGTGAAATTATATTTAAATTGTGGCTGTAGTTTTAAAAATCTCTCCTTTGTGGAGATGAAGGTGGTGTTGGTGTGTGTGTGTGTGTTTGTGTGTGTGAGGGTGTGTGTGTGTGTGTGTGTGTGGTTGGGAGAGATGCAGATGTGCTCAGAGGAGACAGCTGTTTGAGATCAGAGCAGTAAAGAGATTTGCAGTGAAGTTGTCAAGTTGTAATAAATGTTCAGCGTAGTGATTAATATTTCCTGTCACTCCTATTGTCGGTTTGTTTTTGTAAACATCACAGCGCCTGCACAAATAAACTTCAGTAATCAGTAATCAAGTTATTAGTATTTATTATGTGTATGAGGAATATACTGTGATAAGTCTTAAAAATGGGTTATTTGTGTCTATGTAAATGGACTCATGAACAGAATAAAGTTCCCCACAGCTACCATAGCCTATCAATAAAAAAGTGTGCCGTGACCTGTTCGCAAAAATCTGTGCCAGAGGTTAGTTTGTCACCAGTTCATCACATTAAAAGCACTGACCCTGAAAACACAGCAAGGATGTCAGTACTGTGATATGTAAGCCAGGAAAGGAATACAGAGCTCCAAATGACTCCTGCTGCCCAAACCTGCGGGTAAAATAAAGTGAGTAAAAGATGTGGATGGACAGAGGAAAGGCTCCTCTTTAAAGCCACAGTCTCTGTTCTTAGTTGAGCTTAACGAGAGAGGCTGAACCCTCAGCGGACAGAGGTCAAAATCAAACTAAAGGGAAAAAATGATGAAACCTCTCTCGTACTGTCTCCATCAATTTATAATGCCTTAGACTCATCTCATATTCTGATATCCCATCATCTATGTTTCACTTTCTCTGGTTGATTGATAGCCCTTTTAATTGTCGTCTATTCCTTTATTTTAAATGGACCGTGAGTTACGATTTATAGCATGTCTCTGTTTTTGTCCCTCCAGTTCACTCCAGCCATCCGGCCCTGTCTCCAGACCATTGCTATTGGCCTTGTGGCCTTTGGAGAAAACTACAGACGCCATCAGTCAGGAATAGGTCAGCATCATCTCGTCTGCAGCTGTACCCTCTCATCATCCAGTCACTTAATTCTCATTCATAGGTCGTACTCATCCGCAAGCTTCTTCTACATTGCTCTTTGGCCCCTGACTGTGTACCGTTTGATGTTGTGTGCTTGGATTGTAGATGCTCTTTCATCCTTTTGAATCTCGAGGGCTAGCTGCCGCGCTTCTTCTATATTTCAGAATGTTTTGAACATGCACACAGTTATGTACAGAGAAAGAGACAGAAGAACATGCACCATCATATACACATTTTCACCGTGCACACACACGTAAATATTTAACATTCAAAAAAGGAATCATTCGACTCTCATGGTTTCTTGTGCTCTGTGCTGCACCACAGTGGAGGCAGGAGGTATTGCACCATATGGTGAGTGTACTGGACCCCCCTCACCCCTTCATCATAGTCCTCTGTAGTAAACACAGGCTATTTGACTGTATGAAGAAGTTGCTTCTATCCTACAGCTCCTGAGCTGCATTAGCTGTCCTGTGTCTGTATTTTAGTTCGGATTGAAGTGTGAGTGGTGCAGTCATGGTATCGAGTGCAATTCCTTCCCTGTTCCCTTTACACAGAATTGAAAGCAGGGGAGAATTTAATTGCAATACCATGAAATGCTTTTTAAGCAGTGGCAATAAGATTGTAGTGCTGTGAGTACATAAAGTCACTGCTTAGTCTGACGATTGTTCTCAACTGTGGCCACATCCCTGAGGTTTTTCGTGTTTTAGCACTCTGTTTTCTTCTTTATCATCTTTATTTTTTTCCTTCATTTTGCCATTTGCACTCTCGGCAAGTTTGTTTTCTCATGTTATTGTTTTATGTACTGTCTTTTAATGCTCCCTTCTTCCTGCCCTCCTTCCCACTGTTTATGTCTTTGTGAAATTACTGTTTTCGTTCCCATTCTTATGATCTTTTGTCTGCCAATCACTTATTATTTCCATTTTCAATACCTCCTCAACCATACCTCTGTTTCTCTCCCTTTACTTTTACATCTAATCTCATTTCTTTTCTTGCATGACACGTCCCCGGTGTCCCCTACCCATTATCGTACCCTCCTCATTGTGTCGTCCTTCCTTTCTTCCCCAGGTGTAGCAGCCAGCTCTTTCTTTACCTCAGGGAAGTACGCCATCGACCCAGAGTTGAGAGGGGCAGAATTTGAACGCATCACCCAGAACCTGGATGTCCATTTCTGGAAGACCTTTTGGAACATCACTGAGACAGAGGTCCTGTCGGTAAGTTGACCGTTAATGCAGACAAACATTTCTAAAACATCTTAATTTGCGTGTGTTGTCACCACTAACCCATGCTCACAGAGCAGTGCTCTGCCCTGTTTTTAATTTAAAACTCTAACAGGAATATTTTACTTTCCTCTGGTAAAAGTACCTTTCTATCATTATGCATTTTGGCCTACAGGCCGTTAGTAATAATAGAGTGGAATTCAATTTATTCAATGGGGTTCATGATTTATTCATCCGGTTTCTCTCTTTCTCTCCGGTGACCTGACTGGCTCTGTAACTTGCACTCTTCTCTTTCTCTCTCTGCCTTTCTGTCTCAATTCTCTCCGTCCGTCTTTCTTCCTCCAGAGTCTTGCCAGTATGACATCCACTCCAGTTAAGGTGAACCGGGCTCTCTCTGTGCCCCCTGTGCCCTTTGACCTTCCCCTGGCGGCCAACCACAGAGCATCTGTGACTATAGCCCCACCATCAGCACACATTGGCACTGCTCCAGTTCAGATGAGGCTCATCTCCTGTGACTTGCGCGAAGGACAGGTAGTTAAATCATTATTCAGTTCACACTGTAGTGGCACAGTGGAAAAAGCAATAAGAGGAGCTTCATAATGTCATATTTAATGCAAACCTAGACTAGCTCTTGTATTTGCTGCACACTTGTCTCACACTGCTTCCTTGCAGCCTGTCTAAGTGTTAAGTATTTGTTGTGTGACCTAGTTTATGACAGTTTTCCTCCACTGGCTCTTTTTAAACTACCTTGCATATACCAGTCATACACACTCTTAAAATATTCTAACAATGTGTAATAGCATATCTGGTATTTCTCGGAGCCGGAGTAAACGACAGCTCCGGCTCATCCTCATGGACTTAATCCCTTCATTATCGCTCTCTCTCTTCCCCTCTGTCATAGGTATCACTTTCACTTTTTCTACTCTGCCTCCTTCCCTAATTCTCTCGGGAGACTCCCTCTCCATCCAAGCTTGCACTCCTCCTTTCTTTCCAGCCTGGCATTTAACCAGACATGCTATCAACAAACACTTTCAGCCATTGATCATGCCGCAACAAAACAACAGTGTCTTTTTTTAATGTCGCAGAATACAAGCCTGCATCAGCGGAAACCCTCCTCTTCAGCCACAACTCCCCTCCCTCCTTGTTTCTGTTAATGAATGGGAATTAGTGTGCGTTCATGCAGGCGCAGGAGAGGCTGGCAGCAAGCTGCTGCAGAACCGCTAGTTAATCCTTCTCTCAAAGGAGCCCTGTTGCTAACACTAGCAATAAAATATATTAACAATGAAAACAAGGCTTTGTTTGCAGTATACACAGTCTCTGGACAATTACCAGAGTGATGCATACATCACCATCTGTCATCATGTGATGTTATTTATTATTTGTATGTGATTTATTTATTTTCGTTAATGCCTCCACAGCAGCGACAGCAGTGACTGGAGGCATTATGTTTTTGGGTTGTCAGTCTGTCCTGTTCTCATAAACATATCTCATGAACATGAATTTACTTTAAATTTAACACAAACACCCAGTTGGAGACAAGGATGAACTGATTTCGATGGTCAGAGGTCACTGTGACCTCACAAAACATGTTTTTGGCTATATCTCAAGCATTCACAAGCTAATTATGACACAGTTTCACACAAATGTTTCATAGGATAAAATAATGAAGTGATGACATTTTATATCCAAAAGGTCAGCTCCGCTGCGACATCATTATGTTCTGCAAAAACATGTTTCTTGCCATTATTCAACGCCGTAACTCGGGAATAGAAGGGGAGACATTTGGTCTAATACTATTGGTGACACTAATCTTGGGTGTCCACACAAACTGTGGTGATTTGTATAAATCTTCTCTGCTGTCACATTGAAGATATGTGTGAAGCATCCATGTTTTAGAATTTGCAGCTTCTTTGCAGCAACATCCACATGTGAAGTATCATGGCTACAACGTTCACGTCTGTCAGAACCAGCTTTATTGACAAGGCTTTTGAACATATACAAGGAATTTGACTGAGGGTACTGGTATAAGTGCACTCACGTCACTGCTTCTGCCTAGATGATAACCAGGACAGAGGGCCTCCTGTTCCCAAGGTAGTCCACCACAAGCTAACTGGTCTTGCTAATGTTGGGATTCAGGTTAATGCCGTTAGACCAAGTAATGAAGCTCTCAATCAGTCCTCTTTTCTCCTCTCTTAAAATAGTCTTTACTACATCTAATATATGAGCCAGGATGTAAAGTCCATACTTATTGGTTGGCAGAGGCATAAAACCACGAGGTAGTAATTCTAGTTTTTCTCTCCTTTTCCTCCACTTAAATCTGTCTCACTCTCTCCAGGACAGCGAGACTCTGCTATCTCTCTCCCGCTCTGAGGGGGGCGCCATCTCTTTGTCACTGGGGCTTAAGACCAAACGCCTCCCCTCGTCTCCCTGCCTCCTGATCCACTTCCATGGGGGAGGATTTGTGGCCCAGACCTCCAAGTCACATGAGGTAAGATGGTACCCTCTGACCAGAGTTTTCCTTACTGTGACTAGAGAAACAATGTGAATAGTTTTCAAGAAAAGCTGACTTCACATATTTTTATGATGTTGTATTTTCCCTCGAGTGTATGCGACAGTATTTGATCTATCTGAGATAATTATACAGTGGAAGCTGCTTATAGTGATTACGTCTGTCTGAATCAAATTGATCTCTACAGACCATTTCAAATATGATAACAAAGTATTTCCATGTTTGTTAATGCAGTAGCTGACCAAGGAAACTGTAGAAGTTTCAAAATATAGTACAGTTGTTACAGTGGGCTATACATTACCGGCCATTAACAATCCACTTTATGAGGGCGGTTTGAACCACAGGTGCTTTGCCTGTGTGCATTCGTTTTCTCTCTCCGTCACTATCAGTCATGACTGTCTCGTTTTTTTGAGTTGACAACACAAGGTAGCCTGAGGAACACCAAGTTCTGCTGCTGCATCTCGAAAAGGGTTTTCACTGAGAGAAAATGACTTTCTTTTTCCTGTCATTATTTCAGTAATCACACACCACCAGCCTCAGCTAGCCAGCTGGGAATAAACTGGTTCCCCCCAAGGCAAAGTATCATGGGAGTTTGGTAAAGAAAAAAATACTGTAGTTTTAAATATTTTTCTATATGTTGTATGGAAACTAGCTCCCCTTGACTAATTTATTGCTTTAAGCAAATTATTTGAACAGCATTTAAAGAGGAGTGAGGCTGCCCCAAGATTTATTATCCATAAAAGCAGTTGATTGCTGTAACTATAATCACTATAAGAAGTTTCCACTGTGACGCAATAGTTAATCAAAATGCAGGAAACAGTGGTATAACGTGATGTCACACCTACTTATATCCCAGTGCTGACAACACTACACCTCAATCATAAGACACCCTGCTCAGTTGTTTTTCCAGGATTTAAGTCAGTGCCGTTAAAGCTCATCCAGCTCACCTTCTCATCCCTTCAATGCTTCAATTTCTGTCTGTGTTTTCTCAGACTAATTGTAATTGAACCCCGGCTAATTGAAGTGTTGACGAGACGGGCAGTCGTTGACAGCAGAGCAGCAGAGGAGTTACCAGTCTGAATCTCTTCCTCTGTCAATAGTGTGACATGTAATGAGCTGTTAAGCTAATTATTTTGCAATTAATCCCTAAAAACGTACCAGAGACACTGTGCCCTCCCTCCAAGCCTGCTTTATTGGAAAGGTGTACACAAAGCTGGCTCCTCTTTTTCATGTAAATCACTACCTCCTGTCATTCACTTCGTCCTCACCCCTCTTTTGTTTCTTATGGAGGAGAAAGTCACGTCCCAGATTTAATTTTTAGATCACTTTGATAGAAGAAGGGACACCAACGCACACACACACACGTAAGCCTTGGCATCATGTCTTTAAAAAATGTGTTGGCTCTTGTCATTTACTTTGGAAAGCACTTAAAGAAAATCTTATTTTGTCAGCCAGTTTTATTTTTTATTTTTACATAAGTGACAATTTGTGTAACAGCAGCAGGAGGAAGCATTTAACCTACTTAGTTCATCTTGATGAGAAAGCTTATTTTAACACACTTTGGCCCCCACCTCTCCTATACCGATCTGGTCATCTGTGGCTGTGTGCAGTCTTTATGTGGCATCCGGCTGCTTATAGCTACCGCAAGACATGGCTCTGTGAAATCGCCAAGGACATGGGCATCCTTGATCTGCAGCTGCATAGCAACCAGAGGATGAGAGGGAGCAATCAGAGACGGGGGTGAACAGGGCTGTCATGTTGAATTAACGGAGAACTGTACAACCCCGCAGAGAAAGATTACCCTGGGCACTAATGGAAGACTTGTCAGACTATCCTTCTCTCTTCTTCTTCAGGGCTCGCCTTTTTTTTTATTTTTTTTTTTTTTATTACATCCTCCCTCTAAATCTTTCTAATATCTCACAAAATCCTTTTTGTTCACTTAGTGTCCTTTCTTCACATCCCCTTCTTGTCTTATTTGGGCAATGTGCACTCGCCTCCTTCCTAATATTACCAGTTGCCTTCTGCTCTCTTAATCCCCGATGGAAGGCCACGGAAGAGGAAAGAGGAAAATGAAAAGTTTCTCCGAGGGCGGAGGCCAGTGTTGTTTCTTGTACGTCTCATATGTCCTCTACTCTTGTATCCTTTCCTCAATCCTGTCTCTTCTGTTGTCTGGGCGAGATGAGGAGTTGGACTTCAGTGGCAGGAGCCTTTGGTACGCTCAGTGCCCAATTAAGCTGAGATCACAGGAATGGATGTGCTGGCATCTGTGCATTTAGCAACTCGGGTGCGGACCACACACACACAGGATCCCAGCAGAGGTATAAGCTTGCAGATTAACTGCTCTGCCTGTCTGAGAAAGAGTGGGACTGCAGCTCCCATTAATTCCTGCTTTGAGAACAGATATGGGACCCTCTGAACCAGAGTGTGAGTGTGTTTTTTTTCTTTGTGAATAGGATGTGTGTGTGTGTGTGTGTGTGTGTGTGTGTGTGTGTGTGAGAAGAGTTCCCTGAGTCATGTGAAATTAACTAGCCTTGGTCCCAGCCCAACAAAAACACACGCGCCCGTATGTCTTCTCTGCCCAGCGGGTCATTTGTTGTGAGCCCTTAGCTGCACAGAGATGATGAACTGTCTGAATGACACACCTGTCCATGGACTCTGGCACATATTGACACTCAGTAGCAACAGTGGCTGTTGTTAAACACACACACACACACACACGCGCGCACGCATACACACACCTTGGAAGTACCTTTGCTGATTCGTACAAACCCACATTGACCTGAGCAGTGCTTGAACTGCGTGCACACTCACTTGTCAGCAGTCTCACTCAGAGATTTATTGTGACAGGTAGCGCTTTAAGACGGCACAGCTGACTGCCGGAGCTGCTACTTTTTTTTTTTTTTTTTCATACTGAATCACTGGTGGGTGAAGCAACATGCAAACATACACACAGCCTGTTTTTCCTGGCACCGTGAATGGAGAGCTGTTGCTTTCACCACCAGCCCTGTCATAGCTAGTCAAAAAGGTGTTGGAAGAAGATAAAGACAGAGGAGGAAAGGACGAATGCTTTGTGGAAGGAATATTTTGTCAAGTTTTGATGCCTTTCTCACATTTCAAGGTCACCGCATTGCAGTTGTGAAGTTAAGAACTTGCCTTAGGTTGGCATAAGAATAGTAAACACTTAACCTGACTGTGGCAACGAGAAGAAGAGAGACACTCGGTATTCTGACAGCGAGTTTGTTTTTGGAGACAATCCCTCTAAATCCACACCATCCCCTTGTCTTTGTCTTTTTCCTTCATCCCCACAAACTAGGACATGTGGGCACCTTTTTTTTTGACTTTAGTATAAGAAGAAAGGAAATGAAGGTGACTGTGAGGGCAGCACTCATTCTCCTCTTGTCTAGACAGTAAGCTAGAAAGCAGACAGATGACATCAGAGGGACACATAATTTTCATAACTTTTTATCCTTGCTTCTTAATGTTAACCCCCACCCGTCTTTCCCCCTCTGTCTCCCTTCCTCTGTGTTTTATTGTGGCCGCTGTTGTTTCTCATAAATTTAACAACATGTATTTTATTCACTGTGAAATTGAAACTGAGTGTTTTTTCCATTCATAAATTCACCGCTCCATACCCATGTCTCCCGCCCCATGCAGCCCTATCTGAAGAGCTGGTCCCAGGACCTTGGTGTCCCCATCCTGTCAGTGGACTACTCTCTGGCCCCAGAGGCACCCTTCCAAAGGGCCCTGGAGGAGTGTTTCTATGCCTACTGCTGGGCTCTGAGAAACCACCACCTACTGGGTACGCATACATCACACAGCATTGTTTATATCAGAGCGCTGGCTTTGTTTTTTTTTTGTTTTTTGGCTCCCCAGTGCATTTTCTGTTTACTTTCTAAAGTAATGGGAAAAGTATGTGCAGGTGAAATGCTAAATACATTAGGCAGGTAAAAGAAAGTTGGTTTATTAGAATTAATGAGCAGGCACAACAAAAAGGTTAAAACTCCTTCCAGAGTGAAGGTGCCCTGTGAACTGCCTCTGTAGATCCTCACTTACATTTACCAAGTCCCTGTACTCCTCAAGAGGATTCATTCATCACTTTGAAAGTAATCATGCTGCAGCACGATGTCTTGCACTGTACCCTTTGTTCTGCAATATCACGCAAATTGTGATGCTCAATATTCCGGCAGACAACAAAAGACATCTGGTCGGTTTCGGGTACATCCGCCCGCTGAAGCACGCTGTGTCAAATTAACAGTGATCGCAGTGCAATATGTTTGTGTTGTAGTACAAGAACACAATATCACGGCCATGAGGCAGAGAGCGAGACAACACCCCCTCAAAGCAGCCAAATATTCAGCAGTGTTATGGTGGAGAAAAGAGATCCTGTTACTTGATGTGTGTCACACTGCTTTTTCCTCACACCACAGTGGATTTCTCATAGCTGCAGAAAAAGACGTTTTTTTTTTGGTCTTGTCTGTTTTTATTTTGTGTTCCATTTTTCTGTTTCCCCCATTGATTTGTTTTTTGTTTCTTTTCCAGTTTTTCTTCACCTCTATCATCACCTGCTATTTTTATCTCTCCAGGCTGGACCGGAGAGAAAGTGTGTCTGGCTGGTGACAGTGCGGGAGGCAACTTGTGTGTGACGACGACGATGCGCGCTGCTGCCTTCGGTGTGCGAATGCCAGATGGCATTGTGGCAGCCTACCCGGCTACCCTGCTGACCGCCTACGCGTCGCCCTCCCGTCTGCTGACACTTATGGATCCCCTGCTGCCACTTAGTGTGCTCTCCAGGTGTCTCAGCGCCTACGCAGGTAGAGTGTGTGTGTGTGTGTGTGTGTGTATGTTCAACAATAAATGAAGTCAGGATTCTTCTTTTATCTGGTGGAGTTGAGAATTAAGTTTAGATTTGTTTTCCTCCATTTTAGTTTCTTTCAAGCCTCTTCTATGCCTGCTGGTCCACATCATACATTCTGTAAACATAATGGTCTTTACTTTAGTGTATTGTTGATAACAATAGTGATGCTGACAACTACATGTGTAATGATTAGGCTATTAAAGGAATAGTTAGGGTTCTTCTGAAGCGGGGTTGTGTGAAGTACCATTATATTTGGCTTCAAATCATTCAGACCCAGCTGCCCGGATTATTACCGGCACCAAATCATCCAACCACATCACCCCAGTTCTCATCCAACTACATTCGCTCCCATTTCTATACTGGACTGACAACAAAAACCTTCTGCTCACCTTCAAAGCCCCCGACAACCTAGCCCCCACTTATCTCTCTCACCTCCTGCTCCCTGTACTCTTCCTCTGCCAGCCTCCTGACCATCCCCACCTCATGCCTCAGCACCATGGGTGCTAGGGCTTTCAGCTGCACTGCTCCAGGCACTGGAACTCCCTACCCCGACACCTTCGACAGTCTGAGAGCATTACATTATTCAAATCCCATCTCAAAACCCACCTGTTAAAACTATGCCCCCCTCCTCTTTTAAACCTTGTTACTGTTTATATCCCAGCACCTCTCTTGTTCTGTATGTTCTTTTTACTTGTTGGCATGTGGTTTTATTTTTATGCTCTGTATGGTGACCTTAGGTGTTTTGAAAGGCACCTTTTTAAATAAAATGTATTACTTTTAGTA
This sequence comes from Chaetodon striatus, assembly GCA_029783705.1. Taxonomy (NCBI): domain Eukaryota; kingdom Metazoa; phylum Chordata; class Actinopteri; order Chaetodontiformes; family Chaetodontidae; genus Chaetodon; species Chaetodon striatus. Next base: position 10,693,459 of record JAPZEB010000025.1, on the reverse strand, counting down.
TTACTAGTATAATAATAATAATAATAATAATAATAATAATAATAATAATAATAATAATAATAATAATGTTATTACCTACAGTAGATGGCGGTGAGCACACTCTCAGTTTGGAGAAGCAGACAGGAATACTGCCACAGAAGCCAAACAGTGTACAGTTTTGGATGGGATTAGCAGCAAAACGTATTTTAACTACTTGAAAAAAGGCCCACCTAAAAAAATCAGTATCAGTTTTAGTGGACGCTATATTGAGAATATTTTCACCACTTTAATTTGCCGTCAGAGAGCCCTCTCCTTCAGCACTACATTGTCTCAACTGTAGGCCTTCTGTATTCCTATGCATAATTGCAACTGTGCCACACACTGTATAAGGACCAGATCACACGTTGCGTCTTTTACCACCTGAAAAACACAAGGCCGGGTGGTGGATGCCACTCTTGTGCCCACTCTGTGCCAACTTTTGAGGGCATGGAGACAGGTTTGGCCTGACATTGTTAAGTGGCGATAACCAGCACTGTATCATAGCCTCCTTAGCAGATATTAAATCTGTTTTTTTAAGTATGTAACATGTTGTCTGTGATACAGATGTAAAGCTCTGGGTAGCCCTGCTCTACAATGATCAACATCTGCTCCATATTTGAAAAGAAGATATATTTCATCTGTGATTGGTTGTTTCTTGTCACATGACATGTGGTGTGCGTTGATGCATTTCAAATGTGAACTGTAAACACATGCTCACGAGCCCAAAGTTACTGCTGCCTGGACTTGGTTACAACACAACTTTAATATCATTCTGAATCAGAAAGTACCAACAACACTTCACTGGTTGTCTGTTAATTTGTTTCATTTATTTGTTGGCTTTAAGTGTCTTTTTACCTGATGGTTGGGTACAGCAGTGCTCTTCAGCAAGTCTCTTGCTCACTTATGTAGCAGTGGTTTTATATGATCCTCTTTAGAGAAATGTTGACATATTCAGTGCAACTAGCCACAGCTGTTTTCATTTCTTAGTTGGAATAGCCTTGACAAACAAGTACACATCTTTGAAGTCTTAAGAAAGTGAAGTGTTGTTGCAGTTTGATCGCACAGTAACACTGACCTGCGGTGTAATAGAGTGCGCGGCACAAATACACTTATGTGTAGGAATAAGGAGGTTAATTAAATGTATACTGCCAGAAGAAAAGGCTGTCTGACAGCAAGGTGAAGCGGGGAAAATATTCTTAATATAACATCCACTTAAAATGATGTTGATTATTGTATTTTAGGGAGGCCTTTTTTGTAGGTGACTAAAATATGTTTAGCTGCTGCCCCTGTCCACAGCAGTACAATGCTTAGCTTTCGTGGTGGTACTCCTGCCTACGTCTCCAAACTGGGAGCTTGCCGACCACTAAATACTGACTATGGAGAAGCACCTCATACAACCCCACTTCAAAAAATCAGAACTATCCCTTTAAGTTAAAACTTTAAGTTGCGACTTTATTTTTCTTAACAGGGCTGTTTTTCACTATTTCAGTTAAAATAATTTATTCCATTAGCTTTTCTAATATAACCATATAAAAGCCCAAAGTGGCTTTAAATTACTCGCCAAGCCTGACCAGCAGCTAAAACACAAAGTATCAGTATTCAGTTCATGATATTAAAAAGCAAGCGGCTTTGACAACAGATAAAACACCTGATTGATTAGCAAAATTATAACACATTTGAGTCAATTCAACTAATGTCAACACTGCCTATCTTTCTCATGTCAAGGCTGTAATAATCGTATTAATCATACAACCATTTTGCTCTCCTGTTGGGTCCCAATGTTGTCTCAATTCCTCATGTAGTACACGATGCGTACATGTAATATAAAAAACTGTAATCATAAATCTCCATGGATTTTATTCTAGCCGTGTTGTATCGCGTCTGAAAAATCTTCACTAACGACTCAGCTTATTAGCATATAGATTGTTTTTCATGTGTTGTCATTAATGCAGTAAAAAGCAGGAGAAATTCCTGCAAGTCTTTTGATAAATTGTTGTCTCACTAGAAAAGGAGGACTGTAGTAATTGGCCAACTATGCCAAAATCTGACACAGAGATATTGTTTATCCTGTGTCGCCTTCAATAACTGAACTAAAACACTAATCATCTTCTATTCACTCCTTCTGTCATCACTATGTATTCCTGTCTATAATACAAATTGCTGTATTGCTGTATTGAACCCACTCTGTCAGTGGTTTTCTTTACTATTATACCTCTCCCATTATTGCTTCCCCATCTTCGCTTTTGTTACTCATTCATGCTGATTGAAGAATAACAAAAACACTCTCATCTCTCTTGTACATCTATCTTTCCCTGCTAAGCCTTCGTCTGTGTTTCCTTCTCCAGGCAATGAGCCGCAGACAGAGACGCAGGTAGAGAGAGTGAGCACGCTGAGCCTGGTGAGAAGAGACACGGCTCTGCTGCTCCGAGATTTCCGACAGGGAGCCTCCAACTGGATCCACTCTCTGCTGGATTCCAACAGAGCCTCAGCCTCTCCGAGCACAGCTGCAGAGGCGCCACCAGGAGCCACTGGTATACCGCCGACTGTGACTGTGTGTATGGGTGTGTTTGTGCGTGCATGTGCAGTCAGGTGGGAACATTAGACGCGATGTGGGTGGCATAAATGTGTTGTTGCTTGACAGCTTCTGTGTTCAAAGTTTTCTATAGATGCAATCTGCTCATGTCTTTGATCACGTCTATCTGCTGAAAGCTCAGATCAGATCTCAATGTGTGTGTGTGTGTGTGTTTGTGTGCGTGTGTGTTGGTGTGTGTGTGTGTGTGTGTGTGTGTGTGTGTGTTCCGCCCACATTGTCAATGTCTTCATTAAGCCAATTTAAGTGTTAT
>JAPZEB010000025.1:10665179-10676533 GCA_029783705.1 Chaetodon striatus | reverse complement strand
CTCCCCTCTCCTCCCATTCCTCCCATGCAGCCACACACACACACACACACACACACACCACCACCACCAGCCGCCATCCAGCTTCAGCTGCTGTAGGGGGCCACATGCATTGAAGGGACCGGCGTGAGCGCGCACTCTCTCTCAGCCTCTCTCGCGCCCCGTGCGCGAGCCGTTCCTCCGTGCGCGCCCCCGCGCAGAGACAGGCTTCAGGGAGCCCGGAGAGCAGACGAGCGGCAGCGGGGAGAGAGAAAGATGGAGGTGAGGGTCGGGGAGAGACTCCTGTGCCTGGCTGTGCTGTCCAGCGTCTTCTTCGTGGATTCAGTCCTCGGGAAATACGTCAAAGGCATCGTCAACACCAAAGAGGTGAGCGCTGCTTTTTTCTTCTTCACCTCTTTAATTAGTTGCCACTTGCGTCAATGACACCGCCACAGTGGGAGTGGGGAAGGGACTCGACTGCGTATCCGCACGCAGGTGTCTCTGAGGCGGACTGCTCCGCGGATAGACGAGGAGGCTACCGCCAATTCACCGCTAAGTTGCCTCGGATATTTACGTGTGTGTTTACTGCCGCCATATGAAACACACTCACCTCTGTTCTGCCTTGCAATTGCGCGCCATCTGCGTGCGTGTCATCTGTGGCGTAACGCTATATTTTACCCTCATTGTGATGGTCTTTGGCATCACTGTAGCCCCAGTAAGCGGCATCCCACCAGTGCACGGCGACCAATGGAGCCTCCAGTTGTGATTACTCATCCTGAAGCCAAACCCCAGCTCAATGTGCATGGTTTTATTCCCGCTCTTAAATCTAAATTACCGGTGGTGTTTGTGTTTATGATTAGAGGAGCCGTTACAGGTGTGCGTCATATGGCTGCTGGCGCGCAGCGCTGGGTTTGTGGTGATCCTTGAGAAACTGGGCTCAGTCCAGCCCGGTCAGGGTTTTTTTTTTTTTTTGAGTCTGTTTTCAGACAGATCAGCATCGACATCATCGCTGCCCTGACAAGATCTGCGAGTTAAAATGTTAACTGAGCAGCTGAGCAGATATTGTGGCTCAGGGCTGTTTGTGATTCAGGAGGCTACCACCTGCTGTTCCACATCTCTGGTTTGTATTCTCACGAGTTTGTGGATCAAGTTTGACATACATGAGTAGTACAGTAGAGCTGTCCAAGGTTTGGACGCGAGTTCAACAAGACAGGCCACTGTGCAGACAAAGTGGCCTCTCTAACCGCGGCCGTGGAGCTTTAATTCAGATGATTCATGGCTGTTTGGAGCATTATGGTAATTGTGCTGGAATTTATGCAGAAAACTGTGTGTGGAAGTCAAAATATTTATCTCTCTGATGCAACAGAGGACACATTTGACCTTTCAGTGTGTGAGGTCAGCTGTGCCTGGAGATTGTAACCAGGGGTGAAGCAAATTCATGTTAAACATACATAAGAAAGATACCGCAACAGTTCCCCAGAGCCGAAGCTGACAGTTCATCTTACAGTCAAATAAACTATAATAAAGCTACGGCTGCTCCCAGTTGAGGAGCTGGAACCAGCAGTGACTACTTGATCGAAGTTATTGATTAGTCAACAAATTGTTTAATCTCAAACATGAGCACCCTCAGCCGCTGATATCTCCAGTGGACCATCAGCAGGGGAGCAACTATATTGTTGCACTGTTTTAAAAACAGGAGCATGTGTTCATCGCTCCATTGTAACTCATTATAAATACTGCGCACCAACTCTTCGGGTGCTTCATGTCCCACAGGTTTTCATGTGTTGCCAAACAGTGCATTAAAATACTTAACACCAGTATATCACCTTACTTGAATATCACCTTACCTGGCTCCCCCCAAAAACTAACAAACGTAATCTATGAGACACCAGGCGGTTTGAGCTTCATTCTCACTCTAGCAGGCTGACTTGTTTCGCTCACATTTCCTGAACTCTGACTTTAAATTGCGCCATGAAGTGAGAGATTGAAGTCACCGATTTGAATCCCCACGATGACGACAGGAAATCTGAATGGATAAATTGAACAAGGAGCACTCATCCATCCATCACTCGTCGAGATGCCCTTGAACGCAGCGCTGAATCTGCACCTGCTCCAGTGGAGCTGCTCAGTGGCCGGCAATAGGTTGCTCTGGGCTAAGTCCAAGTGTGTGTGTGTGTGTGTGTGTGTGTGTGACTCTCCAGCTCTTGTCAAGGAGGGCACCTACTTTTATAGTCCTCTGCGGTAAATAGGAGTATACTTTTAGTCAGCCTGTCTTCTTACGTAAGGCCATGAATAAAAGAGATTTCACATAAAAAAGTTCTATGCCTAAAATGCATCGTAGGGTGCCACCTAATTTTTCTTTAAATATTCGTTGATCTGATTACTTTCTCAGGGAGCCAGGGTTGTGACGCCAGGGATCAGCATGCCTGGGGCCACGCCCCTGCCTGCCGTCTGGCACGCAATGCACCATAACCCGAATTCCTGTCCCTGCAGGTGGCGAGCCCACTTGAACTCTCTTAAGCAGGGGAGTTCAAGTATCTTGGGGTCTTGTTCACAAGCGAGGGTAGACAGGACCATGAGATGGATTGGCAGTTTGGCGCGGCTTCTGCAGTGATGCAGGCGATATGCCAGACCGTCGTGGTGAAGAGGGAGCTGAGCTGGAAGGTGAAGCTTTAGATTTACTGGTCCATCTACATCCCAACCCTCACCTATGGTCATGAGCTCTGGGTAGTGACTGAAAGAACAAGATTGTGATCAAAATTAGTTTCCTCTGTGGGGTGGCTGGGCTCAGCCTTAGAGACAGGGTAAGGAGCCTGGACATCCGGAGGGAGCTCGGAGTAGATCCGCTGTTCCTTTGTGTCGAAAGGGGTCAGTAGAGGTGGTTCGGGCATCTGAGCTGGATGCCTCCTGGGCGCCTCCCCTGGTCGCCTACCCACTGGTAGCCCGGGGCAGACCCAGAACACACTGGAGGAAATACATATCTCATCTGACCTGGGAATGCCTTGGGGTCCCCCAGGAGGAGCTGGAAAACGTTGCTGGGGAGAGGGATGTCTGGGGTGCTTTGCTTGGCCTGCTGCCCCTGCGACCTGGCCCTGCATAAGCAGATTAAAATGGATGGATGGATGATTACTTTCTCAATTAATCAATCGTTTGGTCTACAAAATGTCAGAAAACAGAGTAAAATGTCTAGTACAGTTTCCCTGGGTTGAAAATGAGCAGCTCTGTTTTGTCCATCATCACTGAAAAATCCAGAGATATTAAGTTTAAAAGGCGCAAACAAACAATAAAAGACAGCTAATACCTTCATTTGAGAGGCTGGGGCTGATGGACTTTTAGCATTTTATCTTAGAAAATGATTACCAAAAGAGTTGAAGATGGATTAGTTGATTTAAACAAGTAAGCAGGCAATTGTTTTATCTTTACTTGCATTACGAGTTAAAAAAAACCCTTTTAAAAATGGAGACATGTACTTTAATGCTTGCTATTCAGAATCTTTCTTGAACCTTGTCGTTGGCTTTTCTGTCTTACTCCTGTGCTTCTAAACCCGTCAGGGATCATTTGACAACCCAAGCAAAACAACAGCGCGCTCTGAATGACATCAGGCAACACCTGCCTTGACATATTGATACGGTGTGTGTGCGTGTGTACACTTTAACACATCATCAGTCTTGCTCGTGCATTTCTGCCCCAAGGTCACCCACTATATCCCCTCCACATGCCCTCTCTCTCAGATTTATATACACACACACAGACACACATTCGCAGAATAAACCCCGGCACTTGCACACAAAAACACTCGGCCTCAATCCCATGATGCTATGGTTGTGTCAATGTCTGCAGAGCTGAAGGCAGAGTTTGTGCAGAGCTGCAAATTGACAAATGTAATTTACCACACTGGGAGGGATGAACTGTTGGAAACTGTGGAGTGGCTGGAGAATTTCAGAGCAACACAAGCAAAGTTATCCAAAGGCATCGGTGCGGCAGACTGGTCAACGGCTTTATTCGGGCTGGTCGATGTGTACAATTAACTTCAGTGGCTCATGACGTGTGGAGGCCCCGATAAAATGTCCCTTTGAGAAGCAGTAGTGGCTTTGAGGTCAGAAGAAGGTCAGTGTTTTGAATCCAGCTGGGACAATCTGGGAAAGAAATAAAATCCTTGAACTCCTTCAGCAGCCTGTTTCCCCCTGTGTCCACAGGGATGTTGAACTTCTACAAAAGCATACTTCTAGTCAGACTGTCGGGTTGGGGTGATGTGTTATTCAGTTACATTCTGACAGCTCACACTTGCTGCTACAAGTGTCAAACCACAGTTTCCAATAAGGCTGAGTGGTTTGGAGAAAACATGTAATGGCGATTTTGTTTTTGGACCATTAGTGTGATTTCAATTGCGATTCTTTTCTACAAATTAAACCAAAGGCCTGTAGTTGTGGTCTATATCATATTATGCTGCATTCACATGCTTATCGGAAGGTCCCATTTCCAGAGATGTGAAGTTGTTCTTCTGAATTTGTTGTGTTTGTGAGCTTTAAGTCGTAATGTGCAACAACATGGCCGCTACAAAGAAGATGTGATGTATTTAATTGCACAGAGATTTATATTACAGGGATTGTTTTCCCAATACTTGTTGCTGCACCAAATGGCTGGACCTGCACTTGTATAACACTTTTCTAGTCTTCCGACATTTCCCCATTCACACACAGTAATACACTGGTGGTCGAGGCTACCATACAAGGTGCCACTCGCTCCTCAGTTTTTAACACTCACACACCGATGCAACAGCCATCAGGAGTAATTTGGGGTTCAGTATCTACCGATTGGTGGACAACCCACTCTACCTCCTGAGCCACAGCCGCCCAGTACATTCCCTTAAACTACTGCAATATTGTTTGACCTGACTAATGCTACTGAATAACTTTTCTAACTGGTATATGTCACTCTAGGTGGACAGCAGCTAATGGTTACAACTGAATGCCATATTACAAATTTGAGCAAATGAATGACATGCAAATTTATTACCATCAGCCGCACAATTACTTTTATCTGCCATGATTTTACATATCAGATGCCAACTTTCTAAGTCGTTCTGACCTGAGGGGGCGTAGACGTGAATATATCAGTCGGAAATTAATTTTTCCAATTATTCCACATAAAGGCAGGGATTGATAAATTTTTTGTTCAGTTAACCAAGCCTTGTTAATGCAGTTGTGAACCTTGAAGCAAACTTTGCCAGTGATCTTTGGAAAAATTGAGCTCACATTTTAGCCCACATTTAGTCCGTGTGTGAAAGACACAAGTGTGCTGTCTGGATAACTTGCATTGATTGAAGTGTGTAGGATGCAGGGGGATACTGGCAGAAATTGATTATGATATAATAAGTAGGGGATTTTTTGTGTGTATAAATTACCTGAAAAAAAGAATTGCTGCATTTTTGTGACCCAAGAGTTAGCCCCTTATATCTACATAGGGAGCAGGTCCTTGTCCATAAAGATTGCCATGTTGCACTGTCATGTTTCTACAGTAGCCCAGAACGGACAAACCAAATGCTGGCTTTAGATTTGCACCAGCCAGTAGCAGAAACAGTCTGGCATTACTTTACAGTGTTTTATGTGACATGTGACAACTAAACAGCAAAAAATACTCCATACTAATGTTACATAGACCCATAGCCCAGTGATACCTGCGTGTAATTTAAGTCTTGGCTGACAGCGAATTTTTTGATGGTGTTTTCAGTGTTTCTAGATTTTCTGTTATAAGATTACAGTGTATCGTTTACATCCCATGCCATCGACATTTAATGTCTCACAGACACTTTTCTGGTAATGTTTAATCTCATGTAATAAGAAGCAGCCTACTTCAGTCATGGTTCTGATGATGCTGCTCGCAACTGACACGCTCTCATGGCTGGATAGTAAAACCCAGAGCAGACTGAACTAGTTGATAACCAGCTTTGTAGTCCTGGTTAAACAGATGGACAATTTTAGGGTTAGTCAAGCCAGATAATGAAAAAATATCCTGGGTAAGATGAGCTGGCTTCACTGTACAGGCCTCAGGTCTGTTTGTTTTGGAGAGGAAGAGATCTCTGTGGATAATCCAGTTCCCAATAAAAACCTCATGAAAGTCTGAATCTTAAGTTATCAGAGAAAAAAAGGTGAGCACACATTAGCAGGTGTTGGGCTAGTGGCCCGTCTGCGATGAGCTGGACAGCATCAGACAAACAGACTTTTAGCATAAAACTGCTTTATTCAGTATTTTTACTTACCTGGTCCATTGGTTTGGAGAGGAAGAGACCTCTGTGGATAAAACGGCTCCCGGGGGAAACCTCCTGAACAATGAACACTGAAGGAATCCTAACCAGGAGTTCACACTTGGCACACGGGAGAAGTTTCAGCGGGTTGCAATCTGCAGTCCTCTCTGCTATATGCCGCTAAATCCTACACACTGCTCCTTTAAGTACAGGTAGATAGAATAAGTAAAAGTGCAGACAGCACTTGCCAGCTTAAACCTGGTTTCTACAGCTTGTTAGGACACTTATAACATATAGTCAGAAATAAAGCTCTTACAGTATTACAATGACACTCCTTCAAATTGTAACTTTTATATTAAAAATAATCAATCTTTCAGCCCCAGTTTTCTGCATTCTCTCAGGGATAGAGGTTTGGGGTTTAGAGAATGAGCACTGAATACTTATTCTGTAAAAATGTAGCTACGGACAGGATAAAATGTCTTTTGGTCTTTGGTTTTTTTGCAGTTAATGAAAAATTGTGGATTGGACCAGAAAGGTCTTTAAACTTTTGTCTTTGGAAATTAATGAAAATGAACACATGCCCTTGAAAGTTCTTTTTCTAATTTAAAAATCTAGCGGCCATATTCATCAGCATGCCTCAGCTCACTGGGCCTTTCTCCATCCTAAAATCAACATCTCACATCCTGAGGAAAAACACTGTGATGGATGTTGGGGTTGAAATAGCAGCAGTTTTGAAATGAAGGATTTCACCAGGATTTCTGGACGTAATAGGATCATGAAGTAAAGAGGCGATGTGGTGTCTTATTTTAATTAATGTCATGTCTTATCTTCAGATATGCCAGTTTTAAATTCTGGAATATCTGCAAACAGGACTCTGAAAGTCACAGAAAAATCCTTCAAGTTGACATTGAAGTAAGTTTCGGCAACCCTGGATGTGTAGAATTTCCGACTCAATCAGTTTTCCCGCATCTCTTTTTAATGAGGACATTGTGATAAGATACAGGCCCCGTGTGTGCGCAGGTGTGTGCATGTGACGGAGCGTTTTCATGGGTCCATATGTTCCCTTTAATGTCTGCGTGTGTTTGCATGTCTACAGAGTCTGTGTGAGCTCCTGTGAAACACCCCGAGAGACAGAGAGGGACAGAGCTTGAGTGTGTTTGTGTGTGTGTCGGTGCGTGAGTGTGTTTATGCGTCGCAGCGTTGTGTAACCCTGACTAATGAATCATTGAGAAGCCCAGCGGTCCAGGGGTGACTTGACTAGCTGATTGGTAATTAATTGTTAATGAGGCCTAGCAAGCAAACAGGGATCTAGAGAGAAAGAGAAAAAGACAGAAAGCTACAGAGATGAAAGAACAGAAACTGTGAGGGAGGAAAGAAAGAAAGAAAGAAAGAGACAGAGGGAATGAGACGGAGAGATGCTGAATTGACCGGATACTGCATCAAGGCATAGCACTTGATTAATGGGGTGTGCGCACACACACACGCACACATGTGCAAGCACGCACACACACTTGGGGAGGTGGCTGAGTGATTCTGCATCACAATGCAGTGGCCATGGGGAAATAAAAAGACTAAAAGGGGATTAAGGTAGACACCTCATCCACTGTTGCTGTTCTCCAGGGCTCAGTTTCTGCTCTCCACTGACACACACACACACACACACACACACACTCTCACACACACACTCAGCTCCACTCAGCTAACTAGCTGCTGCTTGGTTTAGTCGTTTAAGTTGGTGTAATACCTCGATCCTGATGGTGAATTGTGCTGTTATCTGAGCGGCGTGCTGGCCTGTACATGCCACCTTGGCCTTGTTAGACTCAGTCAACTGCCTTTTTAAAGGGGAACTCCACCGATTTTACACACTCCAGTCTTTTTACCGGAGTCGGGGAGTGCTACTTTATATGTGAAAAAGTTTTATACACTTGAGTCATCGTTGATTCAGTCCAAAGACCAAAAAGTACGTGGAGTCCCAAACAGTTTAAAAAACAATCTGGGGGTGTGGAGTTAAAAAGAAGTGATTTAAGTAGAAACTTTGTGGTCCACTCCTTGTCTCTGTTTGAGGCTAGCAGCTCGAGGCTACGTCAGCCAGTATAAGCATGACACGTGGACCCTGACATGTGTTTCGGTGATCCGAACACAAGTGGACAGCCGAGACACATCACTATTCAGACCTTTGTCTAACATGCATCTTCAGCTGACCACTTGTGTTCAGATTTTGTTACGGCCTACATCACTTACGCTTAAAGGTCAAAGGGCCCCGGGCACATCATTACCTTCATACTCTCGCAAGCTGCTTGCCAGCATGGTCAGTAGTCATGGTAGTGGTTGTGTCTGCACAGCTGGAGATATTGCTGCCTGCAGAATCCAACAAGTCCAATCCAATGGACGATCACGCATCACTTTGATCAACTCGTCCTAAAAGTTTTAGAGTGTTAAACAACCACCATGTCTTGCATTGATGACAGAGTACTTGTTGGGAATGATACGCCGCAGTAGCGTTTACACTACTAAAGATATGAGGTCAAACGCGTCCCCCCGACGATCTGGCTAGCTTCCAGTTAAGCCCTTCGTTAACTTAATTGGGGAAGAAGTGATTTAATTGTGTGGCTCCTCTAGACTTTCTAAATGTTATTGGATCAAATCCTGATAGTGAAACAAGTCATTTCAAAGGGTTTGTGACACTCAATAAAATGTATTCACCGATTAACACTTGTGTCTTCCACAATGTAAGTCTATGGGGAAAAGTCTTTCTGGACCAATGGCATCACTTGACGGACCTGGATGTTGAAGTTTCACGGTTTAGCCAATATCACAAAGTAGCTTCAAAGTCTGGTGCACTTCCTAAAGGCCTGGTATAACACACCAAAATCCTGACGGTTGAGTTGCTTTGTGGGTAAAGTAGGTTATCATTTCACCTCTAGTGCAGATCCATTCAAGGGAAATTGTCAACCCTGCATACACTGGTGTTTTAGACATCACTGTGCTTCCAACCTTATGAAAACTGGGGCTGTAAAGTGCTGGTCAGTTGGTCAATTGTTTGGTCGTAATGCGTTTGTCTGACCAAATTCTCACTGGTCGGACATTTGCCTTGTGTCCACCAAAGTTTTCTTACCCAGCTGAAAAAAGACACCTGTTGTTGTCCAGCGCTTTTATTCGTCCTCCCTGATGACTGTATTTTTGATGTGTTTGTCCTGCCCCTTCTCCACTGTGATTGGACGGCTGGTGACGGTGACAAGCGCAGGATCTTACCCAAAGTTAAACATTTTTCAACTCTCATTTTTAATTGGAAAATGGATAAATAATCACAGAGGACATTCAGTGTTGGATTTATCACTAGTTTTTGGAAGACCCTCTTCTGTTTCAATGTGAGCCAGGTCCATAAAGAAATGATGGTCCGAGCTTTGTTGACAAGATGCTTGACTGGCCTGCACAGAGTCCATCAAACACCTTTGGGATAAACTGGAACGCCAACTGCGAGCTGGGCCTTATCACCGAAGATCTGTACCTGACCTCACTGATGCTTTCGTGACTGAAAGAGCGAAAATCTCTGCAGGTACCAAAATCCTTTGGAAAGCCTTCTTTGAAGAGTGGAGGCTTTTGTAGCAGCATATTAATCTCTGTGGGTCTAGAATCGAAATTTTCCACAATCTGATACAGCTGTAATGTTTGGGAGTCCACTTACTTTTGGTCATATAGTTCATCTCTTTTCTCGTGCTGGCTGTGATATGTTTGTCCAGTTCAACCACAGTACTGTAGGTATGACCAGTTAAGGATACTGTGCTGTTGTCTGATTGGTTGGTTGATGTTATGGTGAGATGTTACTGGTTGTTTTATAGACATTTATTTAAAATTGTGACATGAATAAACTTGGGTCAGTAAGAGACTCATAATTTTAATAATTTATTGAACTTGGTTTCATGTCCCGCCCTGCTGATTAACTTCCTGTTGGTTCATTAATTAGACTCTTTACTACTTGAATGCTTAGAATCACAATCAGTGGCCATGTGTGTCCCAGTGTTTCCCCTGTACTCATTTAGCAGCGGCCACCGACTGTTATTAGACAATGTTTGCTCTGAATAGTTTGAAGGCCGATCAGATGACTCAAAACACGAGAGACAGCGTCCCTACCCACCGTTAAAATAGCTTCACTGGTCCGACAAACATTCACTCAACTGTTCATGGTTTATTGCTAACCGTGCTCACCTGCCTGTCCCGAGTGCAGACACACCGTCTCTCTGCCTGCTTGCTCTTTCTCATCTGAATTTCTCCAGAGGTCGTATTCGCAAACATTCTGAGAACACTCTCAGAAAGCTCCTAACTTAGCCTAAACATTTTTTTAGTAAGGAGTCCTAGCTTAAGAGTGACTTCGGAAAGAGCAACTCTGAGCGAGGAAGGGACAGAAAGTTTTATCTTAGTGAGGAGGTGTGGTTGACCCTGTTGCTAGGTATGATGCATTCTTTTAACAGATGTGATTGGTTGTCACAGACATGCCCCTCTGTGAGCCTGTAAGGTGTGAACACCCAGTGGAAATGAAATGAACTGCTGACTGTGAAAAGCACTGTTGCATTTATCCAATTTTCCAAATATCTTAGTGTTTTGGTCATTTTATTTCTTGCGTAGTGTGTATGTATCCGTAATGACATCAGCCACACATATTATCCCTGCACGATCTAATCTGTATAATGTCATTTACTCACTGTCATCCAGTGTTTGGAGAATATTTCTCCAGCCTCTTTGTGTTTCCACCATTTTCTCCTCTGGTTAAGAAACTCTTAAAAGTCCTCCTCCCTGGTACTAACAGTTTTTTACCTTAGGAGCTCTTTTAAGGGACACTTTGTGGACAAGGACCTAGTCTTAATTTTAAGGGTAAATTCTAAGAAAATGTCACAATTCTAAGAATTTTCTTAGCATCATCACTGGGAGCGACTCTTACCAGTAGGAAGCTTTGTGAATACGGCCCCTGGATCATAAGTTATTAGAGAAATAAGGTGCGCACACATTAGTGCCCGCCTGCAACATGCCACACAGTGTCAGAAAGACACTGATTTTTAACGTGAAACTGCTTTTTTTAATCACCTGATATCTGTTTTTCTGTTTTAATCACCTGGTCCAATTGTTTCGGAGAGAAAGA
>JAPZEB010000025.1:10624092-10640675 GCA_029783705.1 Chaetodon striatus | reverse complement strand
ACTCTAAATTGTCCGTAGGTGTGAATGTGAGTGCGAATGGTTGTCTGTCTCTATATGTCAGCCCTGCGATAGTCTGGTGACCTGTCCAGGGTGTACCCACCTCTCACCCAATGTCAGCCCCGTGACCCCCAACAGGATAGGCGGTGAAAATGACTGAATGAATGAACAATAGATGCTCCATCTAGCAATCAAATTTGGAGCTAGATGACACTGACCTGTCCAAAAATCAACCTCGTTCTTCCCAGTCTACAACAGAATGGTACTTTTTTAAACTTATTTTGTCAAACAACAACAAAACTCATAATCAAGTTTCAGAGCTTTTGGCCCCGCCCAAAAAACAGTCTTACTCCACATTTCAGTGCTATATTGCTCTCTGTCTGTGCACATTTTCAACAAGTCATTTTTTAACATATAAAATGTGTTTAGACAGACAGATAACTTTATTGTACACCTCAGTGGAAATTTGTCTTTGGCTTCTCTCAAAAATCAAAGGTACAGACAGACACACAACACAATACACCATTTGAAACGAACAATATAATAATATATATGATACAATAGTGTAAATAGGCAGGTAGGAGCAATAATAAAATAAGTAGTAAAAGAGAGCACATCTTATAAAACAGTAGTGTTCCCTGACACAGTCATTCGGTGTTCATTGCCTGTATGGCACAGGGGAAAAAAGGACTTCTTATATATGTTCCGACTGGCTCTAGCGACCCTAAATCAACGCCCGGAGTGGAGCAGCTCAAACTATGACTGTAATGGATGGGAGGAATCAGCAGTAAGATGTTTAGCCTTCCTGCTATATAAATGTACCTCAGCTATAAAGGATTGATTCACTTCAATTCAACATATTCTCTCATTTATCTCTAAGGGGTTCCCTACCTGTTCTGGTTTGTAACTAGGGCTGCACGATATGAGGAAATTATGTGATATACGCCAACGTCACAATAATTATATTACTTGTGTTAAATAAATAGATATAAAGTGTGCTCAGTGCCTTTTTTCAGCCTTCAGTATACTGATGAAATACAACCAATAAAAAAAGAAAGAGATTTTCCCAACATTCTTTCATTGAACAAATTGAACATTGAACTCAACACAAAAGGCAACATAAAAAAGTGATAGTTACATTTTAAAGTGCAGGTTTCTACTGATATTTTCCTTCAAGCGTCAAAGTGGCTCGAAAAATGGACGACGATGCTAAATCCAGAAGACTTTATAGGACGCCTGGAGGCCGCCATAAGAGAAAAAGGCCAGATAATAGCCCTGTCCAAACACAAACACTAAACGAGCAAAACCCAGAAACAGCAGAAGAGCCTAATGAAAAGAAAGAACCACAACAAGCCCGCTCTACCACCGACAGTCCAGAAGCAGAAACAGAGGAGGAAGAACCAGAGCTGATTATCGATTACCTGACCTGCATGTCACCAATAAGTAACCTGTCACCACTGCAGACAGAGCAAGGGCCCAGTGGAGAGAAGGAACCACCACAGGAAAACAGCAGTAAGAGGAGATGGAGGGTAGATTGGAAAAGAGATTTAAAAATGCTAAAGGAATAAATGCGGTAAAATACAGAATCAGTAAATGAATAAAGATGTGATTTATATTGTAAGTCATTCTGTAATGGACACTGAATCAGTGAGTAGAAATATGAATGATTTATACTGTGATTATAGTAACAAAATGAATGTGTTTAATCAAATCAGTTTGATATATATTGAGCCTTTAATGATTTTATCCAGAAATGTTTCAGAATTAACTTCATGATGATTATAAAGTTTAGTTTAGTACCGAGACTGCCGAGCAGGCACAGATGGCCGCTGAAAATGGAAAGTACCTGAATGAAAATAGATGGTTTCATTAACAGATCAGCAAAAGTTTAGCAGGGTGTGACTTAAAGTCATGTTTTGTCACTTAGCACTTGTTTATCGTAGCAAAGGCGATCACCCCATCTGTGGCTACCCCCGTGCTAGCCTCAGGCGTACCTATGATCTAATGTAGGTTAACTGTCTAGGGACAGTAGAGGAGGAGATCCGATGAGGGACGGCCATGTAGGGATAAAGAAAAGCTATAAGACCTCAGGGTTTTAGAGAGGTGCAGATCCCCTGATCAGTTGCTGAGGGACACTTTGTGGCTCTGAATAAGAACTGAAGCTGATCAGTTTTTTCATCTGAAAACGAAATTTCAAACAGCAGAACAGTTTTGCTGTTGTCATGGATGATGAGATGGGGTTACTGTGAGTGCTGGAGCTCATCCTGTTCACACTCAATCCACTGAACCAGATGCTTTTACCTATCTTGGAGACTTTTGGACTTTCCGCATCCTTACTTTCAGCCTTGTTCTTCAGAATCCGAGGAGGTTGTGAGCAAAATAGCAGTAAGGTAAAGATAGGGAAATGAATTGCACCTAGTTGATACTACTGTTTTACTGTTGTATACATAGTTAAAGTAAAAGTTTTCAGTGTTCATTATAGTTTGTTGAAGGGTTCCTAATAAATCATATAGCCTCTTCTCAGTGATGTAAAGTTACAGATTGTGTGTGGCTAAGTCAGGTCCCTAGACGAAGGCTCTTATAGGTTTGACTAGACTCAGCAAAAGTATACTTGGAGCTTTAATGATTTCCAGCAACTATAACTGTTACTTTTCAGAGGGGAGCTGTCGTTAACTTGAGTGTTCTAAGCTAGTATTTTTATGTTGGGACCACTAGGGGTGCTAGTGAGAAGGCAGTGGTCAAGACTTAAAGAAGAAGACAGCTAATAGCTTCTTTACACTTCACTTCACAGTCTACACTGATTAGAAACTTGTACTGTAGGTGAACAGGAAGGCTAATCTGGTCTAGACTCTTGTACAGGAGCACCAGGGTAACACAAGCAGCTCCAGCACCTGTAAGGACCCCACACACCCATGCCACCGTCTGTTTGAACTGCTTCCATCTGGCAGATGTTATAACACCTTTTACGCCTGCATCTCCAGACTAATAGCTTTTTCTCCATAGAGCTTTAACTGCACTGAGGCAGTCCACTAGGTGCCCCCCATAATCTGTCTGACTGGTCCCGTAATGTCTGGCACAACTGACTTTATTACAATAGTGGGACTATATTGTGTTTGCACTGTTTTGGTTTTCATGCTGCGTTGTATATCTGAGCTATTTGTTTCTATACTACCTGTTACTTTTAATAATGTTATAACTTCTTTTAATGCTATTTTAACTCTTTTTTTTGGGGGGGGGTTAGTTTTTTTTGTTTACTGTATTTATCGGTATATATATTGGTACTCAACACCTTTAAGGTATCAACCGAAATAACTCAGTCCTAAGTAGTATAGAAAAGTCTCCAATCAAACGATACCAGCATACAGTCCTATTTGCTCCAGTGGTGTGATGCCAGAACATCCAAACACCCCGTTAGATGAGCAAAATTTCTATTGCTGCTTTCCTTAGAGCCGCTCCTCTCATGGCGAACAGTCAGTTCAACATCTGCCCAGTTAGCACGTGCTAACACAGCAGCAGCAGCAGCAAACATCCAACACTGAGCCGTTAAACGGTCCCAATAAACTCACACCGACATCGAAACGGCTGTACTCTGTATGTAGAAGCCAAAATTTGTATTTAACCTCTTTAGTTTATTATTTGTTAGGCTGCACATGATCTTTTGGTCACTTTCGCTTCCGGTAATTTGCACAGGTGTGTGGAGGTGGTTTCACTTTATTTTACCTGTTCATTCACTGGCGTGATGGTTTCTTAGACAAAGAGGGTGAGTGTTGGCTCAGATACTTTCTGTTGACTGTAATCTCATTTTGCTTTAGTTCTTAGTTGTTTGTTTAATAAATCATCATAAAAATGCAACATTGGACTTCTACATGGATTTCTTTGAACGGGTCACAGTTTAGAGCTGGACTCAGCCTCTTAGCAGCTTTTTATATGATAGTAGTCGCTACACTGTCGTTAAATCCATTAATAACCGTTAGGTAACATTAAGGGTACTGGTATCATAATATTTTAAACAATGCATAGTCCTAATCATAAAGGAAGCTGCACATTGATTCTCTTTGTACTTGTATGTATGCATATATGTTCTTCCCTGTTCTGATGCTCAGTTTGAACTTCAGCAGGTCATCTTGGCCATGTCTACATGCCCTAAATGTGTTGAGTTTGCTGCCATGTGATTGGCTGATTAGCTATTTGCGTTAACATGTAGTTGAACAGGTGTGCCCAATAAAGTAGTCAGTGAGTGTATATTGTGTAGCACTACTTCTAAGCGCTCAATATTAATGAATATGAGCTGTTAAGCTGAGGACAAATCTTTCCTTAATTTGTTTTTTTAACGCCTGAAAAGGTGAAAGATTTTTATGAAGAAAAGCAGCAAAAAATAGACAAAAGTCATATTAATTTTTTTTAAATGGTGCAAAAATTGTTTTTCTGTCAGTCATTTAATCAGCCTTCAAGTTGAGAACTGTTATTCAAATAATTTTGGTTTTAATCGCCAGGATTTTGAGATATCTGTCACTGAGGTTTCTGCATCAACGCCTTTAGAGTGGAAGTGAATTTGTCTCTGTGCTCACAGCTTTAAAAGCAATATCAAATGAAAAATTCAATAACAACACAGATACACTGTTAACTTTTGTTGAGGCTATTTTTTTGTTTTGTTTGGTTATTAGTTTTTATGTAATTTGGATAAATAGGTCCTTTAAAATGAAAGGAATCTGAATATTAAGCCCCAGAACTGGCATTATATATTCTTCAGATTAACTCGATGTCAGTCAAGTGTTTTGTAGTAAAATGTTTCCTACAGTAAAATGAGAAGGAGAAATTTAAGTGCAACTTCAAATACTTGGGGTTAGGCTAAGTTTATTTCTCGCTTTGCTTGCCATGCTGCAGAAGAATAATGTAATGAGGTGCAAATATGTCTTTTGGCTGTTGAGTTCTGCTGAAATCTTTTTGTGATTTCATGCAGATTGGGGGGAAGGCTTTGAACGCACCGCAGTATCTCATTCGCCATGTGCATGTTGCTTCTGCCAGCTTCATTTGAGTATTCACTGACACGGAGGCTTGAGTTTTATTTAGTTTTATTTATTTGCACAAGTTAAAGTCAAACAAAGGACATAAAAATTAACAATGTAGAGTGTTGTGCAAATAGAGCAAAACGCGCCTAAAGGCCTTTTGGGAGAAATGTGCCTTTGACAGCCACCATTAGAGTACGTTTGAGGAAGTCACAGGAGGATCTAGCAGCGTCTGGCTGGCCAAGCCTGCGGTTATACAGGGCAGCTGTGAGTGTGTGTGTGAACATTTATGACCCTTCCTCCCCCTGTAAATTTTCCCCCGGGCTGCCTCTGTTTGCAGGAGTGTTTTGGTAGTAAAATTGGCTGCTTAAATACGCATTAAAAATATTTCCCCACAGCTCAGGGAGAGAGAGAGAGAGAGAGTGGAGAAGATGTATAAGACCTCATCTGGAGACGGGCGTCACAAGATGGATGCATACTAATGGTCGCTCCCCCCCATTTATCTGGCCCGCTCCCTTGTTCTTTTCCTTTTCTTGTTCTCTCCGTCTCTCACTCTCTGTACCTCCCTCGCTCTCCTTCGCCATCTGTTAGCATATCTCCATTCTTTTTATCTCTATCCCCAACACACACACACAGAGACACACAGAGACACACACTCACACACAACTCCATCACCTCTATCTCATTCTTGTTTTTCCCCCCCTGCAGACAATCTGAAGGGAAGACAGCTTCTTCACACAACCTACAAAATGTTTATGACGGCGGCAGGTGTGGAGGGTGAGTGCGTCTGTCCTGAATACACACAGCACAACACACACACACACACACGCACACACTCAAGACGACAATGAGCCCCTCACACGGCTGCAGCATCTCATACCTTAATCCCCACTTCAAGAGCCGAGATATTATCGCCCTTATTAGCCTCTGAATAGGAACTTTTGCAAACAGCCGTGCTGCGTTACAGTGTTCACTGGAGCATGCTGTTACTGACGAATACCCTCCTCAACCTATCCTCTCCTTTTTCACCCCCCCACCCACCCACCCCTCCTTATCTTGCTCACTTGTCCCTTCTCCAAATCCCTTTCTCTATTCTCCTGCCACCCCTAAATTCTCCTTCTCCCTCTCCTCCCACTCCTCTCAAGCCGTCTGCTCCTTTTTCATCTCCTTTTATCAATTCCTCTTCTACTCCCCATTCCTCTCCTCCTCTCCTACTCCTGCCTCCCTCCTTATTATCATCTCCCTGTCCTCTCTATCTTTTATTTACTTCTTCTCTCTGACATCTCCGTCTCTTCTACCTTTCCCCCTCTTCCTCTCCTGCTCTCCATATCTCTTTCCTTCCTCCCCCTCCTTCTCCTCTTCTCTTATTTTCTGTGCTCCCTGCGTCGTTTCTACTTGGCAGTGCTCAGCCTGTTGTTCCATTGTGTCTACTGGGGCCTGTATGCTAGAGATGGAGTTGGCAACGGCAGCCTGAAAATACTTGGTGAGTTCTTCTCCCGCATTGGCCACCGACTGACTGACTGACTGACTGAATCACTCACTGCCCGAGCAGAATGAACGAGCGGAAGATGATGGATGTGTGAGCGGGTGAAGTGGTGCATCAGCTGGTGTGATGGGCGCAGGCAGGACCATGCATGATTTTGCGTGCGTGTAAAGACCCGATTTTATCTCTCCCCTCTGATATTACAGATTTGGAAACCACAACCTAATTCTCTTCCTGTCTCACTCCTCCTCTCTGTCCGTCTCCAGGGAAATTACTGTTCTCCGTCAGTTTCTTGGTGTTCCTTCTGATGCTCATATTACTGGGCAAAGGTTTCACTGTCACCAGGTGGGGGTTTGCAATTTTTTTTTTTCAGCTTTTGTGTGTGTGTGTTTCGTCAAGCCTATGTGTGTCTCTTTTTAGCCAAGCCTGTCACCTTGTGCGGCTGTGTTTATGCTGCCACTGTCTCCCGCTGTCAGGCCTCGCTGTCACAGTCATAACAGTATCTCATGACATGACAATGTTAGATGTCAATCAAAAAGTCAGTTAGTAAGCCGGGTGTGATGGTGCGGATGAACACCTGATATGTCAGGGGGAATGTGATAGATAGACGCTATGAACTTTATGTCGTGTTCATGTTTTTGTGTCAGCTGCAGGATTACCTTTCGCTCGGCACAGCCAGCTGACAAATTGTTGGTTCGCTGACTGTTTCCCTGGCAAGGCTTAGTGGACATTTGCTCGGGAAAGACATCATTTCAGATAGCCGGCACAACAGATGATTCACAAGTGCTCTCCAGTTTTACATTTCCAATTTGAAATTCCAGTTATCAAACATGCCAGTTGTTCTTGAAACGTTGTTAGATTTCTTCCAAGCTATTCCCAGACGTCGGTTTCTGAGTCAGTTTTATGCAAGAAACAGCTCAATTAAATGGCAGTTCACAAGGTTTTGGTTCGTGGTGAGTCATCATCTAAACCACTGCTCACAGTTTGAAGCTCGGTCCTGCTCCGGGCTCAGTTGAATCTCTGTGGATACTTTCCAGACTGAACTCTTGTAGCGAAAACTGAGCTTGCAAGATTTAAGCTGGCTTTTTCGACTCCAGGATTACATCCTCCTCTGGGCTCAGAAGATTCTGTGATCTCCTCGACTTATTAAACCCTCTTAAAAACCCCGGTGAATAAACTTAAAACTGCATCACCATCAAGCTAGAAGCATGACTGTTTATCTGCAGCAACTGATAAGTTGACAGTTTGGAGATAACTACCCGACAACTTTGATACGCCGTCTCTGGTGTGTGGTGTTGAATTAGTCTGAGCAAAAGGGTGTTTGAAAATTCTCGTTACATTTGTTGACTACAAATGAAGAAGCATTAATTTCTGATTTCGTGAGTGCGGACAGATTTCTTCACAGCCTGCCGTGTCCATGAGTCTGCAGCCATTTTATATTTATAACTCTCAGAGCTGAGCACACCAGTCCTTTGTGCTGTGTGGTGTTGAATAGCTGCTTTTTAGATTAAGCTGTCTTTGCTTTGTGTGTGAAGATCCAAATGTGGAATTTTGTGTGTGTGTGTTTGCATGTGTCTGTTTATCTTTCAGTGTGTCTGTATTTCTTATCTTCCACTAACTTGTGTGTGACCTCTCGCCATCTTTGTCTGTGTGTGTTTGTGGGTGGGTGTGTGTGCGTGTGTGTCAGGGCGAGGATCAGTCACAGTGGGTCGGTTAAGCTGAGCATCTACATGACAGTCTACACAATCACCTACGTCATCCTCTTCATCTACGAGGCAGAGGTACCACACAAGCACACACACACACACATACAAAACCCACACTGCACTGTGGTAAACACTGAAGCTACTGTGGTTATTTTAATTGTTGATTAAAAGGATACTTCACCACATTTTAAACAGTTTTGTATCATAAAAATGCCAGTAGTATGAGAACTCTGTTAAACTTCCCTCTGTCTTGCCAGTGACCTGAACTTCCTGCTCATTTGCCAGAGAAAATCTGCTGTATGAAGTGTCTCGCATCATCCAGTTAATTTTCGCTGGTGCCAGGGCTGTAGCTCAAAGTACAAGTTGTGCCGCCTCATTTGTGAATGCCCGCCCAAACAGACACAAATACCCCTTTTCCACCAAAATCTGCGCATGTACACAGGGTTTTTTAACACATTAAAATCCACTAAAAATAGGCTATATAGTTAATAGTTCCCCTTGCCAGTAGAATAGAGCTGCTTACACAGCTCTGCTGCAGACAAGCATGCCTTTCTGTGTTTATTTCTTCTTTTCCTTTTTATTGATGTGCCATCTTTTAGGTCAAGGACAGGCTGTAAAACTGGTTAGTAAACAGTAAGTCTTTTTTCAAACTCAGTGCAGACTAATTTGGATCGATGTTTGAGCACTTGTTTGGCAGACATGGATGGTATTTTGTAATCACTGCATCTCATTGGTAAAAGGATAAAATAAGTTTGTTCACCTGGTTGTTGTGTTTCCATTAACGCCAGTCAGAGCCAGAGCTGATACATACTCATGTCTGCTGCATAGTAACTAGACCTGGGTGTGAATACCAACTGTAACCTTTCCCATTACTTATAATAGCCAGATGTTAGCGAGTGTTAATGGTTGTTTTTGTGCAGTGGTAAAGTGGCCGTCTCTCTCAAACTCAGACTAAACTCATCAAACTGTAAAACTAAGCAATGCTGATCATATACAAACCAAGATTGTGTTACTGTGTTGCCTATTTCTCATCTAAAATGATTTTAGAAACATATTTTCGTGCACTGTTTGGCTGTAATATGAGATTTTGTGAACAGGAAGTGGGCACCATACTATTTCAAGTATTGTAAAAACGGAGGCTGAAAAAACTGGGATCAAACTGTAAAACTAAGCAGTGCTGAACAAATACAAACCAAGACTCTGTTAGTGTGTTGCCTATTTCTTATCTAAAACGTTTTTAGTGCACTGTTTGGCTGTAATATGAGAGTTTGTGAACAGGAAGCGGGCACCATGCTGTTTCCTGTATTGTAGAAATGGCTAAAAAAGGCTGAAAATACTGAGATCAAACTGTAAAACTAGGTTTTACAAGGTCATTTGTTACCAGCCAGCTGCCATATTGTTTTTCAGATGAGCGTTCATTGGTCCAGTGTGGCGCAGTGCATTCTGGTAGTTGTAGGTTTTCTACCTAAGTTTGAAACTCAGTTGTTTCATTCCAAGTATTGGTTTCAGCTTCTCAAATGTTGTTGTTTACTGTCTGTCTGACAGAACAAACAATATGAAAACATTTTATGCTCTGGGAGATTGCAGTGGGCATTTTATACTATTCTAACTCATCTCCTTACAACTTCTTACTGCCAAAGATATATTGATTTACTGGGGAAGTAACCGAGAGACCCATGAGCAGTAAAAATAATCTTTCATGGCAGCCCTAATAAAAATCACCTACACAGTAGTTACCAAAAACAAAGTCCACTGAAGTTTCTTTTATTCAAAGTTCAGATTCCAGCTAATAAAACATGAACACTTCCAGCACTTGAGATGTGACTTGAAAGCAGCGTCTGAATAATGCCCGGCATTACTGGCGATGATTTCTGACTCGACACAGTATCTCTGCACCCGCATTATTGCTCTCTTTGGCTTTTTTAATAATCCCATAAATATTCATGCAAGAGTCGAGCCCACAGATCAACGTGGGCTGTAATGGCTTTTTCTGTCAAGACACTTAATTACATTGATACATTGCTAATTATGAATATGTATCAAGTTGATTGTTAAAAAAAGAAACTCCTTGATGAGTTACAAATTATGGATCTTAACAGTAAACAGCGAGACGACTCCTAACTCCCGACGACAGCCACAACTAGAGAGATTTGCAGTACTCAGTACAGTACCTGAGATAATAAATCATAGATCAGATTACTAATCAGCACTCTGATTAACCAGACTGTGTCTGTATCTGAGGAAGGAAACAGATTTCATCAGCCGTGATGTTATAGCATGTGTAGCATTATGAGCTCATGAATTAATTAGGCACTCGGGAGGGTTGCAGCGACGTACATCTGTGCACGCTGCAGAGGCTCCAGCACAGTCCGATGTAATGACAGTACATTCAGGGACAGTGGATTACAGCCTTTGAATACAGCCTTTTAATGACCCAGTGGGAGTAGTGCAGTGGAAGTATTCGTGCTATATTTAATGCTGGAGCCTATAGCCATCTCTCACACTGCAATATGTGGATCTGAAGCAGTGTAATTTATCTGCTGCCTGCCCTCTTACATGGTCCCTGCTATTAAAGAGCTCAAAGCTCAGGGGAGCTCCTGCTAAAAATACGCCAAACTAGGTTACAATTGGAACTGAAATAAAGAGTTGAGGAGTGTTCTTGGTACCGGGCCTGCAGTTGGGGGAATCTGACATGCTCAGGCTGGCTGGTTGGATCCCAAGAATCTCCACACGGAGCTGTGAGACCTATGCATTATGTAGCGACGGGTAACCCGGTATGGCCCAACGCTATCCAGTCACTGGACTGTGAAATGCAATCTAGCGTCCGCAGATGCAAGCCGCACACACACACACACACACACACCCACAAACCTGTCCACACACATGCCGATGACCCAGTTGTGGAGAAGAAGTGTCAATGTCAAATACCCGCGCAGAATGCAACAAGCTGAGCTTTGGCTCGGTCATTGCAGTGCATCAGCTGAGCCACGAGCAATCCATCTTAGTAATTAGGACACAGACTACAATGTGTAGCCAAGCCAAAATGCTCCTTTTCTACTTTGTGTAAAAAAAAGTTTAGCTCGTTTAAAGTGTCTCCTTTTTGGCATAACTTCCTCATGTCCCTGTGCCAGTTCTTTGACCCAGGTGAAGTGCTGTACGCCTACGACAGCCCCGCAGGCTACGGACTGATGGGTCTGCAGCTGCTGGCCTACGTGTGGTTCTGCTACGCCGTGCTGGTCTCTCTGAAACATTACCCCGAGAAACAGCCCTTCTATGTCCCTTTCTTCACCACGTACACGCTATGGTGAGACCCGCTCAGCGTCCCCCCTAACTCTGCCCCCGCCGCAGATAATAGCACCTGAGCGAGATTGCAGGAGTAGAAAAATACACATTTCTCTGTTTGAGGTCTCTCCAATTTGAATAATTTATGCAGCTCTATAAAAATGTGCGTGAGATAGCTGATGCTTTAGCGGTCCAGGAATGAAAAGTTGTTTATTTTACACTACCCTTCTACAACACTGTGTGCTCCATCGCTGTGCTCTACTAACACTGTAGATAATTGTACTTGAGTGAATGATTGCTAGAGGAAAACATCTATTTTTACCCAGCTGATGAGGTCTCTTCTATTAGAATAATTTATGCTCCCATATATGTGTGTGTGTGCTAGATAGTTTAAAGCTTTGTACTGTAAAGTAGCGTTTTCCCTTTTAAACAACCCTGAGTAAAACTCGTCTAAATACACTGCTGGGCTCTCTGCCCTTCACTCACTGGGTGTAATAGCATGAGCTTCAAATGAAGTGTAGATTACAAAGACTAATATTATCTCTGTATCTCTCTCTCATTGCTGTCTCTATCTCCCGCCTCATTATCTACGTCTCTCCCCTTCTTCCATCTTTATCTTTCTGCGTGCTTTACATCTGTTTCTGCTCCCTCTGCCTCTTTTTCTCTCGCCATCCAATCCTGTTCTCATCTTTTTCTCTTCTTTTAATGTGTTTTTTTTCGTTATCTTAAATCTACTCACTTGTCTTCCGCAGGTTTTTCGCAGTGCCTGTTATGGCTCTGATCGCCAACTTCGGGATCCCTCGCTGGGCCAGGGAGAAGATCGTCAACGGCATCCAGCTCGGCATCCACCTCTACGCTCACATCGTCTTCCTCGTTCGTACCACACACACACACACACACACACACACACATGCTCCAGCTCATGCAGACCCTTGCTCTTCCACATAGTTCACATTATTCAAGAGTCATTATTGCCACTGTCAGTCATACATTATTCACTATCCTTGAGTCATAACTGCCTCATGCTGATTGTCTCCTCCACACATCATTATCTACCTCTTCCTCACCTTCGACACATTGTTCTTTACTAATGGGCCGTACTGCTCACGCAAATGTCCTTTCATGTTCCTGCTCGCTGCATGCATTGCAATCCAGAATCCTTACTTGGGCCATATATGCTCTGGCTATGTGCTAGTTACTTTATATACTGTTTATAGTTTAAGTTCGTGACCTTTATCCGTCCCCGCGGGGCAATTGCTTTTGCTGCTGTAGCAATAAATCACATAAAAAAACATAAACAACAAAAAACAGCAACACAGGGTGAGACACACAAGATAAAATACACACATTAGGGATGGGAGTTTATAAGATTGTATTGATAACAGCGATATTATCTGTACTGCTTATCGGTCTGATTCCTTACTGCCTTACCTTACAGCCAGGCTGGTAGCCAGTCGTGGACTTCAGACTGATTTAAAATGGCTCACAGCTTGTCTCTGAAAATATTCTATATGTGGCCCACCACACAATATTAGTTAATCAAGCAAGTTCACTTCATTCATCTCATGATGGCAGCGCTATCGGACATTTTGTAGGCATGCACAGAGTAGGAACTATGCAGGTTGAATTCATGTGTTTCCATAAACGGATGGTAAACAAGCAAACAAATGGTTATCAGCAGACGTCTCCTGCTTGGTAGCAAACATGGCCACAGCAAATAGGCATAAATTCGACAGCAAGGGCCGCCGCTTTCAGGAGTGGTACAGTACAAAGTTGAATACCTTTTCACTGAGAGTGCACTAAGGGTGGAACTGGTTCTCATCTGCCAATGGTTCTCGATTCCCATCCCTACCACATGAACATAACCAGACATAATAAAAAAAAACACGTAAAATATGAAGTGAAGGAAAAGAAAAGGAAAAAGGGAGAAACTGGCATGTGTTGATTCCACCTGTACTTTACAGAGTTGAGCAGTGAAATGGCAGAGGCCATAAAAGAGTATATCTGTTAGTTCTGACTGATGCTTGTCTGCGACAGGAACCCGACATCATGGATCAGTGGTTCCCAACCGGTGAGTCTCGGTCCAAAAGTGGGTCGTGGGTCCATTCTGAATGGACCACAAGTGACCTGCAAATGTGTCAAGTTTGTAAAAAACACACTTTAGTTTTAAGTACAGTGAATTTCCAGCACAAAGCTTTTATTTTGGAGTGCAGTTTCCTGCTGTAGAATGAGCGGCTAATGGACATCTACTTGACAGAGACAGCAAACTAGCTCGATAACATGGCCAAACGCAAGTATGATGCTGACTCTGAGGCTGGACCAGTTGGGAACCACTGCGTAGATTATATCCGAAGAATCAGTGGAAATCATCTTTTTTTTCCATCCCTTTGTCCCTTAGGTTATCACACGACCCTCAGCAGCCAATAAAAACTTCCCATATCATGTTCGGACGTCCCAGATTGGGATCCTGCTGTCCAGTCCAAAAGCAGGCGAGGGGGCGGAGAGTTTCCCCCATCATGCCTATGGTAACGGCTCCTTCCTGGGAGACTCTCAACCCAACTTTACTGAACTCTTCTCCATCAAATCAGTGAGTCTAACTTCATATGTTTCTGTATGCATGGTTAATATCCTGAATAGAAGTTGTTGAAGCAGAGAAGCAAGTACTGAACAGATAAATTCATGTTTAAAGTGGTATTATTATTCATTCATTTTTATTAAATATGCTAAAATTATGAGCAAAAACAGTATATGAAGACATAAAAACAGGTTAAAGGTAAATGAGAAATGTAGTTGTGTTCTATATGTGCACCTGTATCCAGTTTAAACAGCTCCCACCCATTCTGCAGCACCTGCTATGTGTAATTAGATTCATCTAAGCTGTGCTCATTTTTGGATGCTTTAAAAAATGCAAACATTACTGTGTCAAACCTAGCTTGAAATTAACTGCTGTCTCATCTAACAAAGATGCCTCAAATTAGAAGGCATCAGTGTAACAATGCAGTTTGTAGGAGGGCTTGTTTTTGAGGATTATTTCTTGGCGGAAGCTGGCGTCTTTTCCTGTGGGCGCCAGGTGAATGACAGTAAGCACAGCGTAACGTAGCACACGCACTGATATGAAAACACTTGGGCACAGGGAAATAATGATTAAGTAGAAACTTTGACAAGACCAAATTAAGGTGTCGTGTTTGTGGTGATGAATTGTCTAGCTCGGAGAACTTTTAAAAATCTGCGGATGGTGTTTTTTCGTGCTGCACGTAAATGAGTGACAGAGGAAAAGCTCTGAATCTTCAGCTACACTGATACAATGTGCAGACACAAGAAGCAGTAATACAACAGGAAGGAGCAACAAAATGCATGACAAGTGGCACGAGGTCATGACAGTGAAGGGCAAGCTTCAGATGCTCACTGTATGAACAGGTAAAAAGATAATTACAATTAATGAAGTTACATGGCAGTGAAAAGTAGCTCAAAATGTACCAGAGAAAACAGCAACTCTCTAATTTACATTTGAAAGTGTCTCAGAATGAATGAAGTTGGTTCTGATGTAAGCCATTAAGTGTTTTAGTACCACCACCGAATTAAATTAATTGTCTGACTTCCTGGAAGGCAGTGTAAAGAGGCTTAATGTGCTTACCTCTCCTGGTTCTCGTTAGAAATCTAGCACCAGAGCTCCTGCATTATCCGCAGACATCTAATTGGAAGACACTGAAAAGACCATGCAAAGTGTTGCTGCTAAAAATCTAAGTACAATAAAACGCTACAATTTCAACTTGGCCTTTCGTCTTTATAACCCTGGTATCAAATGTGGCTAATGAGAATCTCTCCTCCTTTGTTTCCAAATAAAATGCACTCACTCTTGTCTTTATTTAAGTGAAGGAGATGTAGTTGCATGTGATTACGTGCATTGACACAGTGAGGCTGTTAGACCAGGGTCGTTTGGTAAAGAGAGTAAATCTGATTGTTGTAGCTTTAAACAGTATTCAGTGTTATTGTTTTGTAGTATTTGGCCTGGGGGTGAATTTTAAGGTTATCGCAGTAGTTTCTGTGCCATAATGTGGTCACAAATCAGACTGAAAAACAAATTCTTTTTACGTATAAAATACTGGTTTTAGTATAAAAACGTTTAAGTTGTAGGGGCCTAATTCTTTAACTGCAGGTTGTAGGAATGCCTAATGATCCAAGGAGGTTGCAGCTCGTTAAAAATGCTAATTACTGTGTCTGAAAACAGAGAATCAAATGACAATAAAGACAAGTGAGATACAAATTGGGCTGAACAATCTAAATTAATAGGAAGGTGTTTCTAATATTTTGAGTACATGGACACAATGGAGGAAGAGCTGGGTGATAACTCAGTTATTAAATTTCAGCAGTCATTTCAGCAGTGATCTTATCATTTTAGATTTGTAGCATTTTCTGCTGCCAAATTATTAATCACAGCACATTGTAAGTGGAACTGGGGTAGAGAAACACCACCAGCGAAGGACCAATGGCTAACAGTTGTGGAAGAAATCTCTTTAATGGAGAAATTGAGACACATACTGAGACTATAAGAAGCACGACTAGAAAGGAAATGGGAGAAATGGTCTCATAGAAGACTCAAAAAGACGACACTGGACTGGAATAATAATCAGTAGATACACTGCTTGGGTAAATACACATTTTTACAGTCGTAAGGATTATTTACCCAAGCAGGTTTTGCTTCATTAGCTCTTATTATCTTTCAGTTATGTTATTTTTTTTATCATGCTGTTGTAACTGACATGTTAATGTCACAAAAATAGTTTTAATAAAGGTGTTAGTGAAAAAAAACAACAAAAGTATTTACTATAATGTTGGTCCGATACTCTGCAGTTTATTGCTTTAAAACTGTGATTTTTGTAGAGTTGCAACAGAAAATTGATCACTTATAATACAATTATTATTTTAACAGTTGGTAAATCGTCAAAGTCATTTATACAACAGTCTACAGTTCCAGCTTTAACATTAAAATAAATTGCTACTTTACCTTGTCATATCATTTACCAACTTTAATATATTTGAGTTTTGGACTGTTTGTCAGACAGAACAAGACATTTCATTATGTGACCTTGAGCTCTGTGGAATTTTCAC
>JAPZEB010000025.1:10580942-10591099 GCA_029783705.1 Chaetodon striatus | reverse complement strand
GACAACCATTCACACTCACATTCACACCTACGGACAATTTAGAGTCACCAACTAACCTGCATGTCTTTGGACTGTGGTAGCAAGCAGGAGTACCCAGAGAAAACCAACGCTGACACGGGGAGAACATGCAAACTCCGCACAGGGGGGCTCCCCCACCCTGGTATTCGAACCAGGAACCCTCTTGCTGTGAGGCAACAATGCTAACTAAGTGACTAACGGCTTTCCCCACTTCTGTTTCTCTTCTCGTGCGGGTCCGATGCTGATTCAACATGCTAATCAGCCAAAAAACAGCCGACAAGAGCCGACTAGTACCAATGGTATAGGACACGATGCTAATACTTCTGTACTTTTACATCAGTATGATTTTGAATGCAGGGCTCTGACTTCTACAGAGTATTTTGACATTGTTGTACTTCTATAGTGCTTCTGCTGCCACTTCTACTCACTGCATGACACTTTGGACCCTGCTTATTGTTTATCTACATAATTTCATGGAGCTGCACTCAACAAGGACAATACTTGAAAGGTAGATAGAAAGCTTGCAAGCTTGAATTTGATGCGCTATATAAAAATATGCCAAAAACTCAGGAGAAAAATAAATTCATGGTACTTCAAAATAGATTAAAAAGTAATGAATTCCTCTTTCCTGCTAATGAATAGCCAGGTACTTAAAGTTGGAGTGCTGTGGTTCTATGTTGCTTCAAGGACCTCATTTCTTACAGCTTGGATCAACTGCCAGATTTGAACTCGAGCACTCAGCAACCTCCACGGTGCTATTTTGAGTTTTGAGATATATGTGACATAAATCAGCTTTGCTTCTCTGGGAAGTGCATCAGTCAGAGCTCGATGCTGTGCCTGTCCTCACCTCCCGGGTCTGTGCAGGTAGTGTTCAAGACGAGCTATAACCTGGTCATAGGTGAGGAAGGCCATGTAGCCGGGATGAGTCACTGCGAGCTGGTTCCAGTTCCTTATGAGTGACCTCCACGGCTGAGATGAGACGGGAGGAGAGGAGAGGGGTGGGGAAGGGAGGAGAGGAGAAAGGAGAGGATGTTTCATCATAAAAGGAAGAGTTTAGGAAATATTGTTGCTGTCTTGCCAAGAGTTAAAGTCTCTAGCCTGAAGCCTGAAAGGGATTATGTGTTTGGTCATGTGTGGGTGTGTGAGTGTGTATCTGTCTGTAGCTAATCTTGAAAACTACTGGACCAGTGTGCCTAATATTTTGTGTACACATGTACGTGTATGTTCAAGGACCTCTCGTGGTTGCAAGTTGCCTCCTGGTTTTGTTCCTTCTGCTGCACAGGGTCATGCCACACCGGGGGCATTTCAGAAGCGGCGCATTTTGCCTGCCGGATTTTGTCGACTGCAGCTTTTGTTGATTTGGCCATTTTCCCTTGATATTTTTTACTTCTACTATGAGTCAGTAAGCGGGCTACACAGTTAAATGGTTTCTGGTTTTTGCCCGTTTTGATTGTGTTTAAAGTGTTTCCTACTTTGTTGTGCTGTTGCCTACAGACAAAGTTAATACCATTAAAAATGCAGTCATGAATGACCTGGATCAAAGATTTGTGGCTGTGTTTCAGTTTTAAACAATACATTAATCCTCATAATTACATCGTAGGCTATATATATTTCACATATAATGTCTGTTAGCCAGAGAACTTGATCTCCTCAGAGTGAAGCGCCACAGCTCTGTCAAAAATAGCTGTTTTTAATAACTTTTGGAAAGCTTCTGAAACAAGCTGCGTCTGCTGGAATTGTCTCGACTGCCTGTGGTCCGCTCAGGCGGTCACCTGGCAGAGATCAGCACATGACTGGGTACCTTTTTTTAATTGTAGGTGAGAAGATACCTCCCTCATGTCTGTATTCTAAATATGAAGCTACATCCAGTTAGCTTAGCTTAGTTTAGCATAGTCTGGAAACAGGTGAATAACAGCCAGCCTGGCTCTAACTGCAACTAAATCTGCCAACCAGCTCCTCCTAAACACACATTATATATTGTTTATTCAAAATCATACAAAAACTGAAGTGTGAAAACGACCAGTCATGTTTTTTTTTTTTAAGAGATAATGTGCCAGACTTTTTGTGATCCGGAGCACAATGACTTCCTTGAGTCTTGCCATCACAGCAACCAGCAGAGCTTTGATGAAATCACTGTGCCAAACCAGAGACTGCTGATAAACTGAGATGACCCACTTTAGATTCATTTCCTGTGTCTGTGCCACATGGGTGTCGCCACTGTCTCGCCCATGTAGGAGAGTAGCAGCAGCCCTGAGTCCATTCATTTCAATGGGAACAGTGAACATGAGTGCAGATTATGACCGATTCTTTGGCCCTGTGGTCAGTGAATTAAATATTGGACCCACTTTTTTCACAAGCCCCTACCCTTCTTTACATTGTGGAACTGACATGGCGTTTTTTCAGACCAACAAATCAGGAGAAAATAAACTATGTTGGAGACATGTCTTAGTTTTAGCAACACACACTTGCGACACTCTGGCAACAACTGATGATAATAATAATAATATATTTTATTTAAAGCATAAAAATATTCTATAATTATTTATATCATAAAACTAAAACTAACCAACAAGTAAAAAAACATAAATAACGAGAGACATTAATTGGGCAGACACATATATAGGTGCTGGGATAAACCGACGTGATCTTACATTCGGTTGATACCAGACATTAAACTGGCGGTGAAATAAGGAACAAACATTAAATTTGTACTGTATATAGTGTTGTTGTGTTTTCAATCTGATTTCAAAATCTGAATCAGAATCCTAAATACTTTATTGATCCCTGAGGGAAAATTGTGACTCATTACAGTCGCACCGATGTGAGGAATAGAGAATTAGAAGAAGTGAGAACTAAACTAAAATAAAATAAAGTAGGAATAAAAATGTATACTAAAATAAAAAAAATAAAAATAGAATGTGCATTATGCTACAGTGTTTAACACTAGTACTTAAGATATTAAAATATTAAAAATAAAATATATATAGTCACTGTGCTGAGGCTGCAAGTGTGAAATTTGTCTACAATATATACGTCAATAGCATCAACAAGAATAGAGTAAACATAAGAAATATGTACAGTTTTGTGCACCATAAAATCATAAAGTCGTTCATCTATCCTCACAACTTTTACAATGCATCCAAACAAGGTGGGGTTATGCGAGGTAGAGGAGACCACGCCCACTTAGAAGTGTACACCATTTCATACCATTGGTGCAGCTTCTTTTGTAATAGAGTATCTTTGGCCAAACCAAGAAATAGTGCAGCACATAACCCCCTGTGAACATGTTCCTTTTACACTTATTAGTGTGCTGATTCAACATGTTACTCACTGAGCATTACAGTTGCTGGTAGGTGGATTTTTGTGTTCCCTCTGGACAGAGCAAAGCTGGCTGTTTTCCCTTGTTTCCACTCTTTATGCTAAGATAAGATAACCGTCTGCAGCTTCATATTTCTTGTACAGATATGAGAGGGGTATCCATCTTCTTGTCTAACTCTTGGCAAGAAAGCGACCGAGTGTATTTACTATTCCTTTGAATAATCAGTTTATGACCTCTGGCTGGAATGTTTCACCTTACCTGAAAGAGTCTGGTGAAGATGTCGAACTCGAACACAGAGATGTGGTCGTTACAGGTGAGGTCTATAGTTGACTTCAGAGCCATGGACTCCATGCCTTCCTCAAACGCATGCACACTCCTCAGCTGCTCTTTAAAAGTATTCCACTGCACGATACACCTGTCAGAGCACATTAGTAACATGTGGTGAATGTGGGCACAGCTGACAGGCACAAACAACAACAAAATTCCCCACACTCACTTGTTTCCAAATGAACGCATCCAAAACTCCTCGGCCTCTGTCTTAGTCACCATGTAGGTGTCACCCTGAAAACCGCCCCCTAGAAACATGGCCTTAAGCTCCCACAGCATGTGACTGAACAGCAAGGACAGTTTGGTCAAGTTCCTCCTGAGAATGAAGAAAACAGCAGACTCTCAGTTGTGGTTGCAGAAATAGATACAAAGGTGAACTCTCCTCGGACATGTCAACGTTCTCTGGTCCTGTGGTGTTTAAGAAAAACACACCCTCATATACAAACGAATGAAACCATCTTGTGGGCTAATAACAAATTTGCCTCAAACTGCTAACCCTCACCTCACCCACCTCTTTGTAATATTCCCACAGCTCGGAGTGTCAAACACCTGGGTCATTTATTGTATGACTGCGGACAAATATTCAGTCTTTATTTTTTTTACGTCATGTTTATCTTTTGCTTTTCACTTGTGTGACTGTTTGAAAATTTGTTTGCTTAAAGTTTTACATGAAGTATCTCTTGCTTAGAGTTAAGACTTGCCGTGTAGGTGTGTGAAGTCATGGGTGTGAAAGAAGACGAGCATGTTGAGCAGTTACAGCTGTGGTGAACACTGGCAGTTGGCTCTGAATAGACTGTGCAGAAATGGAAACGTATAAAATAAAGTGCAATTCGACACCCGTTTTAAGGGGACATATATACGTAGCGCTAACTTTTGATACTTTACTGCTTCGTTTTAGGTGAAACTAGCATGCTGATACTTTCCATCGATACATATACACATGCATGCACACACACACACACACACACCTGCAAACACACACAACAGGTCCAGCTAGCAAACAGGATGCTCTCTGCTGCATGCTGGTTTGTAAATACCACAAAATGTTCCAGTGGCCGGTGTGTCACTTCAGGCCACTTTTTCATCAGTTATTGTTCTCACTTTTTCTTCTATGATTGTCTAATACATTTGATTTTATTTTTGGAACTAGTTTTTGCGCATTTCTCAACTCAGAGTTTATTTTTTAGAAATACAGTTTACTCTTTGCCAACATGCAGATCGGTGCGACAGGTAATCTTGCGCTAAAATTGAATTAAAACAACCAAAATGCTGCGTTCAAAATCAGTTTCAATAACTGTAAACCACCTTTGACAGCAAAATGTATAATGTAAAACAATTAAAATTGCATCACTTTGTCTTTGAAATAACTTTTAAGCTCTTTTCCGGACACATTTTACATAAAACACATTAAAACACTTTGATGTGACTCACTGTAATTTATGTCTGATGTGGTTTTCCACGAAAAAGGTTCAATTACCTGGTAAGTCAAGGTGTTTCCTGCTTCACTGAAAAGTCTGTTCTGCTCCCTTTCAAGTGAAGTAACAATCCACAAAATAAATAACTGAGTGTAGGAGGACTTTAACTTTTTACATAAACTTTACTGCATCAAATTTACTCCACTATATGTTACTTTAAGTGATAAAAAAACACCTTAAAAATACTGAAATGTGCTTTAATGTACTGAATATTTTGCCTTTTTGAATTTGGACTCATTTCAAAACACACAAGTTACAGTAATGCCACTATTGTAATACAAATGCATACAGGAAACACACTGACTTCTGAATACAGTCTATAACAATGTTAGTCAGTCATATCTATTGAATTTGGCACTAAGTTCTCATCCCCTCTTTTGCGAGACATTTGTGATGCATGTCTGGAATTCTTCTGCAGCTCCCTCCAGTGATTCAACATTCATAAGAGGGACATTTGATCGTGTGGGTGGTGGTCATAGAATTTCCACCTCACTGAGGAAAAGAAAACCTCTATGGTGCTGAGGAAGGGAGGGTAACGTGGGAGGAAATGTGTAAGCCACATCTCTCGCTCTGGCTGGCCTCGCGTACATAAAAATATCATGAAAAAGAAAGACGGTGGGTAAATTTAGAGCAAACACACCAGTGCAGATGTTTTTGGACCAACGGCTACGATATTGAGTGCGGTGGTGAGGCCGGACAGTGCATTGGATAACGGTAATCCTCGGCTTGTTGCTCAGCAGCTTCACCAGTCACTGAATAAGCCCAGTGTGAAATGATCGCTTCAAGAAGTCCTTTCAGTAGATGCTCAACACATTTATAGACAGCTGTGCACCACTTTCATACACCAGTAGTAGCCTCTCAGATGCAGTATGGACAGTGTGTTAATTAAGTTTTGCTCTGAAATTTCAATCTGAGACTCTAAAGCTGTCTCTGAATGACCCTTACATTAAATATTAATGCTCATATTTCCACATTAAAATCAATTCTGCATCCTAAAGTCCACTGAGATCCTACAAAACCGTTAAATTTCTCAATATTTTAAGTGTAAATTAACATTTAAAAACCACACCCTGAACACGATGAGTACGCTAACATATTAAGTGCTGATCAAATATCTGCAAGTGTTAAAAAAATGTGCTTTAGGGCAGTTTAATATTCTTTATATGAAACATATGAGTAATGTGTGTGTTTCTTTTGTTGTTTCTGCTCACAGCTGAAGTCATATAGTTAGCTGAGTTTGCACATTTGCATGTGCTTCATAAATTCCAGTCAGACGAGGTCAAAGCCATCCATCTGTCACAGACAATAACCTTCCAGCCGCTAAAACCTTCCACTGTTTCTGTTACCTCCACCGTCAGTCTTATCTCAGTTCTCTTTTTGAATTCACATGATTGAAATTTCACCCGGTAAATGCAGACTTTTACTTAAAACCACCCCACAGTCGATGTTATTAGACGCAGACGGAGTGCCTACCTGAGTCTGAGGGATGACGAGCTGAAAAATAAGATGAAATTACAGCAGAATGTTTTAAAAAACATAAAAGAGGATATTTACGCAATTTGCTGTGACATCTAAGCCACATGACACATAACACTATCTGAATTTGCCACATGACTGCCCATGCAGACCTGGCTGTGGTGAAGAGGCCATCTGCTATCTTGTGTGTGCGAGATGATGCAATTAACCTTTAAATATGGCCTTATCAGATGTTCTGATGAAATCTTTAATAAAATCTGCGTATAATTTGCATACTATGAGTGTATGTTGTACAGTAGAGCGGAGAGAGAACTGTATGCAGATCAGAGCTCAGCGGGGCCTCAACCGACTGAATCCGGCCGGGTGAAACGGCTGAAATTACAGCAATAGCATGTTATTACATACAAAGGATATTTTTTCAGATATTGATATATCTAGAATATGGCAAAAGTAAATAATTTCCCATATAAAATGCAGTGCACTGCCTCATTTTTATGCAATAACAAAACAAGAAAACTTACTAATTTTGTTTTTAAATGCAATTTGTGATTGTATTGTGTACAATGATAACATGATATAATCAAATTGTCATGATTTGATTAAATAGATACAAACAGTTGAGGAAAACGTATTAAGAACCTTTATGTAACAGCATTAGTCGGCATACTACACTGTAAAAATACTTCCCTACAAGTGAAAGTACTGCACTCAAAACCTTAAGTGAGTAAAAGTATGTAAATTTTATTAGCAAAATGTACTCAAAGCATTAAAATTAAAATCCTCATTTTGCCGTAAAATGTTCCCTATCATTACATAAGGTGTTTTTGTATTAATATTACTGCTGCTTTCATGTGTATGTTGCATTTTACTGCTATAGATGTTTAAGGGTCTGCTAACTTTTAACTGCTACTTAACATACTGATGAGTAGTTTAGTCTTCGGCGATGAATCATAGTCTATTAGATCATCATTTGTTTGTGGCAGGGCTGTCCTTTGAGAAGCACGTATCTTTAAAAAGTCAACTTGTCATAGCGTCAGCACAACAGCCCTGTTGTCAGCTTTGTGACGAAATATTTTCCAGTTGACCCAAGAGAGATTTTAAAGAGTTTATGTAGCTTTAGAAGTAGAATAAAGAAGCACTTCACCTTTCAGTTTATCACAAACCTGGTTTTTGCTGAGCAGAAAGGGCATAAAAAGTAATCTGAAAAGCGATTCAAGCTGTCAGACAAAGGCGGTGGAGTAAAAAGTACAACTTTGTCCATCTTATAAATACATTGTGAGTTCATGTAAATCCCTGCGTAGCTTTGCACAGCTTCAACCTGAATGTCTGAATATTTCTGAATACCTTAAAACTTCAATTAATAGCCCAGGCTATTATTTGCTTAAATCACTGAACTCAGCAGGCCTATATTTGGGACAGGCTATCTACATGGGACAGGCCTTTAAATGAGGAATGGACATGTCATTTGAGGTAGCCAACAACCCGCTTTTATACATCCAAAGAACTTCTATAAAAAAAAAACAAAAAAAAAACTGCTTGGCAACCAGACCAATTGTCTAATTGAGAAAGGTGTATATTTTTCAAAATGTGTAGCTTCACCGGGCTAGTAAAAGTGACTGGGCGTTTAACTGGAACTAGGCTTTTAATTGAAGTTTTACGGTATGAATATCAGCGTCATTACTGACAACTATGTTGTCCTGTGTGAGTATGTGTAGTCTTTAATCGTTAATAAAGCATCATAATTTATAAGTTAATTTTGTATGTAAAATGAAAGAAACTTCTAACTATACCTGCGATGTAAGTGTAGTTCAATAAAAAGCAAAATATTTGCCTTTGAAATGTAGTGGAGCAGAAATATGAAGCTACATAAAATGGGAAAAAAACAAAAAAAACCCCCTCTAATTTGTTTTTAGATACCGTACTTGAGTAAATGTAGTTAGTTACATTCCACCACCACTGTAGACAGACAGATAAATAGATAGATAGATAGACAGATGGATCGACAGATGGACAGTGACGACTGTGAGACAGCAAGAGTTCTACTTTGACACGCTGGTTGTTAAAACTTTACTTGCTGCCCTTAAGCACAGTAAAAGCCTCATTTATAACAATGTGCTTGAGGTCCAGTCCCTCCTATATATCGTATATTGTTGGGATTCATTTGCAGTAAGTACAGCTAGTGCTACATAATATATTAAAATTATACTGACATCTCGATATGAGGCTACATATCCTCTTAGATTTTGGACACCTTAATGTAAGTGTTGTGTTTTCTTGGTTTTAAAGGCTGCGTTACAGTAAAATTATGTACTTTTCTGAACTTCCCAGACTATTCTAGCTGTTCTCGTGTTTGTCTCTACCCACTTAGTCATTATAGCCACTTACCTAATGATTATTTATCAAATATCTCAACCTGTAAATATTTTGTAAAGCATTAATAGTCTACAGTGGTCCTGCAGTATCGTCGCAATATTGATATTAACGACAGCAGAGCAGTAGAGAGCCCACCGAGTCCTGGTTTTAAGGCCACATGCAGATTAAAAGATACAGTAAAAAGAGTGGATATTTGTGTATACCCCCTGGAGACAACTATATGGACATACACAGAAAAAATGTGTGTTCAAGGCCAGACAGCCTCTCTCCCAAGCTGCTCACATACTGAGGCTGTCACTGCTTTTGCCAAGTTTCCTCCACATTAGCATCACAAAGACGCAGGTTTGGCCCTTTTTCCACCTTCGTCATTAGTAGTCCTGACAGGAGCAGCAGACGCAGCCCAAACTCAAAAAATAAAAAAAAAAGTCACTCTTTTTAAGCTGCTCCAAATTATCCACTTTAGCCAAACAGCAAACTTACAGAAGGTGGTCATTTCTTTTCCTCCTGGCACACAATAAAGTCTATATTTGACTTGTGGGAACTGAGGAAGTTATTTCATTTTAACTACAGCTCCTTATAGATAGTGTAACATAGTTATTTCAGTTCATTTAATTTGGTGTTGAAAAAGGGGGTCGCCTCTATCATAACTCTCATGTGCTAAGTTATGACTCCAGGAAACTATTTTTGGATTCTTGTCCTTTTTTATCGTGTGCAAGCTGAGCAAACAGCCCAAACCCCGGTCCCATGGTACTGGATAAAAATTTGAGGGGATGTGTGGCCTCTTTCTGACCTAACAGTTTACACAGAGGAATTCATCTGGAAAAAGATCATGTTTTCGGTTTGAGAACATGATCTGGTTGAGTTGTAGAGATAATGGTGATGACAATATGAGCCTACTTGTGAATGGTTGGTCACCTCGGGCGGCACCTGGCTATACAGATAGTTTGGGTTTTATCCTGTATTTAGTTCTTGGACGTTTTGATTGTTTGAATGAGTTTAAATGGACAGAATTTTAATTAAAGATTTAAAAGAAGCATCTAGTTCCAGGAGAAGTTTCTCAATTACTCTGTATAATCCACAGAGTAATTATCCAGAGTTACAGGGACATTGTTTCTGGGAATAAATGATGTTGCTTTTTTTTTTTTTTTTAATTATTGTGTTTTAATTCT
>JAPZEB010000025.1:10567571-10580842 GCA_029783705.1 Chaetodon striatus | reverse complement strand
CAACAAAGCACCAACGAAGATGACCTTCCACCAAAATAAAAGAGAAAATATACCTGTCAGTACAGTATCATGAATGCTACATGTCGTCTTTTTTCTTATTTTATTGTCTTATGTCGTGATAAGAGTGCTAACACACGTTATAGAAGCTATTGTTCACAGATATAAATCTAGGTGTGCCTTGAGAGTTGCCCTTTGGTGTGACTTGGGCACAAAAAGTTTGAAAACCACTGCTGTAGATTATCTGTTTGATCAATCAATTCATCATTGAAGTGTTCAAAGATAGCAAAAAGCTCGACGAGATGTCTTCAGATGTCTTGTTTTTTTCTGATCACATGTAAGAGGCTGGCAGCAGAATATTTTGGCATATTTGGTTGGATAAACGACTGAAATGATTAAGTGATTATTGAATAAATATTTGCTGGTCAATTAATCTAATGCACCTAAAACTTTTTTGATATTCCAAAATGAGAAACATGTGACATAACTCTATAAAATGACTGGTTATTTTGTTATGAATCACGTTAAAGAGGACAGTGGTTGGAATCATGAACGAGTGGATGAAGCATTAAAGTATTTATATAAATCTATTTTAGGTAAAATGTATTGCATTTTTGAAGGAAACGCCTCAAGAACAGAGGATAAAGACTGTCAGGTGTTTTCATTGTGTGTGGATGTTTGTTAGCCAGGGGCCTTCTTACCTGTAGCTGGATGTCTCCTCGAATATCTTCTCCCGTCCTTCTTTAAACAGCAGCACGGCCCTGTCCGTCTTATCCAGCAGGTTTCTGACATGTACCCTCAGGTACTTGGCCTCGTCTCCTCGTGGCACCTGGCTG
Organism: Chaetodon striatus; assembly: GCA_029783705.1. Lineage (NCBI taxonomy): Eukaryota > Metazoa > Chordata > Actinopteri > Chaetodontiformes > Chaetodontidae > Chaetodon > Chaetodon striatus. Next base: position 10,580,009 of record JAPZEB010000025.1, on the reverse strand, counting down.
CCCGCCCTGGGGCCTCGGTAGGGCTCCCAAACCTGCGTTAGCAGTGTTGTCGTCTCAGATACCAGGTCTGGCAGGTATGGCGGACTGTTCCTCAGGCCCAGCCGGGGGTTAGTGCACAGCTCGTGGAGCCTATCCAGTCTTTTGAGGGCCTTGTCCACCAACCGCCGGTCTCCACTTGTAGGGGCCTGGGAGCTCGATTTCGGGCTCAGGGAGGCTCCTGAACCTGCTTCCGCCATCATTCGGCTATTGTGAAGTGATGTGAATCAAAAGTGACCTTAAATGTCAGTCTGTCTGCATGTGAGGGGGCGTGACGATAAATAATGGCAGTCCTACTGTTTTTAAGAGCTTGTTTGAATATGTGAATGTTTAGGAGCAAAAATAGGAGCAGCTATTCCTACTGGCTCAAGTTTTTGAGTGTTTAAGCTGGCATTTGTTGTCCTTACGATGATTTTTGTGAGTTCTTAGCTTCAGTGGAAAAGCACACATCTTAGCCTCCTCAAACAGCATCCACCCTCGATCCATATAACAATAGTCCAGCAGCACTACATTATCCCACAATGAATAGCATGTACAAATAAGGCATCTCTAGAAATGCACTCAGAGCTATGTATTTCCTCCCAATACAGCCACTCCGATCCGTTTGTAGCCTCTCATTCCTCTGTCAGGAAAATACAAAAATACAGGTCTGTTAAACACAAGCTGTGTCTAAGACTTAAACAACACCGATAATACAACACAAGAGGCCAAGCGTGAGAGAGAGTTAACTGAAAACAAAGGAAGCGAAGCCTTAACACTGATACTCAACCCTTGAAACAGTTTCAACCTCCACCATCCCAACTCCCTCCACCCCTCCATATTCAGCCTGTCTTACCCCCTATTCAGCACACTTACCAATATTCATGCGCACATCTGAGCAGCACAGCAGCCCCACACTGTCAGGGTCAACAGAGCAGAGACAGCTACTCACAGCACAACGGAAACATGTCCTCTGTCATTGGCTGAAACGCAGCTGCTTCTTCTTTGTCTCTCTTTCTTGATGTCACCCTCTCTCTCTTCTTGGTGCACCCTTTGATTGGTTTCCTGGTTGCAGCCAGCCAAACAGGTTTGTTTTCTTTGCTCTATTGCTCGGGCAGGCAGGCAGAGAGAGAGACAGAGAGAGAAATGGGAGGGAGGAAGACAGAGAGGTGTGAACTCAAAATTAAACGTTTACTCAGAATGAAAGCAGTGCGCAAGACCTGAGTGACACGTAATACAGGTAGATTACCTACTAACAGACAGGATGCTGCAAAGCAAAGCTCAAAGTTCAACTTCAACAGTTTGGATATAAAAAGAATTATGATCTTCATCTGACTGTCAGCAGGGAATGTTTGCTGTGTCATAAAATGTCACATGTCAGTAAGTCCACTACTTTGCACCACACTAAAATATTTTAAAAACTGTTGGTTGGACTGGTGTGAAAGTGTGAACAGATATTCATGTTCCCCAGAGGGTGAATCCTAATGACTCATGTGATCCCCTATCTTTTCCTCTAGAGCCACCCTGAAGTCTTCATTCGTTGTTTTGAGTGAAATGTCTCAACTATTGCATGGATGGCCATTAAATTTAAAGGTCTAGTGCAGTGGTACCCAACTGGACCAGCCACAGGGTCCAGACTTCATTAGTTCAAGATCCACACAGTTTATTACATTCATTGTCATACTTCTGTTTTACCATGTCGTTGAGCTAGTTTGCTGTCTCTGTCAAATAGTTGTCCGTTAGTCAATTACTCTACAGCAGGAAATGGCACTTCAAAGTAAAAGCTATGTGCTAGAAGTTCAAAAAATAAAGTGTGTTTTTTACAAACTTGACATGTTCTCGAGTCTCTTGTGTATAGATATATTCAGTATAGACCCATGACCCATCATTTAGGAACCACTGGTCTAGTGTGTAAGATTTAGTGGCATCTAGTGGTGAGGTTGCAGTACGGAAACTTGTGTGCCATGCGTGTAGGAGAACTATGGTGGCCGATGCAAAAGTGCACTGGCCCTATCTAGAGCTTCTGTTTTGGGCTACTGTAGAAGCACATGGCGGATTCTGTGGGAGAAGACCATGGATGTATAGAGACAGCTCGATACAGCATTGCAGGCAAGGCCCCGGTCATTCCTATGAAAGTTGGCACGTAGGTGGCATGAAAGGAACAAAAAGCCGAAAAATTTTGACTTCTTGTGTGTAAAATTATCCGTGTCTTCTGCATTAAGCCCATAGAGCAAGCACCCTAGAGACTGTGACCAGCTGAGCAGCTAACTTCCGCTTTAGCCCTCTGCTAACTTGAATAGATTTAGATATACTTTATTAATCCCTGAGGGGAAATTAAAATTTTTTCCCCACTCTGATGTCAGATACACACAGACCCGAAATACACACACGCACAAAAAGGACCTATACATGCATTAAATGGAGAGATGTCAGAGCAAGGGGGCTGCCTTGGACAGGCGCACTGAGCAGTTGGGGTTCAGAGCCTTGCTCAAGGGCACCTCTGCAGTGCCCAAGAGCATGAACTAGCACCTCTCCAGCTACCAGGCCACACTCCATGCTTGGTCTGTACGGAGACAGGCCAAGCCAAGTCCCTATGGACTGAGCTACTGCCGGCCCAATAGGAAATATGGATAAAATGATTCAACTGTGCAGCTGTTCTTGACGTTAGAAATGTTGTCAGACTGAATGGATCAAATACACAACCAGATGGGCTCAGAGTCTTCATCCTCCTTTGTATAAAACATGTCATGGTCAGTTTTCTTTCAAATACCGTGGAGTTGTTTTATGGAATGAAAATGTTAATTTACTGGATTCCTCTGTGTCATTCTCCTTATTCAAAAAGAGACTTAGAAATGCTCTGCTTTCAAAATCATTTGATTTACAACAATATTGATCACTCTTAGGAATCGCTACTCATGCTGTTAAATAAAATAAAATAAATGAATAAAAAAAAAATCAAATGATTACAGACATTTCTTTCACAATGTAAGATAATGAGAAAAAGTCTTTTTCGTCAAAATGGCATCCATGACAGACCCCTAAATTGTAATTCCACACTTGGCTACTACGAAAAATGATGGCTACTATGTGGATTGGAGCTAAACAACTCATTCTAAGGTAACAAAAACACAACAGTTATTATTTTTGGGTGGTTATAAACTAATGAAAACACATTTCTGAATGTTAGATGCCCCCAAATCCAACTGACTGTACCTTTTACTGAGGCAATGCTTTCCTTTAGCACCATCATCAGGTCAAACTTTTTCATTTTGGTATCTGTTCAAATATTGCACCTGCCCACCCATCAGCCTCAGCTGTAGTTTGTGTTCAGTGCTAACTAGGAGATGTTAGCATGCTAACCCCAATAGTCAATTTGCAATGATACCAAACACAGAGAAGCAGCATATTCTCATGTTTAAGAGGCTGGGACCATCTATTGGTGAAATAAACAAATGACACAATTATTATTAACAAAACAGATGTTTCACACAAAGTAGGACAGGATTGTTAGGCTTATATGTAACTGACATGACTCTTGTGAAATGACAGACTACTCATTTAAACCATATTGAGTTATCCTAATGGTATCAAATGACATTGTCTTGAATAAATGAAGCATTTAATGTTGGAGTTAGTCTATTTATCAACATTTTTAGTATGTAAAGTAGCCTATACTGCATTTCAGAATGAAACATTTCAACAAAGAATCCAAATAATGTTATGAACATTTTTATAATGAGCACCTGTTTAAAATTAAACTTATCAGGGGGATAGATGCCAGGGCCTTCTTACCTGTAACTGGATGTCTCCTCAAACAGGACAGCAGCCATGTTATAGACTCTCAGGTAACATAACTTCAAGATAATTCACTTTTCCTTCAGCGCCATAAACAGGTTAAACTGTTTATTAGTCTATAGTCTGTTCTAGGACCAAGTACCTGTAAAACTAATGACATTTTCATCTGCCTCGGCCCTCTACTGTGCTTTGTGTTTATGCTAATGCGTTAGTTAGCATGCTAATACACTAGGTTGCATGCTAACACATCCGTTAGCATGCTAATACACTAGTTAGCATGCTAACACATCAGTTAGCGTGCTAATACATACGTTAGCACGCTAATACACCAGTTAGCATGCTAATACACACTAAACTTCAATACGTTAAAATAACAAGATGGTGAGCACGGTAGACATTAAGCTACTTGCCAAATATCCGTGTGTTAGCATTGTGATTTTGGGCATGATATCATGGCGACTACAGACTGTATAAAAGTGTATATATCTGTTAAAACAGTATCTGACGCTAACGTTAGCTTGTAGCTCAAAGCACCACTGTGCCTACAGTATGTGCAGCCTCACATAGCAGTTAGCTAGCATAGCTCTACAAAAGTTTTTAAACTAAATTTGATTGTGTTTCACTATCTGTACATGGACTATAAATGTGACTATCTCAGTTTGAAGAAAGAAAAGCTGCAGTTATATTTCTTAATTACTTTATTTTATCTAACATGGCTCTACAAAAGTTTTTGAAACTACATTTAATTTTGTTTCATTAGTTAATTACTTATCTGTACATGAGCTATAAAAATTTGACTGCCTCGCTTTGAAGAAAGAAAAGCTGCAGTTATATTTCTTGTCTTTTATGTTTACTGATGTGTAAAAGACAGGTCAAGAAGGAGGCTGCAGAATATGAGTGATTTCTATTAGCAGTCTGCATGGCAAGGCAAGGCAGCTTTATTTCTATGGCACATTTCATTTGTATAGCACATTTCATACACAAGGACAAGTCACGGTGCTTTTCAGAGCAATAAAATAACAATGAAGGATACAGGAAAGAGTATAGAAAAAGATATAAAAGGTCAATTTAATACTAAATGATTTACAATAATAAAAAATCACCATTAAAAACAGCAAAAATGCAGACAAGAGGTGCAAAGATTAAAGATGATTGAAAATGATTTAAAATTGAGTGTAAAAATAAGTTTGCAGTCATAACAGGGTGGAGTAGGGGGTATAAAAAAATGTTTTAGCTTTGACTCAAAAGTGCTCAGTCAGGGCTTGTCATCATCTGGGAGGTTATTCCAGGTTTGTGCTCCATGATAACAAAACGCTGCTTCACTATGTTTTGCTCTGACTCTTGGGACGGTCAGTTGGCTGGCCCCAGATGTCCTCAGGGTCCTAGATGGTTCATATGTCACAAGCATGTCAGAGATATATTTGGACGCTGAGCGACAGAGCGATAACTACTATAAACTCACACCCATAAATAAACAGAGAAGCAAGATAGAATCATAAAATAATATAAAAAAATGCCACTAAAATCTTTATTTACTACAAATACTACAAACTGAAAATAAGTGTATGCACCTATATAACAGGGTGTTTTATACCAGGTGATATACTCAATATAATATCACATATTTTGTGTCCACAACTTTTAGGGCTATTATTCATGTGGTGCACACATCATCACGTGTTGTCAGCATTGCAGTGGATAAATTATGAATTTCTGAACAACTTTAGTAAAGGACACAATTATCATGAATATTTCTTGTGTCCTTGGTGGCACTAAAACATCACATGGCACACACACTGCACCATTGGAGTTAGAAAACCTCTGCTTCAACATCCACAAGAGGGAGGCACTAACTCAACCACTGCTCACCCAGTTCAGTGTTACCACTAAAATGTGATTGTTTAACCCTTTTAAATGCCCAAAAATGTAGCTTAATTTACCTTAACTTAAGGGCATGTAGATGCTTTAAAACTACTTTAAAATCTTATGACTCAACAAAAGTACTTTGCTTGATTTTCTCTAGTTATACATGTACAGTAACAGCCCCACAACCTGCTGTAAAATACAAATGTTGGAGCCATGAATCGGCGGCCACAAAAGCAGTGGTTTACTTTGTGTTGTTCAAATGTAGATTAATTATTTTGGAGATGTATTTCTAAATGCTCAGTTCAGAGTATAGTTGCACCTTTGCTCTCCTGGCACAAGGGGGCCTCATGTTACCTCATGATCTGTGCTACCAATGACTACGTCTGCATTCATCCTGCTGCAGTGTCTCAGAAATATGGGACCCCCAAATATTAAAGGGGTATGGGTTTCCTCTGTGTACATAAATTTGCTTTTAAAGACTGTGAAACCTTAGTTAATGTCTCACTCATTTAGCAATGAACTCTGTCAAGTGTGTGTTCAGGATGAGGCCGGCCGTTAAAGAGGTGGGCCCATATATATATATATTTATAAACAATGATACTAAATGCCAGGGGGGGGCATAATGGTTGAGTGCCTTGACAGCTGCAGACCATGTTTGTATAGTCTCAGGGTGTTTTAGGGACTTTAGACACCAAGCCTGACTTTCCGTTGCCAGCTCCACACTTCAGTGGAAAGAGGAAAGTCCCAAAGTGACCCTGGTAATCAGACCCTGGTCTGAGGGTGGCTAAGGATATCATTAAGGAGATGAGGTGTGATTTGTGTGTGGGTGCATGTGCAGGCTTATACGTGCATTTATGGTTTGTATTGTGATGTGGTAACATGGCCACACACAGTGCAGCATTTACATCAAGTCAGGCTGTTGAAAAAAAGGCTTCCTCTCTCTTAATTCATCCGCTATTCTCCTTATTCCTGCTTTTGGGAGTACAAGTGTACAACTTCAGCTCTGATTCTGCAGCTTGGTGACATATGACCGACCCGAGGCAACAGATGAACTGACTGACACTGTGCAGCGTACAAAATCTGCATCCCCCAAACGACACCACTGTCAAACATTACACAATTAGGCATAAATCTAACACAAGCTTTTAAATGTTGTTTATTCATGGTGATATGAGTTCACAAAACATTTAATACAGAACATGTGCTGTTACCAGAATGCTGTCATTGGTAGAAAAAGTACAATCAGCTGTAATGTGCCACAACTGAGACAATATTGTCTCTATAATGAGACTGAAGTGTGAAAATCAACGTTATCTCTGCTGACTTAAAGCACTGAAACGTGAAGAAAATAACATTAAAAAAAATCCCTTCCATGACATCAAGAGGGCACAGAAAAGTTCAGAAAGGAAGTCTGACTTTCAGCACCTTTCTGTTTTTGTTTGCCTACTGATTTGACATTAACATGACCTAAGCATGGTGAAACGCCCAATTTCAGAATAACAGTGTATCATTTTGCAGATTGCATGTTGTTTAAGTCTTTTCTTTGTTGCATTCAGGTCTTTAAAGTGAGAGTGGGACAGTTTGTGTCTGCACTAAAGGAAAGGAATAGACTTTACATTAAGGAGCAGTTTGGTTACTGTGCTTGCAAAAGACTTCTCTTCATGCTGTAAGTAACTGTAACTTATGTTAAGTGCACCTCAAATTTGGAAAAAGCTAATTTTGCGTTTGGCATAGAGTTTAAATTCAACCCTGAAGCTTTCATTATTAACATGACTTAACTATTCAAAGCAAAAAATAAAAGTGTGTCTGTTGAGCATATTGCTAAATTCATGTTAATAATGGAGAGTGCATTAAATTGCAGATGGGGTAAACGGTAGCAGTGTAAGGCACTGACCCAGACTGAGTCATTTTCTGCACGGAGACATGACCAAAGCAGCCAAACTGAGAAAAGCATCGATCCTTGAACTTCTTGAGAAATTCAGCCTTAGGTGTTTTGAACTTGAATGCAAAACAGGCAGATGTCAGAGAGGTCGGAAATGCAGAAATTATTATGAATTCAACGAAGTGTTTTCTCTTCTCCTTCCTGCAGTGTAATTTGCCCTTGAGCGCTAATCGCTTTCAGTTTGGGGAAAGCACCCGTCAAGTGTCACTGTGCGTTCATTAAAAGATGAGCGCTGCACTGTACCTGCAGTCGCTGCTATAGGTGCGCTGGGATACACACTAGGGCTGTCTGTCTACACATAACTTCTATTAGCTCCTCTCCGAATATACATTTGCAAGAGTGAGATACTTTGAGCGCTTATCTGAAATACTTCAGTGACACAAAAGGAAACAGTGATGGTTTGATCGCTGCCCATTTGATTTCATGGGGATGGGAAAAGCGCACCGTTGGCCACTTTGGATGGAGTGATCCCATAACCTGTCACTGAACGTCGACAAGTTTTCTTCACGCGCACACACCTGAAGCTTCTTCAGATCCTGAGCGCCCTCGCCCCCCGGTTGATGCCGAGGATCATGACCATGAACGGTGACCATCCGTCGGTTGCCACCGCGCCGCTGGATCTGCGCACCACTAACCGAGAGCGTGGGAGCGCCGGGTCGAGGACTCCGGACTGTAAAGGCTGCACCAGGGACGCTCGGGTGACGGACGGCTCACCTGCACCCCCCACGTGCACAGGGACGGACACTTTGGAGATACACTGTCCCACGGTCAGAAGCGCACCGGGCTCAGAGACCTCCGCTTCTCGCAAACGGCCGGCGGACAAATCTTCCTCCAGCCTTCCTTTCAGGAAGCGCCCGATTGTTGTCGAGCCGGAGACCCAGAGACCGTCACCGGCTCCATCAGAGAGTGCGGACCGCTGTTCCCCTGCGGCACAAACGGACTTGACAATACGAGACGGCTTTGCTGGTCCTTTGGAAAGAGCTGCGGATGAAAGAAGGTTGGGAGCAGCAGTGATTCCCAGGCGGGTTGAAGAAGCAGGACACAGTCCAGATAGATATCCTGTCCGCTTCTTGCACCCATTTGATTACGGTAAGCCTTGCTGGCCAACACTCAGTCTATTATATAACTTTTTATTTCATTCTTGAAGTGTTTTATACTCATATATGTATTAAGAACAACTTTGTTACACTTTAAAGTTTTGCTGTGGTCTCTATAAAGTTCTCATCTACAGCATGCTATTTCTAAGGAAACCATTATTTTGTATATTCAAAATAATCATGCTGGGTATATATATATATATATATATATATATGTGTGTGTGTGTGTGTGTTCATAATGTGTCTGTGCACCCTATTGAATGCATGGTAAGCAGGAGATGCAGGGACATCATGACACATCCTGCAGCAGCTCTGTAAATGATCTTTTTTGGTACATGACACTATTTTGGTTTTAATCAACACACAGCACAGCACACGCTCCCCCTTACTTAACATGTTGGGTCACTATTGTGACACTGTGGCAGAAAAGGCAGCAGAGTTGCAGGTGATGCAGCAGCCGCCGCTGAATCAATGAGAAAATGTCCAGTCAGCTATTGTGCAGCTTTTCTTCTGCATGGACAAAAGTAGCTCACTAGGTCAACTCATAGCCTAACTTAATAGTACACTCACACTCACACGCACACACACATACTCACGCCCCTACATGCACAGTTTCACACTTCCTTATTACAAAAAATGGCTTGTGTGTCAGGGCAGTGTTTCCATTATTATCTGTATTTTAATCATTTTCTCTTTTTCTTCTTCCTCTTTGCTTCCTGACTTTTATGTCTTACTCTCTCTGTCTGTCTCTCTTTCTGTGTCTCCTTCTTTCTGTGTCGTTCCCACTCAGTTCCATACCCAGTGTACTGTTTGCCCCATGTCCCAGAGCCGCACCACCCTCTGGCCCACCAAGCTGAAAACCTGCTGACTGCTATCGCTCTGGCTACACGTCAAGATGAGGATGGAGACACGTATGTTAATGTCTTTAAAATATCTCAAGTTGGAAGTTGTGCCACATATCCAAGTCACTGATGCTTACAGTAAACTTAAAGATTACTGTAATTCTTTCATGATATTACACTACATAAGTAAAACTCAGATCATACTGCACCAGTTGAGTGAGAGTTCGTAAACAGATGTTTCGATATAGACCCTTTTAAGGCCGATGTCACAATGAGGTCAGTTTGTTAGCTGGAGGTAAAACAGGACTCTCACCACTGGGCTGTAGGCTACATAGGAGTCTTAAAATGTCGTCTTGTTGTGTAATTGAGAGCCAGAATAGAAGGAGTCATGACTCAAAAACAAAGACAGCTATGGTTAAATGTGATATGACGAAAAGACGGAGGCGATCATCAAACTGGAGGAAACCGTTCAAGTGTTGTCCTCCTTTGTAAGATTGCCATAGTAATCAACCACAAAGTCGACCATCCCACCTTCACCAATCCTGTCAAGTCATCTATCCACGGAGTGAGAGCATACGGGTCGCCAGTCTGGTTTCGTTGGTCAGTATTTACTTATTCAAGTAACACTCGTGGTCCCACAGAGTGAGCAACCTGACATGGTGCGTTAGTAAATTAAGTCCGATACTCTACACCAAAATGAGAGCCCTGTTGGTCAAATAAATGGAGCGTTATATTTCTATACAAACTATAAAAACAGTAAAGTTAATCACTCATTCACTCCGTTCAGCGCTCTGCCGCTCTGTCTCCACATACAAAGTGCCAAGAGCGCGCTCTGCTGCTCCAAAAGTGCGGTGCTATGGATAACCGAACGTTAGACAGTGCTCCGATACTACAAACCCTCCAGGTTGTCCGTATGAGTATTTCTGAATGCAACACTTGCATCATCTTCCCCCATTGTCTAAAACAAGCAAACAGAACTTGCTAGCTAGCGCTAGCTAATGTCTGTGGAGAATTGTTTTGCCTCCAGCTAAGCCCCACCCACCAAAAAATGTCATACTGTTTACTTGCTTACTATTGCTGCCGTCACGCGGTCCCCTGTGACTCCATTTCATCTCCATGTTTTGTTCATTCGTTCACCGTCAAGGCGTACAAAAACACAAATTCACGAACTTAATGTAACATAGTGTGGGTAATTGGTACAGAAATGGTCATTTAAGGAGTAAAGTATTCCTTTTTTTTTTTTTTCTTCTTTAAAGTGATAACTATTCATCTTTAAAGTTTCACACATAGTCTTTGTGTGTTCATGGATCTGGTATATGTGTATGTAGAGCTGCATCCTCATCTGTGCCTGAACCATTCAGGTTTTTTCACAGCAGACATTTTAGTTTGTAGGAGTCAGAAATCTCAGTATGACACTAAACCAGCTTGCACAATACCAGGATCCTGAAACTGCGGCAGCTAAACGGAATTTAGCCATCATTAATTTTATTTTTTACACCTCATCTTTTCCTACTGTGACGTGTTAAAATGTCTCGTGTGATAAAAGTCCTGTGACATTTCGGTCTGCATTGTAGCTCCGTACCAGCCAATGTCAGACAGTGGTTCTGCACACTGCCTCTCTGCAGGCCTGACACTTTTACTACTTGAACTGTCTTCTCAGGGGGAGACCGCTGACACCGTCATAAAGAGTGAAATTGAAATGGTCATGTAAAAAACAAGTAAACGCAAGTGATTCACAGGGATGCACCCACAAAACACTAGTCTCAGCAAGTGAAGATCTGACCTCATAAACAAACTTGGCGTTGCGCAACCTGGATGTGGTTTGTGAGGCATCTGTAATATCATCTCAGTTTATTTGTTATGCTTCCTGTGACTCACCTGGTTGTTCATATTGAACAGGTACAGTCAGTGCCCCCCTCACATCCCACTGTTCTTTCACTTGCTGTAAGGGAATCTGGTACGGTGTGTATCAGGAATGATTCACAAAGTGGCAATGAAGGCTTTGATCAATCACGTTAACCTTAACACTGTAGCAGATGAGTCCGAGCTGCGTGAGTTTGTAATTTTAAGTCTCTCAGGGCGTAGGATGGAGGGTGTGGAATTGAGAACACTGTACACAGGACACTGGAGGAGTTCTCGAGACCACATGAATGCAAATATTAAGCTTTAACGCATGGATACTTAACTTTGTGTAAAGTTTTGACATCCACCCACACACTAACTGAAATGTCAATCTCATACAAGAGTGCACACACACACATACACACACAGAGTCATAAGACTGAAAACATGGCATGTCCAAGAATTAAATGACTTTGATGTTTTGGTTTCAAAAAGTATCAGCAACATTTGCATCCATTCTCGTGATGACCAACATTTACCAGAGCCGTAAGTCCCGTGACATGTCACAGCTGCTTATTGTCCCATATCTGCCTGAGAGACTCATAATCACCATGACACATCCGCTGTTAACAGATAGCGGCGAGGAATTAAGAAGAATGTAGTGTTGACTACGCTGACGCAGTGATAAAAAGTACCTATATTTATATAAACTTGTGTCATAACAAGAAATTGTTATATTTGATTTAATTTAATTTTCGTTGTAATTTTAATTAAATTAAATTTATATACTGTATTAATCCCCAAGGGGAAGTTCAATTTATTTTATTGATTTATATGATTTATTTTTTATTTATGAGATTTAATGCACCAAAGCTGCAGTACAGAGACTTTTAAAAATCTGGCCCCTTTGTGTTGAAGTGGAGACCTCGGCAGGCTTCTGCAGTACCTACTTGTTGATTTGTTGCCTTCAGTGAATGGATGGATGGATGGATGGATGGATGAGTGCATTGTTGACAGGTATTGAGCGAGGGTCTTAAGA
>JAPZEB010000025.1:10550210-10560975 GCA_029783705.1 Chaetodon striatus | reverse complement strand
AATGTGAGTGTGAATGGTTGTCTGTCTCTATGTGTCAGCCCTGTGATAGTCTGGCGACCTGTCCAGAGTGTACCCCGACCCTCGCCCAATCTTAGCTGGGATAGGCTCCAGCATTTCCGCGACCCTTAACAGGATAAGTGGTTATGGAAAATGAGTGAATATCATATATAGATATTGCGATAATATCGTTTTAGTGAACCCTTTTTGCCTCAACAATGATGTTTGTCCTAATATGAAGGCAACTGTTGATACATTAGTTGAGCTCAGTACTTAGATAGATAAGTAACTATGGTGGATATGCTGTAGCATGATCAGTCACACCATTTGTGATAGGATTTATTGCCGAGACACTGCAGGGGCTTTTCAAGGCATGTGATAAGTGACAATGAGTGTACAGTACATGTACAGTAAATATGATTAATAAATCTTGTGTTGTTACAGATTTGTTTCACAGTGCTGAGCTCAGTTACAGGAACACACACCAGCTGAGGAAAGAACATCACACTCCCGTTCCAACGTGCAGTTCTGCTTTTTCTGCTATTTGTCAGGTGCAAATCATCTGATTGTTCATTGCAGTTGCAGTTCAAACCTGCTCTTGCACAGCAACATGTAGTTGGGGAGTTGATGTCCTTGCTAGCTCGTGCGTGTGCCATTATGCATGTATGTGCACATGCACACATTTTGCATTTATTTATTTATTTTTGGTGGTAAAATTGTTAAGTTATATGCACATAGCAGAGCCTGCCTTTGTTTTTTCTTTCCCTGCAACCACCAAGTAAAGGTTGGCGCATGCTTATCCTTCAGTTTAACGAACCGGAGGCATTATTCTGTTCATACTTGCCTTCATCAAGTTGCAAAGAATCTGAATGTTTCCACTGCGAATATAGAGATTATGTAAGATGTTTGGTTTATATGTGGTTGGAAGAGATAATTACAGTAATTTGATACTGTTATAAGGCACACAGATAGATTCCTTGAACCAAACACCAGTTGCGTGTAAATGTAGAACTCAGCACTGTATGTCTGTCTGTTGTTTGCTCAGAGAGGTCTCTTTAATCTATATTTTTTTCAGACAGGAAATTACCATCATTAATGACTCCATGTCAGTGGAAGTGTTGCAAGTGCTTTTGTCTCTAAGAACTTATTTTCTAACCTCAAATTCTGTGCAAGGGTGCTTTAACTTCTCAAGAAGCGTCCCTGTTTCCTGTGACATGATTGTACTGTATGTCTGATTATGACTTCCCCATAGGATGAAGCTGAGAAAGTGTATGTACAGAAAGCCCCTGTAAAGTAGGTTGGCTGAGGAGTGCTACTTCACACATGCAGGTATTAAAAACAGGGGCTCATTTGGATCCAAGGACATATGTGACCCAAAAAGGAGGGAGAGGTTAGACTTTGCATTCGACTTTGCTTTGTGATTAATAATTCATAACCACAAAAATACCAAGGCATGCTGCTTTGCAAAAGTTAAAAAGCCTTTAATGTATGGGCATGATGCCCAGATGAAGACTGTGAGTTGAACTGCGTAGGCGCTAAGCCCATTTATTAAAGGCCTTTTAACTTTTGCAAAGCAGTGTGCCTTGGTATTAGTCTGGTTATGACTTACTGATCACAAAGCAAAGTAAAAGTCTAACCTCTCCCTCCTTTTTTGGTTACAGAAAGCCCATGTCAGAAACCATACAGCTTAATGGCTGGATTTCACAGCACACAGAGCAAGATAAAGAATGCTGCCATTGTTACTGACAACAGGAAGTGACATAAAACCAGTCTGGCTCTTACTGGAAGCTGCTTCTTCTGACAGCATAAAAAAGAAAAATGTGAAAACTGCTATACGGTGTTCTTGAGCATGCCCTCCCCCCCGCTTAGTTTCCTGCCTTTCCCTGTCCTAAACTTTGGCCTGCGTTTGTTCTTTCGCTTCACGTATAGGCCACAGATAGTGGTTTCCCCTTTAGTCTTGATAAGGGCGTGATAAGGGTTGTGTGAGTCATGCCTGTACATTTGTGGAGCTCCTCGGTACAACTGCCGTGGGATCATTTAGATCAAGCAGAATTTGTTACTTCTGATTTCAGAAAAACTTAAGCCCTTCGATGGTTAGATTTTAAAGTCGTGAAGAAAATGTGTGATGTTTCATCTGCATGAGAGATATAGCTATATGCACCAGAGCAACATGTTCTGCATATCTTAGATCAGGGTAAAGACAGAAAGCAGAAGAAAAGCTTGCCTGGCTCGGTCCAGGAGCATCAAAATCGGCCTACCAGCAAATCAAAAACTGTCAGTAAACATGTTATATCTTATTAGTTCGAGCCATACGAAAGCCATGCATGTGTAAAAACACTTTTAAAGTTTGGCGTTGCTGTGAGGTTGCCAGGCAGCTGGCTGAGACGTCAGTAAGGCTCTGCTCTCAGCCCAGAGATAGTCCATCACAATAAACATTTTGCTTCTCGTTTCTTGATATCACGTTAGCTTTTAATGTGCTGATAGGGGGTTTTACAGTCTGACGCACTTAAATATCCTTTTGCATCATTTCTCTTTCAACTGTTTTAGAGTAAAATTCTTTGTGTCTGTTGTTTTGTATTCATTATAGAGCCCTCCATATAGCGGTGGTGCAGGGGGATGTGGCCATCGTCTGCAAACTGATCCAACTCCTGTTGTTGGCTCGCAGAAGCCTTGATGTCTACAACAACCTCCGTCAGGTAAATCAATGCACTTTCCATACACACGTGTTACATTTCTGCAGCACACTGAACAAAAATGGCACTAAACAATACCCAAAGGCAGCGATTTGGCTCAGTTTGGTGCGAAATGGCACCCATCTTAAGGTGCTATACAGCAGTGGTTCCCAAATGGTCCAGCCACAGAGTTCAGATTTCTTCTCAGTCATAACTTCAAAGTCCACACAGTTGAATATTCAGCATCATACTTGCATCTGGCTATGCCATGGAGCTAGTTTGCTGTCTCTGTCAAGTAGCTTGCCATTTGTCACTGACTCTACAACAAGAAACGCTACTTAAAAATAAAAGCTTTGTGCCGGAAATTCACTATACTTCATAATAAAGCATATTTTTTACAAACCAGACACCTTCACGAGTGTTTGTGGTCCATTCAGGATGGATCCGTGACCCACTTTTTGACCTCGACCCACCAGTTTTGGACCACTGCTATACAGCACATTTGTCAAAACCAGTAGAAGAGCCAAGTACCACTATATTTTTTTTAGATTTTTCAGCCTGGGGGTCCTTGAATGATGCCAGATGATACCATGACAGAGTCAATATGACACTTCCTGTGTGCTTGCTGTATGCTGTACTAAATTCTTATTGAGAAACACAATATGTCACCCTTTCAAGCCTGGGATATTTACGTTCATGTGGGGCAAAGGTCGAGAGCCTCTGCATTGATTTGTTATCCTCTGAAAATACACAGTTTACAGGCTATTTTAATGCAGTGTTTTTGTCCCATTCAAACTCAACTCAACTCAACTTAACCTAAAAAGTTGTTTGTGTTGCTGCAGTGCGATGTAAGAACTGCTGAGGAACCAACATTTTTCTGTGTACCATGAAAACATACATGCACGCATGCATGCACACACAGCTGCTGTCGTTACATTTACAAATGCAGAATTCAAAATCAATAGTTTGACATTTGTGCGAAAATGTTCCCCTCCTTTCCAATTTGGCAGCCTACCAATCCACTTGTTTCAGTTCTGCTTCGCAGCACACATGAGAGAGTTCTCAGCATCAGCCAGTATAAAATAATGAAAGATAGAATAGAAGTGTGAAGGGAACTTCTGCCCCGGTCAACCACAGCATGTAAAATACATTCCCCATGCCACCTCACCCTTCTGATAACAGTAACATGGAAAAGAATGAAAGAGGAAGTGCCTTGGTTTCCTCCTCGCCTTGCTCTGTGTTATCACATTCTCTTACGGTCATCGCTGCTGATGTTTATGCAGTGGAATTCACCCTTCCTGGTTTCTCCACCTGCTCTTGCCTCGAGCCAAAGCCATGCACACACCCAGAGGGACTACATGTGTTTTCCAGTGCTTTGTTTTATTTTGTACATGGTTTTCTAGTGTTCGGTTTCCCTGTACGGAGGGATTTTCAGATTTTGCATTCTGGATTTACCGTATTGTGAAATTCAGATGAGATGATTAAGAGTGACTCCCATGAACTCTCATGAACCCAGCACTCATATCTCGTGTCGTGGCCTCTTAACTAAAAGCACACAAAGAGGCTGGAGAAGTGACATGATATTATGTCACTTTAAACTTGTATTACAGTTGCTTTTTTCTTGACTGACTCTTTGTCCAGGTCAACTCAGGCTAGTAACAATGATAATAATGGGCAAAAGCACTTTATAAACTTTCACTGAGGTGACTAGTCTTCTGAAAACTGACTGTACCAGTCACAGCATACCTTACTGGAATGTGCATAAGGAGTAATCTTTGAATGTTTCCCAATCCAGGGCTGTCCCAACTACTGGCCTCAAGCCAGCACTCTTCCCCTCTGTTGTCTCCACCTCCTCTGCATTCTGCCAGCTTTCTCTTTTTTTCATCCTTCAGCAGAGAAAGCACCTGAGACGTGCAGAGCTTTAGTTCACAAGGCTGGAGTTTCACACCACACAGGACACCACAGGCTCGCTTACCAGAAATAACGCTTGTGCTATCATTGGTTGTTGTCTTTCCTCATCGCTGAGGCTTGACAGAATAGGCTCTGTGATATCCTGTGTAAACCCTGGTATGAAAATGCATGCACGCGACACACACATACACACACAAACTTTCTTTTCACACACTCACACATATTATGCCAAATGCATTTCTAACCAAAAAGGGAGATTTTCGGGCCCAAGTCCCGTCACTGTCATTTGCCTACCAGATTGTGTGGTTTTAAGTACCAGGCATGAAGACTTCAGAAGGGAACTTTCTATATTTCAAAACATAAAGTTTACCAGACAGACTTGAAAACATTTTCTGGCATTGGCCGACTTCCCAAAGATATATAAAAAAAAAAAATAAAAGACAGCTTCTCCAATGTTGATGACAAATCCTGAGTTTCTGTGGTTTTGCGTATGGAACTTTTTGACAGAGTGTTACTATCAGTACCGTAACTGAACAATAGTGCAAGAGTGCAAGAACTACTATGATGGTAGAGACAGCTGTTTGATACTCCCACACTGGTCATGCTATCAGTGCGGCTGCACAAACACACAGCGTAGTAGTCAACGTTTCGCTGCTCTCCCCACAGCTGATGGTGTAGTGCGTGGCACTGACGCTGGTGGGGTTTGGGGACTGAATCTCCAGGGGCCACCTACACGAAAACATGCAGTTATGGTCATGTGCTTTAAAGACATCCACCAAAGTGCATGTGTTACTTCTGCAATGCAGCGTGCAACAATTCAATAATCACTTCTTTAAAAACATTTCTGCAAATAGTCATATTCACTTTACTGAAAAAATCTTTTTGTTCAGATTTAAATCAGTTCTTTTTTTTTTAGTTTTTATGTGCTTGCTGGTGGTATGTGTGTGTGAGAGTGTGTGTGCACACGAGTGAGACATCTCTGTGTGTTTGTGTGTGCTTTAGTATCCTTGTTCCGAGAAGTCACATGACTCCCCCCCCCTTGCTTTGGGCTGTTTCTCAACATTACCTTGGTTCAATGGGTAGTTTACAGGGACTTTCCCTTGCTGCGTGCCTCTCTCTCTCTCTCTCTGTCTCTCTCTGTGCTTTCTCTATCTGTCTCGCTCTCACTTCAGTATCTTTTCTCACATCTTTGGCCGCATATATCTTCACACAATTCAGGGTTTGTCACCATAACTGACGAACTGACTGGTGTTATCACTGTAACGTCAACAACACTGACGTAAGAGCGTGTGATGTTTATTTGTGCAACAGGACTTGCTTTACGCTATGCTTTTCACCACAGAAGAAGACTCTCTGTCTGTTGCCTTCCAACCTCTCTTTGTGTTTGGCGCTGCCTACAGCCCGGGGCTGTTCTTCATGCCCAGAAACCTCCTCTCATCTTTTCACCTCCCGTATGTTGATCTGCTCATTTTGCAGGAATGCAAGTGTGCAAGGACAGACCCAGGGGAAAGAGAAGGGATTTTCCCTTGTTATCCTGTCTTTCCCCTGGACTCCCCTCTGCCGCTTCCGCTTCTTCCTCATTCCTCCATCTCTCCGCCCTGCACCCCCCCCTCCCTTCCCACCCTTCCTCTTATCTTTGCTGGATTTTTGTTTGAGTCACTCTGAAATCCTTTACAGGAAGCCACAGCTAGACTCTGCCAAAGTTGAGAGGTCTATTTTTAAGGCCTTAAAAGGCCTCAGTGTGGAAGGTGCCTCTGGATTCTACGATACAAGTTTCATTAGGGGTTAAAATGGTACTATGGCTGCTTTTCACAGTGACTGATTATAGAAAAGTTCAAGAAATGCTGATTTTATAGGGGATATGATTGTGCGTGTGCATGTGCTCTTTTCTGTGTGTTTCTGTATCCGTAAGTGTGTGTGTGAGTCACAGGATTCAGGGAAACAGGAGATGAAGGGAGGAACACTGGCATTGACACACTTGAGGAATTCCACAAAGGCGCTCTCCCGCTGCTAGACTACTTTTTTTAATAGTCTTTACTGGAACAAACCCCTGGCGCGCGCGCACACACACACACACACACACACACACACACATACAGTAACAATAAAGCAAAAGTGAAACTTGGAACAACAATCTGTTCCTGATTGCTGTGCTGATTGTGTAACTTGAATAGCAGCTAAAAAAGTCCAGGTTAAAAAGACTTCCCTTTATGACTGAACTGTTGCGTTGCTGAATTTAAACAGAAGTTTTTCAGTGCGCTCCCTGGCCGGAGTTGACATAATTATCAACAGGATGATACTTGCTGACCTCACCCAAAGGAACATCCTAGATTGCTCAAGTGTATCCATTCAGCACGTCTTCTTCCAGGCAAACACCTCATAAACTGTGCGTAATTTTGTGTCCTTGTCTCTCAGAACAGGTTCCTCCTTGTTTGGAAATAATCACACAGTCTCATGCTAGGGCTGTTGTTGTTGTTTGTTCTGTGATATATGGTGCAAAGGTCTCATCTTTGACAGACTGCTGTTTTTTTGGACTTTGATTTGGTTGCTGATAACTCTGAATATTGGCATTGTGTGGGTGTGTGTTGTGTGTATATATGGGTTGGGTGTGTTTGTGTATATGTGGGAATAGATACGGAGTACACATACCTGTATCTCATGATCTTCTGATGTTTAATACTTCTAATTTTAGCAGACATGGTTCCTCCTTGTTTATTTATTGTAGGCGTTGGCCTGTCCTTACATGCATTGTTGCTTTTGTGTATCTGACCTTTAACCTGTAGAACAGGTTGGAGATGAAAGCAGGCCTTTCCTAGAAATAACAATGCTCTTCCGCCAACCTCATTTACAAGATGTGAGGTGATTGGAAGATTTTGTAAATTCATGCCTGTCATTTTTCCTGTCTTGTGTTTGTTACTGCCAACATGGATCTTATTATGTAACTTCTAGTTAGTCTGGTTGGCAACAGAATATATTAAACTTGGCTCTCTGGCCGAGGGTTAGAGGAGATCATACCACTCTCAGGTATGATCAGTAATTGTGCAGCTTACTCTTGGGCGCTCTCTATTTTTTCATACCTTCATACCCTCCTGACACGTCACCAGGGTATATGATGGTATTTGTGTCAAAAAAACAACAACAAAAAACATAAAGGCTGAGCTGCTGGGGTTAGATGTTGTATTATCATGTATGCCATCCTCTAGCCTACAATGCTGTGTTTCTAGTGTGCAATAAATCTACTTAGACCAGTGTTTCCCAACTTTTTTCTTGAGGGACCCATATTTTTACCATTGTAGACTTTGGTGCCGTTTCTTAACTGTAATGCTTCGCCATCTCGCCATCAGCTGTTTACTCCGCTTACCTCTGTGTAAACTGCAGGAGGGATTTTTTTTCACATTACACACACCCGTATCCTCGCGATACATATTTGAATGTTTTTCTGCACTAATTTATTTGTTTATTTTTAATAAATGAATAATATTTAACATAATCCTCAAATTTATTTGTTTTTGACACATAAATAAATAAAATTTTGACACATACTACATTAAAGTTTTTACACCCCCTAAAATCAAGAGGGCTTGGTGACCTCCTGTGGCTCTTTGGGAATCTGACCTCTGGTGGCGCATGTTGTGCACTACATCATATCAGTACAGCATCTCTGTATCAGTTTGAAATTGAAGTAGGAGCACAAGAGGAGAAAAGCATACCTTAGGTATTTCTAAATACAGCATGTACTGTAGTACCTTGATGCCACCGTAGCCTAATTCAGATGCAGGCCATCTGTTATCTTCGCTTGGCTTAAAGACTGATAATAATGGTGGACAGCTAGCATGGCTCCGTCCAAAGAGTCACAAAATACTCCGGCATATAAGCCTGTAAAATGGAGAATTGTTGTTTTTACACCCTAATTAATGAAACAAGATATGATCATTTGTGAGATTTATAGGTGCTTGACAAATTTTGTTATCTTCAGACAGAGCCAGGCTTGCTGTTTACCTGTTGTCACTCTATGCTTAGCTAACTGTCTCCAAGCTCTCGCTCATAGACAGTATGAAATAATGGGTGTAGCTACCATGCCGTCACCAATTAGTTTGTGGGTTCCCATTTTGAAGCCTTAAATTTAGCATTTTGGCTGTCGCCATCTTGGTTTTTTGGAGCCAGAAGTGGTCATATTTGGATCTGACTCACAGATTTTAGCAGTGCCTTGCAAACATCCTGTCACTCACGCAGCCCTGCTCTTAAATATGCAAAACTTTAAGCCTTAATTAAATGTAAAGGGGTGAGTTATATGAAAATTCACCCCCCATACAGTTGTCATGAATGTTAAAATTAGCCATAGAGACAAAAACCATTTATTGTACTAAGCTGTAAACATGTTTATTTCTGCGCTCTGCATTTTAACATGAGTGTCTATGGGATTGACTCGCTTTTGGAGCCAGTCTCAAGTTGCCATTTTTATTTATTTTTTACATACACATAAAACTGCATACAATCCATGTAGTAAACGAAATGAGAAATGTGTCAGGAGACGTCATTATCCACAAACGGACCTCACCTCAACTTAAGGAGAAAAACAATGAAGATTTAGTGACAGGAGACATAGCTTCTTGTTTAAGTCTCCACCAGAAAGAAAAGTAGATTTTTACAAAATGTCAAACTGTTTCTTTTATGGATTTGTAATGCGGAGACTGTCAAAAAAAACCTAGGGAGAGGAACCAAGTTAACATAATTACATTTGGTGAAAATCAGGATCTGGGATTTCCACTATTAGATGAGCATTTTTAGTCAGAACAGTGACACTAAAATAGAGAGTTGTTTCGAAATAATGGCCTCCATGCAGGGTAACAAATCTATTTATCTCAAATTTTAAGAGATGGGAATAATGTCTTGGAGCACTATTCAGCATTAGCGGGGGGTTTACGCTTTCTGAATGCTGTCTACTGTGTGCTGCAGTGTGAAATATGAAAACTATTTTGAGACACTGTGTATTGCCTTTTGTGGTTATGGACCTGAATAAACTGGTTTGTCTAAACTGTCGTTTTTGCTCTCATCCTCCCCCTCAGACTCCCCTTCATCTGGCAGTGATCACCCGGCAGGCCAACATGGTGGAGGCTTTGTTGAGAGAAGGGGCCGACCCCGCTGCCTTGGATCGTAACGGTCAAACAGCGCTCCACCTCTGCTGTGAATACGAACAGCGTGACTGTCTGTCTGTTTTGCTCTCTCGCTCCTCATCCTCCACATGTCTGGAGATCAGAAACTATGAGGGTAAGTTGGGGTCTAAAGAAGAGGCTCCTCAGTCTGTATAGAAGTTGTTCTCAGATGACCCACTCGCTCTTCTCATTAAGTTATTTAATCTGATAAAGGCTTGTGCTTGACCATTTCCTCCGCAATGATTTTTATGTGTTTAATTTAACGAATACACGCAAAGCCATCATCATTATGCTGACGTTTTGGGTATCATTGTCAGCTGCCTTTTTCTCGTATACTCTCTGTGTTTGTGACCCAGTTTATATTGACATCTAGAGATTGCAGACACTTTGATATAGGGTAATTTACAATACATGTGTGAGCAGTAAAATGGTGAACAGCCACAGACTATCTTACTGGCTTTTTGGGGGTTCTAAGAGATAGGTGTAGGTGTGGGGTTGGTTACTTTTGGATGTGTGGGCAGGAAGAGAAAAGGACGTGTCCTTCCTCTGTGGTCTTGTGGGGTCTCACATTGTCACATCGCCAGCGTATGCCTGTGTTAATGTGAAAGTAACAAGTCTGGGTACAAAAGAAAGCCCCCAAAATACACACAGGCTCCTCTTTCTACAATTCTATTCGTAGAGAAGAGTTTGTATGCAAGGATCTGATCTAATTACAGCAACTTCAACCGAACAGCAAAGTCTACTTTCATTGTAATGTAATGGGATAATTCCATGCCTAGAGTGTTTAACAACACTGCTTTATGTGTCCTAACAAAGATGAAGAAACGTGAACATATCACACCAATTCTCAGGTCTCTCAACTGGCTTCCTGTGTTCCACAAGATTCAGTTTAAAATGGTTCTGCTAGTCTATCAATCTTCCAGTGAAAGAAACCTCTCCTCTCATCTGGTAGCAGTCTACTAAACAGTCCCAACAAAACATAGAGAAGTATGTTTTCTTATGTATAATCATCTGAAAATAAGACTTGTCACG
>JAPZEB010000025.1:10522958-10535578 GCA_029783705.1 Chaetodon striatus | reverse complement strand
GTCTTAACTACTCTATTTCATCATGAACAACCCAGGAATGGGGCTCAAAGTGCAAAATACCGGACTTATCCTTTAAGAAGCAGTGTTTCTCACTGTTTAACTTGCTCCTGAAATGTGGCACTTCTTAACTTTCGCAAGTGCATAACCATAAGTTGTACAAAATCATCCAGTGGGCTGGATTGGACCCTTTAGCAGGCTGGTTCTGGCCCTGGGGCCATATGTTTGATGCCCCTGATCTGAGGGATCTCTCTGGTGTGTACTCTGTGAGCATGTCAGTAACATAGGAAGGAGCGAAACCATTAAAACATTTAAAAACAATAAGAAGTATTTTAAAACAATTCTCTGTTTTACTGGGAGCCAGTGAAGAGAAGATAAAATAGGAGTTATGCGCTCAGACGTTTTAGTTTTAGTTAAATCTCTGGCTGCTGCACTCTGAATATATAGCAAAGAAAATAGAGGTCATGCATTTACATTTGTACTAAAGTAAAAGTACAGAGGTCTTTGCATCAAAATACTTAAAGTACTACAGTTAGAAGTACTCATTCTTAAGGGACCATTTCAGAATAATCATAATGCTTTAAGATATTTTTTGATTATAAATATGGATGCATTAATGTGTTCATCACGTGGAGCCAGTTTTAACACTTATTAAAGGCTATTGCAGTGTTGCTTGTAAATTACCCCCTCCAAGGACCAATAAATACTTAAGTTACTCTATAATAATACATGATAGTTTATTTGTTGTATTTTGTATTGATGTTGTCAAAAAAAGTTTTAATACCCATTTAAGTACAATACCTGAATAAATGTATTTTACTTTTCACCACTGGTAAAATGACACTTGTCCAATTTTGACTCACACCTTTTCAAGGATTATCTTGACAGTCAGGAACCCGCAGCTGTGTGATTGAATTACATTGATATAATTAATGAATCGCATAAATTATTCACCCCCCCGTCTATCTCTTCTTCCAGTCTGTTACAGTCTCAGAGTATGGGCAGTGTGTTGGCTGCCGCCTCCCCCAGTCCTGCCCCAGCTGCAGCTGGAGGTAGTCAAGGGGTCCCAGGGTTGGTGTCCGTCCCTCCAGGGTTCACTATGCCCTCAGTGTCTTCCGTCCCTCCAGCGTCTGGATCTGGCCAGCAGTCAGCAGATGGAGACTCCCCTCTCTCAAACCCAGGCACATATGAGGAGTGCCACCGCAAATGTAAAGGTTAGACAATCAGATGTTGAATTGTGTGAGATGTGCAGGTTGTTCTTCACGTTTGTTCACCTTTTAAAGTAATAATTATGGTATTATAGTAGCAGTTACTGTTGTCTTACTGGCATGGACTTATATGATCGTCTAATGTGGAGTTACATGGATCTTTTTGCGCTCTTTTTCTGCTTTAGAGGTGTTCCCTCTGCAGATGGAAGGGGTGCGGTTAGTGGTCAACAAGGGCCTGAGTAACCACTTCCAGGTCAGCCATACCATAACCCTCAGTACTCTGGGTGATTCTGGCTATCGATTTGGTTCCACCTACGTCGGCAGTAAACAGACTGGACCAGCAGAGGTAACGATCATTTTCCCATCTCTTCAACAAACCCCTAAAATGGTGTTTACGTTCAGAACTTTAGGTGTAAATCCTCTCGGCTATGGCAGAAGTCGAAGTGGGTTTCTGTATTACATATCTTATTTGCTGCATTTCTTATGTGTTTTGATTGGCTGCTGCCTTGGCCAGGTCTCTCTTGTAAAAAAAAAAAAAAAAAAAAAAGTTCAATTTCAATGGGACTTCCTGGTTAAAAGTTTAATAAAACAAACAAATAAATAAGACAGTCTGTATGTTTTTTTAGTTGTATCTTTGCGTCATAATTGGATGAAAATTAATCATCTCATCCAACTGCACGGCCAACTTTTCTCAAGGTTTGACTTATAAACGTGTATTAAAACAGGAATGGAGCAAATAACTGAAGGCAAATGTGTTTGTCAATGGACAGTGTATATTTATATAAATAAATACATGTATATTGCAATTTTTTTGAAAGCAAAAAAGCACAGGAGCAGGAAAAATGCCAAGGTTATTATATAAAACCTTTTATGGTTACAGCTATGATCTCTTAATGACACGTTTGATATTCATCAGGGTTTAAAACTGAATAACATACTTGAGTAGGAGCGCACACGCAATTGATAAATACAGCTCAACAACATAAACACTGATCATCAAGAAGTTAAACAGCCCGAGGCTCCATCTTCTTCCTCTTAGCAACCTTTTGATACAGGTGACAAGATTTCAAATGTTACCTACATGGCTGGAAAGCTGATGAATGTGTGTTTTGTTCCCCTCAGTCATTCCCAGTCATGGTTGGAGATATGGACAACACTGGTAGTCTGAATGCCCAGATCATCCACCAGCTCACTTCTGCTGTACGCTCCAAAATAGCCATCCAGGTATGTAGACGTGTCGAGGGAACCGCCTCTCAGATTCAGTCTTTTCTCAGCTTTCAAGTGTCACTGACATAGTTATTCCAGCCTGATAAATTTTGTCGTACTTTCTGTGTGTTGCAGACTCAGCAGCATAAGTTTGTGAACTGGCAGTGTGACATGGAGTATCGTGGCGAAGACTTCACCTCCGCTGTGACGCTTGGAAATCCAGACGTACTTGTTGGATCCGGTAGGTTAATTTTCCAAAATTGTAGATGAGGTTTTGTTGCATGTAGTGCTAATAACAAGTTCAACAAAGCGTTTGCTGCGTGTGAGAACAGTGATGGGATATAACCACAGTTTACAGCTGGGTGATTTATATCACATAATAAGTAGGGCAGTCTGCATCAAGTTTTCTTCTGTCTGTAGATTCAGAGTCTGAGCCGATACGTAAAAAAAACCCCCATATTTTATTTATAAATGTTTTCCTTTTTTACCATGCGAAAAACGAAAAAAAATAAAGTAGACATTACAGAGTAGGACAAGACAAGTCAAACTGCCAGCTCACAGAAGAAGTGCACATATTCATGTCAGTGTGTACAATGACCACATTGTGCACAAGTGGATTGAGGGTCAGGAATACAGTCAGTGTAACCAAGACCAATTGAGGCAGAGGAACGCCCAAGATAAAGGTTAGATAACTGAAACCCTGCTGGATCAAAGCACAATGCAGTGCAGTACAGTCTGATAAAGTTAGTTCACAGGTTGACACCTCTCTCCTCTAACACGTCCAATAAAGACCAGATTTCTTCAGTTGAACCAGTACTTGTTAAAGTCTACCTAAAAGTCAATTAAATATTCTTTAACAAGCTAATCAAGCCAAATAGCGGAGGCTCTGGTCCAAACATGTTAGGTTTATGAGCTTAAATTATTGATATGAATGAAAGTTTAACTTGGAGAATGTGACTCCTGAAACTGTCAGGGTGGGATCTGCCAGAAAGAAACTGCAGAAACATTCATTTTACTTGCGGCTGTACAGAACGGTCACAGAACGAAAGTTCATTCCTCACAAACAAACTTTGGTTGAGAACAGATGCCAGCTGTAGAGAGAGCTCTAACCAAACAACAGACAAGTCAAGTGTTGGCCTGTCAACAAGTTACTCATGGTATTTATGTTGATAAGCGACAGCTGAGGGTCACTGGTGAGGTGAGGTGTTTCATTTGAATTGGCAAACATGAGAGTGCGGTTTGAATGTTCTGTGTGTTGTACATCTGTACTATGAAGAGGAGAAATGAGAGGTAACAGATTTGAAGCAAGTATCGTCCATTGTTATGAATTTCTTTTCTGCTCTAAATATATAACACTAGGTGTGAATATATGCCAAATTAGAAGTGAAACAATTAGTTGATTGGTCAATCAGCAGAAAATTAACTGTAACATTTTTTATCATTATTTGCCATTTTTCAGCTAGAATATAGAACATCAACTTGTTCAAACATCACGATTGTAAGGGTTTCTGCTGTTTTTTGTCTTATGTGATAATAAACAGAATATTTTTGGGGCTTATTTAAAGGTGTCTCCTTTTGGCTTTAGTAAATTGTTAGAATTTGTCACTATTTTAGACATTTTATGAAACAATTAACCATAACGAGTTGGCAGAATAATTGAAAATGAAAAGTCATCTGTAGTTGCAGCTGAGCTGGGCGATATAGCGACCATGTACGACATTTCAATATGTTTTCAAGCAAGATATACATTTAGACAACACCGTTTATATCGATATAGGGTCACGTTGCGTCACATAATGCATCTCTCCTCTCTCACACTCTCCACACAGCTCCACCCCACTCAGTCACTCACAAGTTCTCCAGCAACACTCAGAGAGACACTACTCTGTTTAATCGGTCTCTTAATTAGTCTACAGTGAGACATCGGTCTATATGTTGCACTTGCAGTAGCACACATGCAATCTAGGGTGCGCTGCCAGTTTGTGTGTGAGATGGATCATAGGTTGTCGCTGTTCTTCTTGGTAGTTGTAGTCTAATGTGTGACATGGAGTCAGCAGTCTATGTAAAAAACGCAGCGACAACACAGACGTTTCATATACAACACGTATATAACGCAGACAAAGTGTCATGCTCCGTCCCTCCCTCTGCCTCTCCGTTGATGCTCTGTGCATGAATAAGATTGAGAGCATTGATAAATAAAAAGATTTAAATAGTTTTCCAGCATTAGATTCATTTGGAAAATGACTTTTTAACTCCCAACACAAAGGTTTTTACGTTTTTAGCAAACCTTTAAACCTCTGTAGCTCCGTGCAGTGTGCATAAATATTAATGTACGGCCCTGTTTATTTTATATAATTTTTCATTCACATGTTGTGCAGATGCATTTTTTCAAATTGTGGAAAAAAATCCCTGTCTTTGCATTTTATTTTGATCACAGCCTGTTTTTATGCAGCTGAAAACATGTAGTCCATTTAGTAGAAAACACTGCGACATATATCGTGTAGCGCCAGTCAGCCTGCAAATACAGAGATGTGAATTTTTGTCTATATCGCCCAGCCTCAGTTGCAGCTCTAAAATACAACTTGTGTTCTCCTTTCATGTATTAGAGATGCCTCGACTTAATGGCTAAACTAAAGGTGCTTTGGTGAAATTTAGATTTTAACTGAATTATAGATCTGGCCAGATATTCATGTCCAGTGTTTAGTACAGTGCTGTGGAAACATTTCTGTCTGCACCAAGAAAATATTGACTACACATTATAATGGAGGCTCCTTTACTACTTTCCCACAGGCATTTTGGTGGGCCACTATCTCCAGTCGATCACACCAGCACTGGCTCTGGGTGGTGAGCTGGTGTACCACAGGAGACCAGGGGAGGAAGGAGCTGTCACCTCCCTCTTAGGAAGATACACAGGTAAATCTCCACACAGGTATTAAACCATGCACTGCAAGGCCTCCTGATTCCTGAATTCACATTTTACTGTCTTGTTTTGTTAACTTAATAATTGTGTAATTATAATCGTGGTTAGTTCATTTAATTTACTTTGCTGTATTGTAATCTGGATTGAGATGAAGTGGTTCCTAATTTCCATCTCGGTGTGATATTTAAATCCCTTTTTTTCTGCTCAGGGGAAAACTACGTTGCTACATTGACTTTGGGAGGAGCAGGGGCTCATGCTACGTACTATCACAAAGCCAATGATCAGGTACTTAACATTAGTGAAAGTGTGTGGTCAAAGTGTTTCTTACCAAACTGTTCAAATGCAGCATTTTGGTTCAGTCCCTGTATATTTGCTTAAAGGAAAGGCTTGCATCTTTAGAATACATTTAATTACTGCTTCGAGAAGGGAGGTGGGAACTATGAGCAGGGAACTGAGAAGTTATTGTGCTCTTTTGATATTGGTTCATATTAATTCAAGTCTATCCTTTCTTCCTCTTAATACAGTTGCATATAGGAGTTGAATTTGAAGCCAGCACAAGGATGCAAGACACCACAACATCCTTTGGTTACCAGCTGGACGTTCCCAAAGCTAACTTGCTTTTTAAAGGTAAATAAATACAGTATAAATACACCCATGGCATCAGTTTGAGGGGCTATTTATTTTTAAATTGCTAATAAATATCAATGTCTTTGAAATTCTTCTACCTTGTCACCTATCTCTACAGGCACGGTTGACAGTAACTGGGTGGTTGGGGCAACCCTTGAAAAGAAACTGGTGCCGCTGCCTCTCACACTGGCCTTAGGGGCTTTCCTCAACCACCGTAAGAACAAGTTCCAGTGTGGCTTCGGTGTCACCATTGGCTAGAGGTGCGGGGGCTGCCTGGAGCCAGCTCGCAGGCCACAGCTTGGACCGGCACAGAGACACACAGGAACCTGGACTAAGTTTTAGAAATTGGATTCAGAGACTCTCTTACAACTGTGATTTCTGGGGCAGACAGAGAGACAAAGACAACTACCAAGGAGCCAGGACTGGCCAAGCCATGCCTACATTCTGTAGCACAAATGTCTTTCCTTTATGGTGTATTGGATATACCCAGAGGCTAGAGAGATGTATATCAGAGGGCATCAGTGATGCATGAGAATATGTGATGTGAAATCAAAGTAAGTGGGTAGACATAATATATGGTGAACATGTATGATGATTAAAATAAATGTGATTACTTTTTGTAAAAGTGGATTTTGTGATTTATATTGAAGATAGTAAATCATGCCAACAAAAGTCACAGAATAATAGATCATAATAAAAAGGTCTATAAAAAGGTCATAGTAGGGCATCAAAAATGTGTAAAAAAAAATTGATAGTACAGCATGACTTAAACATTTTGTATGAAAAGGTCATAGTACAGTATGTCATACAAATGTTAAATGTCAGTTAGGTATTTAGAAAAATTTTGTATAAAAGGGTCAGAAAAGTATATCTTCAAAAAATGAAATATAAAAAGTCATACACTATCATGATAATCTTGTATAAAAATATCACTGGATAGCATGTAATAAAAATGTTATATGAAAAGGTCATAGTAAAGTATGTTCCTAAAAAAAGTTTATATAAGAAGTCAGTATAGTATGCCATCAAAAACATGATAAGAAACGTCATAGTATGTCGTGAAAAATGTCACAAAAACATCGTAGTATAGTATGTCATCAAAATGTGATAAAAAAACGTCATAGTAACATATGTCAAAAATGTAAAAAAATATAGTATGTTATCAAAAGTGTGATTTAGAACATCATAGTATAGATGTCATCAAATATATGATGAAAACGTCATAGTATAGTATGTCGTCAAAGATGTCACAAAAACGTCATGGTATAGTTTACCATAAAAAATTTGTATAAACACGTCATAGTGAAGTATATAATAAAAAAAAATATATATATAAATTGTCATAGTGTACTATTCCATAAAAAATGTTCAATAACATATCATTGTATGGTATGTTCTAAAAATGTGATAGTAATCATAGGATAGTATGTCATTAAAAAACAAACAAAGCAAAACATATTGTCGCAAGCATTTCCTTTATTTCTTAAATATGCTTGGTGTGAATCAAGAATCACAGTACAGAAAGAGTTATAGACTTCCACCTCCACAGCTGGTGTCAGAAACATCAAGACAAGTGGTCCTGCTGGAGATGGCTGTTCCCTGTGAAGACCAGATGGAGGAGGCACAAGACAGACAGAAGCCGGGGCCTGATCAACCCCGGGGCATGATCAATACCAGCTGGGTTGCCTGGGCAAGGGTGTATGATGCTAAAAGACCGAAACATCCAGTGACCCAAGGTTACATCACTGATGATGTGTCTAAGTTCCACCAAGAGGTGGTTGCTAGAACTGAAAAATGTAATAAATAAAATGTAATAAAAGCATCATATGTGGTCGAAAATGGTGAAAAAACGACACAGTATAGTATGTCGTCCAAAATGGTGAAAAAACGCCATAGTATAGTATGTCGTCCAAAATGGTGAAAAAACGCCATAGTATAGCATGTCGTCCAAAATCGTGAAAAAACGTCATAGTATAGTATGTTGTCCAAAATCGTGAAAAAACGACATAGTGTAGCATGTCGTCCAAAATGGTGAAAAAACGCCATAGTATAGTATGTCGTCCAAAATCAAGGAAAAACGTCATAGTATAGTATGTCGTCCAAAATGGTGGAAAAACGTCATAGTATAGTATGTCGTCCAAAATGGTGAAAAAACGTCATAGTATAGTATGTCGTCCAAAACAAATAAAAAACATCATAGTATAGTGTGTCGTTCAAAATCATGGAAAAAACATCATAGTACAGTATGTTGTCCAAAATTGTGAAAAAACATCATAGTATAGTATGTCGTTCAAAATCGTTAAAAAAAACGTCATAGTGTAGTATGTCGTTCAAAATCATGAAAAAACATCATTGTATAGTATGTCGTCCACAATCATGAATAAACGTCATAGTATAGTGTGTCTTCCAACATCGTGAAAAAACATCATAGTATAGTATGTCGTTCAAAATCATGAAAAAACATCATAGTATAGTATGTCGTTCAAAATCATGAAAAAACGTCATAGTATAGTATGTCGTCCAAAACAAATAAAAAACATCATAGTGTAGTTTGCCGTCCAAAATCATTAAAATAGTGTGGTGTCATAGTGTAGTATACCAAAGTCATCAAAAATGCATTAGGATAGTTCAATGAGGAGAGACACGTTTTTATGGTAGAAGAATATTTATTAGCATGTGAATATATAAATAAAATATGTTTCAACCATATAGAACATGAAAAAAACACATCATAGTGCAGTGTGCCAAAAGTCATAAGAAGTGCCATGGTATAGTATGCCAAAAATCATCATTGTATAGTATGGAATGAAGTCATAAAAATGTCAAAGTGTAGTATGCCAAAAAATGTCATACTGTTGTGAGACAAAAAAAAAAATTGACATCATATGTCAAAAGTCATAAAAATGTAATAGTGTAGTATAGTATAGTATATTAGCCATTAAAAATGTATTATAAAATGGCCCTTAATCACATGCTGGCTCCCCAACAGTATTCAGTCATCAAAACTGAGAAACGCTAACACTGACTTTTTCTTTTCTTTTTTTCTTTTCAAAATGCTTAAAATGGTCAGATTAGTAGTAAGTTTCTAAAAACCAATTCTGGGGGGGGTGCTGCCCAGACCCTCCTGGAGGGGTGGTTGCAGACGGTGTACACTGAAAATGCAGAAACAGCCACATCCTGTCTGGAGGTATCACACCAGACAGAGCCAACTGCTCTCACACTCTGACACGGTAAAGGTCAGGTCTCGCACCATCAGTGTGAAGAGTCTGCACTGAAAAGGGTAGAGTCCATCTGTTTTTAACAACTCAGGACTGCTGATGCTTCTGTGTGTGTGTGTGTGCGCATCTGTATGAACAGCACATACAGTAGCCTATGTGCCTGACCTGACCTGCAGCAAAAAAAAGAAAAAAAAAAGAAAAGCCGACTGCTGTGATTTTGTGTTTCATAAACATAACATTTGCGTTGTTAAGCGTCGAGTGATAAAAATGTGTCGTGTGTGTGGCCATTGTAACGCCTGCTCCCTGATTCAGACTGACTCTAATGGGAAGGCCTGGTGAATTTTTCATACAGCCCAGAGGGGGAGGACGAGCGGCCACACTGGCAGATTACAACCTTTAGGAGAGAGAAAGAGACTGAACAGTAGAGTAAAGGACGAAGCTCACATTCAGGTCGCAGCTTCACCCTCCATCTGGATTTTGGTGCACATTTGCTGAGAAAAGATTAAAAGTTCATGAGGCACAATTTTTGAATCACGTCCCTTTGAATGCACAATTATCACTTAATATTTTATTTTCTAAAATAAAACAAATAAAAGAATCTACAGCAAAACTTTGAGACAAATATCTGACACAGGAGACAAATCTTTTTGACCTCTAGTGTGGCCTGTAGCAGAACACAGATGATCATGAGGGAGCACACAACAGCCAGCAAACTGTAGTCCTTTGGACAGCTTCCCTTTTAAGGGGGAAGTGTTCCCTTTCTGCAGTTCAGACTGTCTGTGGTGATAAAAGTGTTCGCAGACATGATATTTTACTCAAAAAAAAAAGAAAAAAAGAGGGACACAGTGTTCACTGATCCGCTCTGTGTGCACATCTTGGCTTTGTTAATGCATGGATTCCCAGCAGACAGGGTTTTCTATCATGTTTTTGATTCATCTGTGATCATCTATCAGACACTAAATCTAATAAACAAGAGCAACTTGATCCTGATGATTCTTTGTGAGCGTGGGGAACAAAAGCAGGCTGAATAATGCCCAAGATCTCAATTTAATGGGCTGAAATTTCTGCAAGAAAGCTCTAAAAAAATTATCCATCTGTTCAATGCACACATGCCACGGCTCACTCAGATAGCTCGTAGCACTGTCTTGCGTATGCAAATATGTTTTGCCTGGAAATCTATTTGGAGTTGCTCGAAGGAATCCAGAACGGCCCTCCTTCTGTCTCCCCCTCGCCGGCTCACGCGGGGCTCCCTCTTGCCGTCTATCTCCTCTCGCGTGGAAAACATTTTCACCAGCTCCACACGCATGGACATACAGTCAGTGGCACCGCCTTGCCTCAGACAGCTTAAACCACCATGGGCCAATATGCAGATCTCACAGGCCCACACTGGCGGCCCTGTCCGCGAGCGGGACAAGGAGCCCTGCAACTGTTTGCTTAGTTGGGTAATACATGCAATACAGTGACACAGAGGGAATAATTATCCACTCTGTGAAGAGGCACGGCCACTAATTTTGTCCTTCTGTTACACACTTTAAGTGCTCCTTTGGTGCAGAAACAGCGGAGTGTGTGGCCCCAAAATATTCTGAAAAGGTTGTGTTGACAAAAGAAAAATGCAATTTTATATTTGATTAGCATTTTTAAGAGGGAATTTTTGCATATGTGTGTATGAAGAATTAGTACCCCTCTTGGGCAGAGATGCAAAAAGAAGGAAATAACAGACCATGTGTATGTGTGCGTGTATGTGTGTGTGTGTGTGTGTGTACCAGAGGGCTGAGAAGCCAGGCTTGGGCAGATGGTCCACAAAGGTGTTACCACACAGTGAGTGGGCACTGCGATTGATGCATTGCAACATCCAAGAAGGTGGAACATTTGGCTGCTGACCCGCAGTCAGAACTCATTGGCCCTGCCTTCTCCTTATTTAGCTGCTGCGAGAGAGCCGACGGGTGATTTGGTCGGAATAAACACACACACACACACACACTGGAGAACGCGGCACTTTCCCACCCTCAAGGGAGCATGCTGCATGGGCCGCGCGCTGGAAACTTCTCCCTCGTCTCTGCAAGGAGGTCACGATGGTGGTGCAGGCAGGGAGTATGAGTGCACGGAGCCATGGAGACGAACGGAGACGGCGCACTGGAACTCAGGGTTACTGTGTTACACTTGGATGGAGAAGATCTGACCTTGAGCTTATTCTGAGGGGGTTTGTTAGTGAAGCAGCTCCATATGACTTGATTTCTGCAAGTAACGTGTAACCATCCATCTTAGACTGTCTGTTTGGGTTTACTGAGGAACAGTGGAGACATGAGACAAAAAGATAGAGACAAAGGCCCATTAAAAAGGAGTGCAGAAGCTTTCAGTGATAGCTTGTCCTTCATCCTCATGGTCTTCTGAAAAATCACATTAAATTTAAAGCATGATAAGCATTATAAATGCAATGAATCTGACAGCATGCATCCAAGAAACAAAACGTATTTCTCTATCTTTGTGGAATTTTAGTGCCCTTTCCTCCTCAAGCCGAACGAGTGAAATCCTTTTTAAAAATGTCATAAATACATAAAAAATAAAATACATTTAATAACTCCCCTGTTGGAATTATGTATACAAGTTTTAAAATCTCTCCAAAAAAAGAGAAGATGATTAAGAAAAGGAAGCTGCAAGAGTTCAAAGACGAAATATTCTCTTTAATTACAAACATTATTAGTTATGCACATGGCGAGATTTTATTTCAGACCCAAAAGCGTTCTTACATCAGTCGAAACATGGAAAATTCATGAGTGAGTACGCTAACCGAAGGCAACATTATGGCGATGGATATTAAACATGATAATTGCTATTTGTCTCTGAGTGCAGTTAAATCATTAAGTCTACAGTAGAAATAATGCATCTCCCAGTTTGCTGTTTTAATATCCCTTTCACATTGTTATTATCAGTGGCATCGGACAAACTAATGTGTATGACTGCATGCATTGAAGCTGTTTTTATTTTAAATATGCCAGGTTTTGATACAGTATGTAAATTACCACAAAATATTTTGAAATCTGTTGAATATCTAACATACTGCAGTTGTCAATTTAAAATGAATATTATTAAAGGCTTGTTGGTTAACGTCTCTTCCTAACTGTGCCACATCACATTAGTGGATGCATGATAATGCCGAGTTTGACATGAGTTCCTGTTTGATGTGAACTAGTGCAGAGTGCCATCTGATGGATACATCTGGCACATCAGTATTTTGTGCTTGATATTTATAGGTTTGCAGAGGCGGAAAGTAACTAAGTATATTTACTTAAGTACTGTACTCAAGAACAGTTTTGAGGTATTTTTACTTTACGCCTGTATTTCTATTTTCTGCTACTTTATAATTCTACTTGACTACATTTTAGAGGGCAAACTCCACAGTAACACTTAATTTGGAAAGTCCACCTTCAAATTGTTTATGGAGTA
>JAPZEB010000025.1:10490310-10507448 GCA_029783705.1 Chaetodon striatus | reverse complement strand
ATGTCCCCAAAAGAAGGTAGGACAACTGGACATCAACAACAAGAGTGGCATGTCACATCTTATTTATATATATATCACTCTGCAAAACCTAATCTTAACTCTCTTTACCTGCATGTAATGTGCGGGATATTAAATAGTCCAAAATTTAATGTAAAGAGCAAAATAAAATATGTAAACAATATATGAATGCAAAATAATAAACTGATAAAAGCAAGATAATCTAACGGATACTTCCTCATGACAAAAAATCTCATCTTACAGTTTCATAAAATTAGTTTTGGCTGTTAAGTAGCTCCAGACATCTAGACATCTGCACTTTAACTTTCAATCTTAACTAGATTTAATCTCATAAAATTAGTTTTGATACTTAAATACAGTAAACGTGAGATATTCTAGTACTTTTACTCCGGTAAAATTTGACTTTAATGTCTCCCAAAGTCATTTTCTGGTAAAGTATCTGTACTTTTACTTTCAATAAGTACATTTATTATCATAAAATTAGTTTTGGAAATTACTATAATTAGTATTTTACTCAAGTAATATTGTAACAGGCGACTTTAACTTCTACCAAAGTCATTCTCTGGAAAGATATCTGTACATTTACTGACAATCTTAATATGAAAAAATTAGCTTTGATACTTAAATACAGTTCATATTAAATACATGAATACTTTTACTCAAGTAATACTGTAACAGATGACTCTAAGTCATTCTCTAGTAAGATATCTGTACTTTTACTCTCAATCTTAACTAGATTTTATATCATAAAGTTAGTTTGGATACTTAAATAGTTAGAGCTTTGACTCAAGTGATATTGTAACAGCTGACTTTAACTTCTAGCAAAGTCATTTTCTGCTCTCAGATATTTGCATATTTCCATCTCTCAGCAGAGGACCAAAGAATAAAGCAGCAGATAAAAAAATCTTCCTCACAACATGTACTACTTTCTACCTTTGGCAGTAACCCATGAAAGTTTCACTGCTTTTGAAACTTTGTAAATCCCACTGTGTAAAAAAACAAAACAGATTTATTTTTGACACTGAACGTGAAACTTTCCCCCCGTCACTCTCTCTCTCTCGTGGCAGCCTGGTTGCTCAATCCCTGCAAAACCTGTGAGAACTTCGGCCGTGGTGTTGGTGCAGGCACACAGGAATCTGTGCCGACAAATCATCATCGCCACGTGAACGCGCGTGCACGCGAGCAATCAACCAACCAACCCCCACCCCACTCCTCCTCCTCCTCCTCCCTCCACCCACCTCGCGCCACACGCGCAGCAGCAGCAGCAGCAGTAGTCTCCTGCCACTGTATAAAAGCCGTCAGTCACCGGCCAGGGAGCACGGAGGAAGCTCAACCTCACAGGTGAGTGGAGGGACTGCACGGACACCTCGTGCTTTCTTATTTAACACCACTTTATCTCTCTGTTTAATGCTCAGATGGAGGCTGTGTTTATTTACATCTGTTAAAAATACTTGATTCTGTTTTCTATTTAACTTTTTCTTTAAAAAAATGTAGTTAAAAATCCATTTCTGCTTCTGTTTGCTCACATTTCTCCCCTTTTAATTTACAGGTGAATCTGTCCAACAATCATGAAGGCTGTAGCCCTGATCCTCGCTCTGGCAGTCATCACTGGTAAGTGCACTTCTGCTATTAGACTTATATGAACTTATTTGATCGGAGTTGATGTGTAACCTCTCCACATGTTCCCATGATAGGCTGCAATGCCCGTGCTGTGCGCCAGGCTGATGCCACCCCAAGCTGGGAGGACAGCGTAAATCGCTTCTGGCAGTATGTGTCTGACCTGAACCAGAAAGCCGAGGACACCGTGAAGGACCTCAAGGCCTCTCAGTTCACCAGGGAGCTAGAGTAAGTTAACTTTATCGTGCTCTTATTGACTTTGAATGAGCTTTACTTCCATATTTTCTCTAAGTCTGATATCCAAATCTTCTACTTCTTAACCTCGCAGTGTGCCTACACTTGTCCTCATGTCTGATCATCTTGTTTTCCTGCTTCCAGCACTCTGATCACTGACAGCATGGCAGAGCTGACAGCATACAGAGATGATCTCCAGACCAAGCTGGCCCCCTACACTGATGTCTCCACCGGCCAGCTGTCTCAGGACCTGCAGCTCCTGGCCAACAGGCTCCAGAAGGACATGCTGGACGCCAAGGAGCGCAGCACTGAGTATCTGGGTGAGCTCAAGACCATGGTGGAGCAGAACAGCGACGACGTCCACGGCCGCATCAACGCCTACTCCAACAAGCTGAAGAAGCGCCTGCACAAGGACACAGAGGAGATCCGCAAGTAAGTTTTGTGGAGGCTTGTGCACTTTTAACTCCTTCTTGTCTTTGGGAATATGAAATCTTAAATGTCGTTTTCTTCTCTCCGCCCCTCCCCTCAGCACTGTGGCCACCTACCTTGGTGAGCTCCAGTCCCGCACCTCCCAGAACCTGGATAGCGTGAGGGAACAGGTTGAGCCCTACGTCCAGCAGGCCAGTGAGACCGCCAACAAGAAGGTGACTGACATCTCCGCCCTGCTGATGACCCAGGCTGAGGGCTTAGGCCAGCAGCTGGAGACCCAGGCCGAGGGCATCAAGACCCAGCTGGAGGCCACCGCCCAGGAACTGCGCACCTCCCTGGAAGGCAAGATCGACGAGCTGACACAGATGTTCTCCCCCTACGCCACTCAGATCCGTGAGCAGATTGAGAACATGATGGATAAGGTCAAGGAGACCACCACTTCTTAAAGACAGACTTTACCCTGGCAAAGAGGGGGGGAAGGGGAGTTGAGAGTTACTGATGATATCTTCATTGGGGTGCTTTAATGTTTAGAATAAGGGTGTTGATGAGATGAAGGAGGGAGGATGAGGTGCATCTTTTACAGAGCAGCAGCTAAACGTCTGTTTGGGTTCTCCTGCACAGTCACCCTTTCTTCTCTTGTCAGCTCCCTCGATCACTGAGCACAAAGCACCCCACTCAATAACAGCCTTTAATACACAAACAGAAGACAATTATTTTTAATATGCTTCGCTTTTCTACTTTTAATTAACTGTTCTAGCTGCCTGTCCCCCCCCACAAAGTTTTGTATTGAGTTTTCTACATTTTGTTTGGTTGTAAATATAACTGCTGAGCCTCACAGGCAGGGATCCAAACCCTAAATGCACCAAACACAAGTGTCTTTCATTTCAATAAATGCACTGAACAATGATGGCGATCAAAAGATACATTCAGTAATGTGTGTGTGCTCGTTTTTTTTCTACCATTTAAATGCCCTTTTGTATTGTTTGCATTTCATGTTCACAGAGAAGTGGAATGTAAAATGACTCAATGCATTTCTGAAAAGTGTAACGCTGCCTGTCTGTTCTTCAGTCTCTCGTGAGTCACATGTCATATGCCCACCATGCTGCTCACTGTAAGTGCACAGTCGCTGCGCTGAACAGTGCTGAGTGAATAAAAAAACCTAGAAAAAGACGTTCTGCTTTCACTGCTTGTTTTTCCCTGATCAAACATTTAAGAGTGATCTATTATTTAAGGTGAGGTCCAGTTACACTAACAAGAGACTGACAAAGCTAATGCTGATCCACTACGTAGTTTGAATAGAATTTAGAAAATGTCTTAAATCAGCTCAAGAAGAATTACAACCTTGAAGGCACTACATGTGTTAATACAATCATCTGGATCAACTTCTGATAAAGTGAAATCATTACACATTACATTTATTACTTGTAGCATATGACTCCAGGGGCCAGTTATATAAAGCATGTACCTGAAACTCTCTGACGCACTCACACCTGAACACACAGGCCCACCTCTTCTTCTTAGTTTCATTCAGTCTTGCTCTCTGCACCTGTACTCCGCCCTCATTTCGCTCTCCTCATACAGCTACCTCCCCTCACAATTCCCAGCCTGGTAGTTCTAGTTCGGACTTGTAACGATGTGTTCCCAGATTCCTTTCTCTTGATCCATGCAGGCTTTTAGGAACACGCTGTGCCCTTCATAGGACTCTCTTTATGGTGACACTATCATTTCCATCTTTATCTTGGCTCACATCACATTATAAGCCTTGCATCAGTACATTTACAAACACACATTTGCTCAGACATGATAATAAGAGATAGTCCTACAGTGTGCCCACATGCACGGGTATGCTTGCAAGCGTGTGCATCCTGATGGCCTCGAGGTTAAGATGCATATCATTAAACTGCGGCGTTAGTTTCTGCTCTCTGTCTCTTAACTGTCAGCTATTAAATGAAGGCAAAATGCCAAAAAAGGACACATTTTTCTGACAGGTTACAACATTACATAACGACCTTTTTTTAATATGAGTAAGTCATGGTGTGCTATGTTGAATTCATTAAGAAAACTTCATAAATTCAAAGCATGAAGGCGGCGAACACGTTGATTTATTACATAACATTATTAGGTAACAACAGTGAAACTATATGAAAAACATCTGTTTATAAACTCTCACACAACTCGCACAGAAAAACCAAGTCTGTTCAGTGTTTCCTAAACACATTAATTATCTCTAAAAATAGCCTTTTTATTGGAGTCTGGCTGTGAAGAGAGCATCAGTAAGTTTCAGCTGAGTCTCAAGTAGGAAGGCTGAAAAATGCATGTGTTTGGGCTGAGCAAACAACTGGATAAATGGGAGCTGGACGAGTTGTGTGAGTTTTTCAAAAGAAGTTTTGATGTAGTTTTGCTCAACTAATAAATCAATGTGTTCGCTGTTTGCCGTAGAGGCATGTGAGAACATTTCCTCCATGACTTCAAGGCGACACTGAAACAAATGTGTCCCCAATAAGAAGCCTTCCCACACAATAGTGGTTGCAATGGATGTAAATCCGAAGGAGATTTTAGGCTTGCTACACATCTGAACCCGCATGAGGGGAAAAGATGGCTATGATTGTCCTTAACTCCTCCAATAAAAAAAAAAAGTTATGCTTATGAAACCCAGCAGGATTTTCCCTTTGAAGTGCAGAGCAGAGGCCAGCAGAGGACACCATTTGTCCCTTGATGGTATCCTCTTCTCTCCTCTGACCCCTCCGCTTGAATCCATGCCGCACCAAGACGCAGCTGTGTTTTCTTTTTTGGGAGATAAAGTAAACTACATTTGGCTCATAAGGGAACACAAACCCTGTGAGTTTCAAAAGCAGAACAACACATACTTTTCCTGGGATTGATTTTAATCAAGGAGCTGTGGACGGCCTAACAGTCTCCTTGAGGTGTGTAAGAATAAGATAAAACCACGAAATATGAATTCATGAAGGTCTGAAAAAGAATTGACACCTTGAAAATCAGTCAGCCATGATAGTGAGTTTGAGTTGGGCTGGAACTGACCTTTGTTGGATATCAGCCCTCTCTCTGTCCTATCATTTCCTGTTAAACTATCTCCTGTATGATATCAAAATTGAATGCCCAAGAATAATCTTATGTAACACGTATATGCAGAGTTAGTTGCACATTGGTCTCTGAGAGTCAATCATTTATTAATATAAGCCTCTTTCCTTTACAAAACAACCTCATCGAGTTGAAAGAAAACATGTTTACCCCTTCTATCTGTGTTAAAGGGCATTGCATGTAAACTGAAAGAATGACTAACACTATGACTATGTGTTTGTGCCTTATGATATCACTCCTGTCAGGAACTAGTGTTTATTTAAAGACAGATAAGTGAAACTACATTAAACTGTCCTCCTGTTGCAAGGAACAGTCATGGATGGTAAAAACAGGAAAACCACAAGCATCCTGCCAGTTCAGCACTTCTGCTCCGTCTGCTCCTATAGGGTGTCTGCACTCTGAGTACTGCCCAGCAACTAATAAAAAAAAAAGAGTCCCAGTAAACTTGCAGGTGCTAGCTAGCCCATGACTGCGAGTAACCCTCCAAAAAAACACCCCATGCAGAGATTTTACCTCCTATTACAACCCCCCCTCTTCTTTCCATCCTTTCCCTCCCCTCCAGAGCTGGCACACAAAACCAGTCACCACAGGAGCCCTCGGCCAAACACAAAAACAGCCTCTTTGTAAGCTTGTTATTGCAAATTGGGAGCACGCAAGATGTGCACTTTCACGCCGTGTGCCTCCTACAATTATTCAAGAGAAGCTCATATGCACGCAAGCACAAGCTCATACATAAACTCACTGGCCACTTCATGACAAAAGAGATGGAGATTTAGCCTTTCAGAGGTAATGT
The DNA here is from genome assembly GCA_029783705.1 of Chaetodon striatus. NCBI lineage: Eukaryota > Metazoa > Chordata > Actinopteri > Chaetodontiformes > Chaetodontidae > Chaetodon > Chaetodon striatus. The sequence continues at coordinate 10,501,258 of JAPZEB010000025.1, read as the reverse complement.
GTGGGTGTTGAGGCATGTGAAGGCTCATTTAACCCGATTGAAGGCTATTCATCATGGCGTTAGCACCTTATAGGCCGAGTCATCAGCAACAAATGGGCATTTGGCCCTTCGCGGCAGACCGCTCGGTGTGAAAACAGATATGTTAAGCAGCGATGAAGCCCTCAAACCATCAGACACAGACTTCCTGGCGCTAACTCGGGTCACACTTGTAATGAGGGGTTACTGTAGTTCAACTGACTGTACTGTTTTTCTGTTGCACGCTAACTTACAAGATGCGCCATGAGGCCTCGTCTGACCTGCTTCCCTTTAAAAAAAGGGAAGCTCCGGATAAAAGAGAACTTTGATTGAGACAAAGGAATTCTTAGAAAAACAGTAAAGGGAAAAATACACCAAAACAGAACAGCAGTCTGCTTCAGAGTGAAAACTATCACCTCTGCGCCATTAACTAAACACATTCAATCAGCAAAGCTCACCAAAAGAATAAGGAAGTAATACACATTACTAAAAGGTAACTAAGGCACAGTGGTGCAAAGTAACTAGTTGCTGTGGCTTACATTTTGCAGTACTTGTACTTTACTTGAGTATTTCCATTTTATGCTAATTTATACTTCTAGTCCATGACATACATACACGTGACAGCAAGAGTCACCATTTTACATACCAAAATATCATCCTCTTACTGCTTAGTTACATGACAGCTACCCAGCAGTGTTAGCCTCCACTTTCATCAAATCAATATTTCAGTATTGCTTGCTCGTAGTTAACACATCAATAATAATGACTGAAGAATATAATAATATAACACTGAAACCTCCAGTCAGAATTAGAATCAGCTTTATCAGGCGAGTACGTGTACACATATGAGGCATTTTAATCCAGTATAATGTTGTTTTCAGTGAACACACACATAGCTAAAAACAAGGACAACAAGCTGTTACTAAAGTCATGGAAAGGAACAACAGTACCAACCTACAATATGTGGCTACGTGACCTAACCAGCACACTGCACTTGGAAAGGATACGATACATCTTGAAGGGCAGACTCCCACAATATACCACAATCTGGCAACCTCTCATATACCACGGGAGTGAAAAAACACACAAACTCAATTAGGCTTTTATTTGCTCAAATCACTGAACTCAACAGGCCTACCGCTCCATCAGGTCCCAGGGAAGCTAGGCCTCCCTGGAAGTGACGATTTTGTCGCATTTATCCAATGAGCGTCTCGCTTTGCTGCACGAAAAAAACCTGCTCAGCGCTGTCTCATAGGAATGCTTGGAGGCTCCGCGTCCACCGTGCTGACACGAGAATGTATGACAGCTGACGTTTGAACATCATAGTCATGATGTTAAACGCATCCTGGCGCACGTGTAATGCAATGTAAATTCTTATTGTAATGTAAATTCAATGGTGTATAGTTAACCAATTCTTCTATGAAGTTTTAGGGGAAGTTCAGCGTCCCTTGTTGTCTCAGAGCAATCGCCCCTGGTGTACTTTTTTTTTGTAACAAGCTGACAATTCTCTCTGATATCAGGCAAACACAGCGGGGTCTCTCCCTCTTCAGTCAGTAGGTGCGGGGCAGGAGGGAGGAGTTGATTTGTAGTCAGTTTCCATGGTTACGTCGATGCTCTCGCTCTGAAACTGGATCGGAAAGTTTCAAAGCGCGAGAAAGTGGTGCATTATAGTAATACAAGCACCACGGCTCTCATGCCATTGAGATATTTAGTTGAGCATTTTACACAGTTAAGTCTAAAAAGAGTGTGATAAGTATCCCTTGACTGAAAAGAGAGACATTGATCACATTACTTATTTATGTTTGATAAAAATTACATTTAAAAGTGAATTATTTGTCCTTGAAAATGAAAAATAGCGCTTGAGAAAGTTTTTGAATCTCATTTTGTAATGTCTGTGTGAAGCCTGAAGAAAATAAAAGTCAAACCCACAGTGATTTCTGTCTTTGTTCAGAGAGAGGAACAAGGAGCAGATTTACATTCTTTGGTTGAGCTGTTGGAGTGTAGTGTGGGCTGAAAACCTTAAAACAAATATGTACTTTACAAACATCTTTTCTGTCTCATTGGGTTAAAAAACACATTGAATTAAAAACAAATAAAATGTTTGTGATGAGAAACTGTTTCCTCTGAACTCAGCTCAGCCCGGAGCGATCGATTAATCAATCACTGGATGGATGGATGGATGGATGGATGGATGGGTGAACCCAACTGGAGACGGACCAATGGGACGGTCACGCTGTGGAAAGCTCCACCCCGCTGTCACACACCCCGCTGTCGATCCGAACGTCCACCTTCAGATCGTGAACCCGAGACTCAACTGCAGAGAGACAAACCAGAGCTGAGTGGACTCGTCATCATGGAGACGCTGTTTAAACAAACAGGACAGTCATGTGATCAGACAGTATTCATCATGTGTCTGCTCACCGCTCATCTCATTGGTCATCTGCATTTCCTCGTCGTCGTTGTGGCGCAGCGCCTCCTCCAGGACGCTCAGCGCTTTACAGTCTCCGACTGACCTCAGACCAGACAACAGGTCCCTGATCGTCCCACCTGACACCTGCAGGACGAAAGGTTGAGATGACGTCAGCCTTTAATCAGTCTCAATTTTATCTATCTGTACGGCATCTTTTAAACAAACATGCTGCCCAGAGTAAAAGTAAATTTAAAAAAACAAAAACAAACAATAAATGAAATTTTGCATGACAAAAAATTACAACAATAAAATCTTAAAATAAAAAGTAAAAAAATAAAATAAATATAAATCTATTTTTAACATTTAATATGATTTTATTATTTAAATTACAAATGAAATAAAAATAAAATAAAAAAATAAAAGTCAATAAAAAAATAAATAAATAAATAAACAAACAGGGAAAAACACGGAAAAAAAAGATTAAAACTTAAAAAACAAACATAAAATGTTCCTCTACATTAAAATGAAACCTGAGCTTTTAAAAAAAAAAGAAACACAGGAAGAAGGCAGTGAGCAACAAAAGAAAAAAGGACACAAAGAATTCACAAAAATAAAAAAGTAAAAAGATTTTTAATGTAACTAATTTTCTTGTTTTTAATTTCCTCCTTTTAAATTTTTTTTTTTTTTTTTTTGCAATTTTTTGGGTCATTTCCTTGTTTGTTTTTTAATTTTTCCTCTTCATTGGTTTTTTTTGTTATTTTTTTTTAAATATTCATGTGTTAATTTTCACTTTTTACTATTTTTAAAATTAGTTATAAACAAACAAGGAAATTACCCCCAAAATAGCAAAAAATAGTAAAAAGACAAAATTAAAAACAAGAAAATTTGTAAAAAAAAAGAAAAAAAAAAAGTTAAGGCCAAACAAACATGGACATGGCCCAAACAAAATAATTTGCAAAAGAGAGACAAGAAAATTCGTAAAAAAGAAAATAAAATCACGAACAGGGAATGTAGCCCAAAAAATTACAAAAAAGTAAAAGTCGAAATTTAAAAACAAGTGTGTGTGTGTGTGTGTGTGTGTGTGTGTGTGTTACCTCGTAGCTGTCCAGCAGTGTTTTGGCGGGGGAGGGGCTCAGCCTGAAGGCTGTGTTGAGGATCCCGAGACCCAGACTGTGAGCCAGATTCTCCCAGCATCCTTCACTCTCTAGAGAACGACACACCTGCAGCTTCACTTCCACATCCAGGCTCGCCAGGTCGCCTACACACACACACACACACACACACAGATATATGTATACATATACAAACACACACAGATGGTGTATGACGTAAAACACAGTCCAGATTTTCTGTAGGTGTCAGATTTAAATATAAACGGATTCCAACTCATTAATTCACAAATTACTCCAATTTTACTTTAATAACTTCATTAACGACTTTTATATTGTGTCTCTGTCATGTCTCGCTTTTTCCTTTTATTGTAAAGAACTCTGTAACATCTGGTCTAAAAGGTACTCTGTAAATACACTGCCGATTATTGGTATTTTATTTAAGTGGGTACAAACAAAAGAATTACATTATTAGTTATCAATAAACTTCCTTCAACACTGAACCTGATATAGATTTTGTTTAATCACAGCTTCAGTCCAGGTGAAATTACTGATCTGAAAAATTTGAAAGCTGACTAAATAAATAAATAAATAATAATACACTGCTATGACAGAATCAGACCTCCACTTTAAAATAATTTAATTACTTTTAATTCCATATTTTACAGAGAAAATCACATTCAAGGGTCAAAGGTCACACAACTGTATGTATTCACTGCTTTAGGGCATATTAATACACGTGTATGTGTGTGCTTTTTAAAATTTATTTACTCATTTATTTATTTATTTCATCAATAATACAAAATAGAAGATGATAAATAAATAATTAAATAAATAAACAATTTATTTATTTATCGTCTTCTATTTTTATTATTATTTATTAATTTAATGTTTTTGATTTTTATTATTTATTTTATAATTTATTTTTTAAGTATAATTACTATTTTTTTAATAGTTAATAGTTACTGTTTTCATTAATTATCACTATATTTTAATGTATATATGCTACATATAAGATTTTCCTTTCTTTCTGTACTCATCTGCCATACATTCGTTATTTCCAGATTTTTTCTTTTAAATCTTTTTTTTCATGTACAAATGGAAATGTTTCTGCATCTCTCATGTTGTCACTGCACTGTAAACTGAGCATCTTTCAATAAAACAACTATTCTATATAAAATATAAACTGTATTTTATGTAAGTGATACAAGATGTCAGATTAGAGATTAAACTCACCTTGAGGAGGGATGAAGGTTGACCTGTGTGGAGACTTTGGTTCATACTCTTTACCATTCAGAAGGTCCAACACCTGCAAACACAAACACCGTCATATAAACTCTGCATACTTTATAATCATTGTAAATAAGATGAATTTATTTCTGTTAATGCAGCTTTAAGATTAAAACTAAGGTTGGGTTTGATCTTTCTAAATGAAGTATGAGAATAAAATATCTGTATTACTTAAAAAGTAACTTGACATCAGTGACAACAGCGGTGCTTCACCAGTAACCACGCCCACCAGTGATGTCACAGTGTATTCACACTCCCATGGAGTACACTTCTACATCACTGCAGCACAGTGAGAGTTAAAGTCAAAGAGAGTTCAGCTGAGAAAAGATTTTCAGCTGCCTTTGAGCTGCTCTTTAAACTTTAATTATGATAAGGCTCTTATTTTGAAAGTTACGTTAAACAGCCTAAAATTCTCAGTAAATGTCTCCTGAGTCCAGATGCTGCAGGAAGTCGGTGTACCTGAGTGGTGGCGGCCATGTTGAGCGGAGTGGTTCCTGGGATGTAGCCTTCATCTTCATCCTCCTCCCTCTCTTCATCACAGGAGTCCTCCTCCCTGAAGAACAGAGGCTCAAAGTTCTCCTTCTTTGGGTCTGCACCTGAACACACACACAGACAGTAACAGTAATTGTAACATGTCATGTCGAGGCTTTACGTGTATTTTGAGTTACTGCTACTGTTTCAAATACTAAATAAATAACTTAATGTTTATCTTAAAGCTCCAGTGTGAAGGATTCAGGGGAATATATAGGCAGAAGGAAAATCTTAGCTTAAGGGTCGGGGGTGAGCTGGAGCCTATCTCAGCTGTCACTGGGCGAAAGGCGGGGTACACTACTCACCAGACTACCAGAGGGCTGACACACAAAGACAGACTCACGCTCACAGCAACTAATTAACCTGACGTTAATGCCTGTCTGAAGTTATCAGAGAAAAAATATGAGCACACATTAGCAGGTGCTAGGCTAAAGGCCGGTCTCCGATGAAACTGCCTTACTCAGGGTTTTTACTGGTTTAAATCACCTGGTCGGTTTGTTTTAGAGGAGAAGAGACCTCTGTGGATAATTTGGCTCCTGGTAAAAACCTCCTGAACAACCAACACTGAAGGAATTCTAACCAGGAGAAGTTTCGGCTGGTTGCGATCTGCAATCCTCACCGCTAAACGCTACTTAATTCCCTCAAATCGTACACACTGTTTCTTAAAGCTAACGTGGGACTAGAGGTCCTTTAAGTGTAGCCAGCACGTCCTCTGTGTCGTACCTGCAGCCATCAGGAGAGCTGTCAGCTTGATGGAGCCCCGCCCTGCAGCGATGTGGAGGGGGGTGGAGCCATTGAAGGTGAGGGAGTCCACCTTGGCGTTACCCTGACGACAGAAAGCATCACACGCTGTTAGATCTCACCGGGTACAACCTGAGCCTGACAGCTGTTTTGTGGTGTTTTCGCTCTCTGCTCACAAATATCCAGTGTACCCAGTCTGCCCAGTATACCCAGTCTGGTCAGTACCTCCAGCAGCAGGCAGCCGGCCAGCGACACGTTCTCGGCCTCGGTGGCGAGGTGGAGGGCGGTCCGTCCACAGCTGCGCTCCTGAGCCTCCACCTTGGCCCCGCCCTCCAGGAGCTCCCTGAGAGAGGACAGCTGATTGGCCAGTACCGCCAGGTGGATCGCACACAGACCTGTAACCATGGAAACAGACAGACAGCGGATTGTTGAACACGCTGGACTTTCAGTCTTCCTGTGTGTGTGTGTGTGTGTGTGTGTGTGTACCTGCTGTGTTGGTGTGCTCCAGCAGCTCTCTCAGCTCTCTGTGCTTCAGTAGAAACTGAACCATCCCTCCTCCTCCTCCCTCCAGCTGGGATGCCAGGTGGAGCACCGTGTTGCCATGACGATCTGTCAGAGTTGGGTCGGCGCCGGCCAACAGCAGCGCCTCCACCGCCTCCCTTTGCTGGGTGATCACAGCCAGGTGCAAAGGAGTCTAGGACACATGAACAAAGAGGTTACAGAGGGTGTTGTTCCTTTTATTATGCTCGCCCCCTCACCGGGAAGCTTCCTTTCCTTACCGAGGTCATCTCCTTGTTCTCTAACTAGAAAAAACCTTTGCTCCTTGCTTCCTAAGTGGGACTCTTTTCTGCCTCCTCTCTTTGCTCCCTAAACAGAGAGCCGCCTCACCTGCAGTCTAACAAGGAAGTGTCCTTGCTCCCTAAATGGTCACTTGCTTGTTCATTTCTCACAAACTCAATCAATTCACGCCACCTTTTTGACGTGTCACCCCTAAATACAAAGCTGCCCTTCTTGTTCCCTAAATGGTCCCTAACTCGGTCACTTCCTTGCTCGCTGCTTCCAGGGTGAGTGGCCTTTTTGCCTCATCCATCCTAAATAGGACACTTCCTTGCCCCTAGGTAGGAACTTTCTTTTCTTGCTTCCTCACTAAAAAGTCGTCTTTTGCTCCAAAAATGCAAAGCTTTTTATTTTTGCTCTGCAACTACAAAGCTTCTTTGATTGTGAACTAGGTTGCGTTCGTAAATCCAATCTATGGCGTGACTATTTCCGAACGTACCTCTCGTAAACGTCCCTCCTCACTGCTCCCTAGCCTGGAAGCTTCCTTTCCCTACAAGGTCATTTTTTTGCCCTCTATCTAGGGTGCATTTGTAAATCCAAACTGAAGCGCTGCACTAAAATCAGAGCCCTAATTATTTCTACATAAATAAGCAAACTGTTAAAGTTAATGATACATTTACTCCACCTGGTGCTCTGCTGCTGCGAGAGTGTGATGTGAATAAACTGAAGTTAAAACCTTGGCATGTTTCCACCGAAATTACTCAGGGAAAAAACTTTCGCTCAACCCCAGACTTTCCCTGAAAAAAGTACCTAGTAGGGGGGTCGGACTTTTCAGATTCCCTGGAATTCTTGAGGGGCGGGGCTGGAACACACACTTGCAGCGTTCCACACTTCCGTGCCAGTGTGGCTGCAAACTTTATTTCATTTCTACAAGCTTCACTTGGTTTGATCATTTGGAAAATGGAGCAAAAGAAGAGAGGCTACGAGAAGTGGATGGACAACGAGGTCCAGGCTCTTTGGAGCGTATTTGCTGAGGAAGAAATTCAGTGGGACTTCAAGTCGGCGACTCGAAATGACTGAGTCTATAGAAGAATAGCCGACAAGCTGGTGGAGCTAAATATAGAGCACACGCCGAAACACATTAAGTTGAAGAAACTTAAGCAAGATTATAAGAAGCTTTGGCCGTTCACAGTTGTCTTTGCTAATAACGCCTGTCATCTTTTCCGTGCAGATCACATGGTTTTATATGCGAAGTAGTAAAACACGAGGAACAACAGAACAACTTGAGTGTCCTTCGTCCTGGCGTACTGTGTTGCTCAAATGATGATGCAGGCCTGTCCGTCGCCATTTATGGCTTGTTTGACCTTCAGCTTCAGCTGATTTGAATACATTTTCCTGAACTTTGAGGTGCAGTGGAAACACAAACCAAACAGATTACCAGGATTTCTTTTACCCGGGTAAATAAATTTGTGGAAATGTTGGTGGAAAAGGGGTTAATGTTTTGCGTGAAGGTGCCTTCCTGTCATTTACGTCTGCTAGCAAACAACACAAAAATACCTAAAAGCTGCTTTGTGGCAGGATGCACTACCAACATGGTGACAAGTGACGCATCAGCATGAAGATATGGGAAAACTGTGGGATCCTGACACTCAGTATGTCTACGTGCAGCAAGCGCTTTGCTAATTTGGCCAGATAAACTGTGGAGACTGAAGCTAACAAAGTCTTTTTTAACTTAAATGATCATCTAACCTGGTGATTCCATCAAATAGTTGTACATTATTAGGTTTGTTACTACTGGCCATTCAGGACGATCATTTCTCCAAGATAAGCAGGGTAGGAAGAAGAGCACACTGAGACAGACCGACAATACTGAGTTTGTCAATGTAGCTTTTCCTCTCAGGTAGACATATGGTGTTTAAATCATCATTAGACGTGAAGATATCACATGATTTTAGCTAGCTACAGGCATTTTGTTAGCATTTCAGACAGCGTTGCAGATAGTTTTCCCTTCGTGTGGGCGTGGTTTTAAAAGTATGATGCATTGCGCTCTGTCTCTGTTTACAAACCGTCCCCTTTGTGCAAGAGTGTGTCGGGTATTTCTAAAAGCAACCCTAGAAAATGTCTTTTCAGCTTTCTTCCAAAGTATCTGTCTCTCTTGCTCCGTCTCCCTTAACCAGAGAGCCTCTTAACCCCTTACTCCCTGACTAGAAAGCTCCTGTCTTTGCTCCCTATGAGCCAACTCTTCTTGCTCTTTGAGTCGGAGCCATTCTTGCTGCTCAGAAACTTCCTTCTAAATCAGCTGAAACAAGGACACACCACCTGTGATATGCCTCCTGTTCAGAGATGCTGCAGAGTAGTAGTTTAATACCTGGTAGAGGTGGTTCCTCATGTTGAGCACCTCCTCTCCAGGCAGAGCAAAGACAACCTGAGTCAGACTCTTCAGTGCCTCCTTCTGGTTGTGGAGAACTGCCAGATGGAGCCCACTGAGAGGAGAGAGGGGAAAAATAAAGATAAGACGCACTGCACTTTGATTTTTATTTCAATCTCAGATTTAACATGTTCAAATATGACCTTTTTAATGAGATCACGCAGATGATATTTAAAGACAAGGATACCCAAATTTTAACAAAACTTCCAGAGTTTAAAACTCGTGTGTGTTTAGTGTTTACTGACGTGTCTCCGTCCTCGTCCTGTGCAGTCATCAGGGGGCGCTGTGCAGCCAGCAGGTACGCTGAGTCTCCCGTGACTGAGTACTGAAACAGAGCCTCCAACTGTCTGCTGGTCACCTGAACCAACTGCTCATCTGTACACACACACACCCACACACACCCACACACACACACACACACACACACACAAAACATCCTGTTAAATTAATTTAATAAAGCTCAGCTTAACAGTCAAAATTCATATGTGGAATTATTCACCGTGAAAACATTTGTCGGCTCGCTGCCTTTTATGAATCATGGATCTTTTACTGTGAATGAAACCTTTAATCATTCAGTGACAGTTCCTGTAAGACTGATTAACATGCACGTCATCTACTGTTAACAGACGGGCTGAAACAATGAGTCAATTAAGTGATTAGACAACAAAAAAATTAACTTTTTTTTTTAACAAAACTGATGTAAAGTAACTGATTCCAGCTTCAAATGTACATATCTGCTGATTTTCTTTGTTTTCTGTGATGTTAAACTCAACGTTTTTGGTTTTCGGACTGCGGCTTGTATAAAATAAACTATTTGAAAGTGTGAATTTGTGCTGTGAGACATTGTAAACAGCCCCGGCCCCACTAGGTGCCGCCACGAGGTGCCTCAGCTGAGTGGAGGAAAGATGGGGGGAAAATAATAATAAAAAATTATCATTAGAATATAATTAAAAATAATTTTTAACATATAAAAATGTTATTTGCCATGCCCATCTATCTAATTGTCTGCCTGTCAAAACATCATTCATCATGTCATATGCGGTCAGTTTTGACCGAACAACCTGTGCCTGTCATGGAGCAGGCTCTGGTATTTAGCCAGCTTGCTTGCTAGCATCTCGCTAGCTAGTGCTAACTCAAAAACAGGGACACATTTTTGAAAAGAAGAAGACCTGACCCACTCAAATGAAAGTTTAAAACTGTCTACACCTCAGCATCCCTGGAAACAAAAGCAGTCGACTTTTTCAAATGAAGAGAAGAGCATGTGGCCAGGCAGTCGATTACATTCGTGCACCAAGTTACTGTCCCCGAACAGACACTGAAGGCATCGTTTTCAGCTTCTTTTATTTGTTTTTTACATTTGCCACAGTGTTGTCAGGGTTTTTTAGGACATCTTGCCACAGTTGGGCCCCGGCCATAAGCTAATGCTGTTCACGGGGCCTTGGCATGGAAAAGTTTGGAAATCCCCGTTCTAGATCAAACAATTTTTCCAGTTGTGGAGCTTTGATGATCTGCTGTCTTTGATTAAAGTCCAAACCCAGCTGCAGCAGGGCTACAGTTAACGAGTCATGACACCGGACTTTTAAATGCATGTAAACAGCTTAGTCCGACTGAAATTGGACTATCCGTAGCTCGACTAACACACCTAGA
>JAPZEB010000025.1:10400693-10416395 GCA_029783705.1 Chaetodon striatus | reverse complement strand
TTTAATGGGCCAGAATGATATGCAATGTTTGGCGGAGGCAATCTGCTTGCATATGTTGCCGCTAATGTCGCCGGCGCCTATAATGGGATATCCTAATGAGGTGCATTTGGTGATGAGAGAGGCAGTAAAGATTATAAATTCCTCTCAAGACCCCCATAAGGTTGGGAGCAGCCCTGAAAATGATGATGATGGATGGATGGATAGATGGACGACAAGGGACTGACAGCTGAGGTAGGGCAAACTGGGACTGCTGAACCGTGTCTCACTGCTGCACACTCTCTTTTTAAGGGCCACCTCCACTGATTTAATAAAACTAGATGACTCTTAAGTGCCCGAAAAACACTGGATCCAACATTTTCTAGAATGCAAAGCATCGCATTTTCTTAGATGCTCCCTGCCTTAATATTTCCAACTCCATGCACTCAGGCTTAACGCACGTGTAGTCTTTAACACCAAGCCGATGTAACCCTAATGACATCACTGCGGAAAGTTTTGGATTGCCACCTGAGCCATGGAAAAAATGATACAACTGTTTTCATATGTATGATGGCATTCTGGCAACTTGTTCAAGTTTTTGTGTTACTGCTTTTGTGCATACAGCGTCACACATCTATGCAAGCACAGAATGCTAACACTGCACAAATGCCTATCATTTGCACTGTCTACAACTGTACCAATCAATCCAATTTAGAAAAAACAAGGGCCACTTTGAGTCCCCAAAAATACTGGGACGTAAAGGGAAGGAGTAAATAAATAAACGAATCAAGAAACAGCAGCAGATATGGATTGAAAACCTTCGTCTTCAATCTGGAGGAGTGAAATCAGCTAATGTCAGAGTCTTGTTTAAGCATGCCTTGAGTTGGATGCAATTACAATGTGCTGTAACAACTTCTCTGTGTTTTTTTTCCACAACCCAGAACTTTAACAGAGTTTCACCAGGCCTCTGGGAACAGCAGGTGGGAAATAGTAGCTAAAGTTAGCTCGTAACATTAGCCTGAAAGCGGTGCATCCATGCACAGAGTTGAAATAGGCCTGTTAAACTCAAACACAGTTACTCTCCCGATCCAAAACAAGATGGCGGTCGTTTCAGACATGGACCCATTCATTCATACATTCATTTATTTAAGACTCAGACCCTCATTTTCAACGATGCCGAACATGAGCAAAGACATTAAAAACAATCACTACGCAAACAAAGAACCATCATGCATACCAATTAAAAGCCAAATGAAATCATACCAAACAACAAACAACAATAGCAGTAAATGATCGCTAAAAAACTAAAAACAAAAAAACCCCACACAAAACAGCTATCGTCCACTAGGCTCTTTACGCTTTTATTGCAACATTAACGTGTAATGTTAGGAGGTCTGGAGGAAGAGGTCATGTATAATGACGGTCGTGTCAACACCGTGCAAATCAGTCAAACTGGGGGGGAAAAAGTCTCCATTTTGTATGGATCACATCCCAGATTTCAGTGCAATTTCAGTTTTCTGACAACACCAGCAGCTTTATCCGACCCTTTAATTTAGTCACGTTCCTCTATTTCCAGTTCAGGCAGTATATGGATTTATCACCTTCAACAGTCACGTGATTCAAACAACTTATTGATTGCTGGACATTAATGTATTGCAATGTCATATCATAACCATATGATATACACCAGTGAAGGCATTTCATTCTAGAGCACTCAGCATTACAGCGCCGATTTATCAACAGTGGTTTATGAACAGGATGTCCGTAGTTATGGATCTACAATGAGGATATTCCAAATTTAGCAAATGCTGAGCATGCCAGGTTACGTGGTCATCACTCCATTTTTATAAAGCAGTGGTGCCTTGGTATGGGGATAGGGAAAAAAGCATGTTTTCAAGCAAAGACGTCCTCAGGATTCACTCCTTCCCCCCTGTCTTTATCAAACTCACGTGGTTCCAGGTTGTTTTGGATTCGTGGCACAGAGCAGGGTCACTGCTGCTGCGGCACAGTCCTGACTGCTCTCCTTCTGCTGCCGTTTGTTATTGTAATGGTTTGAAATTTTTCAAAATGAAAACTTATTGACACCTCTGTCTTTTAAAGTTGGGACAGATTGTCAGAGAGGGGGCGAGGAGAAAGGCTGACTCAGGGTATAAATAAGGGTGGAGACATTAAGACTACAGCTAATCTCACTAAAAGGGTTAGGACAAAGTGCTGCCGCCGCTGCCGTCTCTCTCGCTTCCCCTCTCCCTCTATCCTTAAATCAATTCATTCTGCAAGTCATTTCCTAGCATACTGTGCAGATAAATACTCAGCGTAGGGTAGCTCTTATGCCCAATTTACTGTAATAAACAACCCGCTGGAATGCATCCATTACAGTACTTGGATACGTGTGTGTGTCTTTAAGAAAACGACAGCTCACGGTGTGTTTGATTAAGATTAAAAAAAAACAGACCCAGACACTTTTGTTCCAGAGGGGAAATAAGATTTGAGATAAGGTGTAAGGTGAGGAAAAGGTGAAAGCTGGCCAACATGTCTCTCTGCGGGTCTCAAATTTCTGCTCTGGAACCCTAAACACACAATCACTCACACACACACAGTAGAGGCTTAAACAAGCTGTCCTGCCAACCCGTGTGTATTTTAATACAGATGAGTCGAGGGATGAATGTCTCAAGTTCTATTTACAGTAGCCTATTTACAGTATGATCACTGTTACGTTCACAAACGGAGTAAAACACACGCACAAACACACCTGCCTGCCCTTCATATCTCAACAGCTCAATTCCTCAAATGCGCACCCTCCCACTGCCGCCCACCCTTTCTTTTTTTCCAGGAGTCATCTCGTGCTGAATTGTAGCACAGAGGTGTTGTGTTGGTCTGACAAAGGGCCCGGTTACTGAGTGGACTGGTTATACACACACTGCAAAGGCTGATGTAAACAAAGAGTGACTATGAGTAAATAACACCAAGATGCTACAGTGGCTTCTTTCCTAATCCTGCTCCTTTTGAAGATTACTTAAATACTTGAGCCAAAAGTATTGTATGAACGGACTGAGAGCAGAGCCACACTTAGGACATACTAAGACATCTTCTTCTCTTATTTTATTTCTGTAACACCTGAATCTGAGCTTTTCAAGATGTTGACCAGAGCATATGATCGCTCATGTTATCAATAAGGTTAAGGCTGGCTACCACATAGTATTTATGAAGCTCAAAAGCTATATTAAGACACAAAATAAATGGTCATAGACATCACCACGAGACAGATCAAAGGTTTGGCCAGCTGAGGCCCAGATGAAGCGGCCCTGTGGGCAGGGATCTTTCCGAAAGACCGGGAAACGTTAGCATAGATGGTCATTTTCACAGGAAACTGGCATTTCCAGGCTTAGGGCTCACACACATGCTGGTCTGTAACTGGACGGCAATGCGAGGTCGAGTGCTGGATGCCAACTTTCAAGGGCGCAGAGGCAGGTTGCCCCTGATGTTGCTAAGCAACCATAACCAGCACCGTATCATGGCCTACTTACCTGAAATCCCGAGTTCTGAGCTGAGATCTTCCAGGTGTTGTCTTATGAGTGTGCATTAACATATAAGATGTAAAGCCTTGGATAGTCCTGCACTAAAACGATCCATATTACCATATTTACCGAAGAAAGAAAAGACCTGCCAGCTGTGATTTGTTGTCGTGCCTTGTCACACGATATCTGGTGTGCGCTGCTGCATTTCAAAAGTTAAACTTTGTTTATCTCAGCAGCCATTGCATCACACGTCTGCACTGACAGTAATAGATCTGAGGGCCCAAAAACGCAGCATGTGTTTGGGCCCTTTGACTGCTAAGTGTGGGCATAGTCTGATTTTTCCACCTTCACTTGTAACAGATGCATTAATCAAAATGTAGGGTTGCCCCCTAAAAGCCAGAGACGCAGACTATTGGTCAGTCGTGGTGTGCAATGTACTTCTAGGAACGTTTCGGCCCCCAGATTTGGCTAAAGAGTAAGCACTCCTTGCTTGCACGCTGCTATCTGGTACAGGCAGCTGCAGACCCAGACCCAGGGTGAGTCTAAGTAGAGGCAGCTGCCCAGAGGAAAGAGGCCTTGCCTCAGTAGGGCTTGGAGATACTTTTACTTTCTGCCTTCTGCTTGAAAGTGGCAGCTCAAGCAACCTAATACGATACAGTCTCTGGCTTCTGCTTAATATCTAGTGCTGGCAAAAATGTTGGTGCATATTTCCGATCCATTATAAGCGAAGTTAGCACGCATTAGCTGGGCTTGTTTACTATATTACAAACGTCGCTGTCACCCTACATGTCCACCGAACCCCATTCTTTAACTCTATATGGATAAAAAAAGAACAAATACTCGAATATTCTCACTGAAAAGCCAAATCAAATTTGACTGAGATAATCCCGAGTAAGGTAGAGCCCTATCAAAATGGTGAAACTGTTTTATTTGTGTATCGTTTTATCCCTCTTTTTTGCTTCACTCAAGTGAAATCACTGTCTGCATTCTCCCTCTCTGATGTGTCCTCTTTTGCTGTCTTTCTCCTCCTCTCTCTTGTCTCTCATTCTCCCTCTGTAGGAGTGCTGAGTAGCACTCTGCCCATCTCATTTAGAAACAGCCCTCCCTTCACTTCTAATGAGCCTTCATTTTGGCAGAAGAGGGAGAAAAGCCAGAGAGAGGAACACCATTTCCACTACTTCAGCTGACAGCAGTTCCCTCTTGAAGCCCTCTTCTAATACCCACATGGGACTATACAAGAGGGCTGGAATAGGCAGAAAATGGTGGAACAAATGGATATCCACTCTCCCTATTAGCCTCCATTATCCGCAAGCATCATTTCATAACTAGGGACTAACAAGGCTTCTGTGTATGTGGCTGTGCCCCTGTTGTATGTTCGAATGTGTGCCTTGGCTGAGCTAGGATACACAAATCTGGTGCGGACAGCTCAGAAACCAGAGAGAATTGCCCTTCTTTGTGCCCAAGCTGAAATACGAGCGTGCTTGCTGAATAAAGGGGGTCTTATAAGGGGGCGAGGGTGCTCCTTAGGGGGCCAGTCAGCCGGGCGTGACAAGCCGGTACCGCTGTAATGAGATAACAGGCCACTGGAGTACGCGTTGATTTGTTCCTCCATTCTTCCCTTTCTCTACATCCCTTATCCCTATTGCTGTTTTCTTATCCATCCATTGCTCCATTTTTTTAAAAAAGAGGCCATGGTGCTTAGCAGGCTGGTAAAGCCCGTGTGTGAGGGACAGATAGAGGGATAGAGAGGAAAGGGTACACACACTGGCAGGGAGATAGGGTAAAGGAGAAAGAAAAGGGCACACGGGTGTGGAAATAAAAGCCTGAAAAGGAGCGAGTCTCTTTGTGCATGTGCTGCTGGAAACATATTCAAGCGCATGTTAACAGGAGCTTTGAAATCAAGCGGCAGGGGAAAAAAAATGGCACACTTAAGAGATGGAGGGCAGGGAGCAATGAAGAGATAGGGTGTACATACAGTACGGGTCACTGCCTCCAGACAGGCTGGATAAAACCTACCTCCACTCCTCCGCCATCACAAAATTACCCCTGCACCTGCTTTCCGGCCCTCCTCACCCTCCCTCTAACCCCTCCTGTCTTGGACAAACAGTCTGATACAGTGTTGACAGTGGCAACACTCAGCGGGAGGTTGAGAGATATGGGAAACCCTAGCTAAAAGGTGAACTCACTCATTGTGTGCTAGAAATATATGACTTTCAGCCTCGCCACATGTTTTTTTTTTTTACTTGTGCTAATTCATTGCCACCACTGACCTCCATGTGTCAGCTAAACCACAAGATTCCCACTTATCTTCCTCACCTCTTCATACTCCACCAATGATTCATTCCTTAAAAAAAAAAAAAAAAACTTTGCACCTCGTCTCTCCTCTTAAATCAGTGTTTTCTTATCGTATTTGGGTAGATTTATAGTTGCGATGGTGACGGCGGCCAAAGCCATGATTTCATCTCAACGACATGAGCTGTCTGCCTGCCTGGGCTATCAACACTCGCTGTCCCAAAACAGCGTATAAGCCGAAGATTTAGAACGGTCTGTCTAGCCCTAAATCTGTAGTCTCCTGCCTGGCATACCTCACACACAGCAGACTGTTACACACACACACACACACACACTAAGAAACACACTACCTTTTGATGCCCCGCCTCCTACCCCAACTCCCCCCTGTTCCTTCTCCCCCTACCTTCCACTCTCCCCCACTTTCTGTCTTTTTGCCTATTATGGCGGATTAACTTATAATGCTTGGATGAACTTCAGTAAGTGGGGGGTACAAAGTCACACATCAATACACACAAAATCGCTGGCTGGCTGGCAGATACGGTCACAAGCCCACTGGCACAGACACATGGAGCCTTCTGGAGTACAGCGAGACACATGCGGTATACACACACACACACACACACGTTTACATAGAGGAACCAGACTCCCATGCTGAAACAGAGTGAAAGGTGCAGAATCCAAACCAAAGCCCCTATTAATCCCCCTGATCCCTCAGAGATAGAATAATTCAGAGTTAATTACTATTCTCCTGCATTCCTCCCTTTCTTCTTCTTGATTTCTAAATCCACTAAACTCCCTATTTTCCCTCAATCCGGCAAGCATTTGAATATACAGTCTACTGTAGATCCGTCTTTGTCTGCTCTTCCACATTTTTATTTGTTTTCCCCCGCTGCTCTTCTGGTGCCTTGGCAGACTCTTCTACACTATGTCTTGACGGAGGAAAATGAGGGGTAAATATGGTTATGAGCTCTCTCAATATTTCTCTCTTTCACACACACACACAAACCAACATACAGGTTTTGGCAGCAGCTGACACAGAGTCTGGCACTGAGGTTGTGTCTCTCTGGTTGGAGTTTGGAACCACGATGAGTTTAATTAGAGTGGAAGGGGACCACATGGCTGGCTGACTGGCTGCTGTAAGACTGGCTGAGAGGCTGAGTACTGGAGAGACGCACTAACAACCACACCGTGAGTGAGATGCTCGCTGCAAAGAGAGCGCACAGACAGACACACACACCAGTGTGCACACACTGCTAATATATTTATAGATATAGATACAGTAGCTGCGCAGTCATTTGTATGCAGACGGCTCCCTCGAATATCTCAAACTGATGCCAACAGTTTTCTCATGCAGATAACTTATTATAGAAAGATAAAGCGCCTTTGTGGTGTACAGTTAAAAGCATCCTACATCATTTCCCATGTCACACTGCATTATCTTTTGTGTCTCGTGGTATTTTGTTGCATGTGAGGTGCATATTTTACACAGGGGAAAGAAAAAAGGAGAATGCATTCCCGCAAAGTAGTTTCTATTTTCTGCATCAACACTTCAAGACAGGCCGGCAGATAAGCTGGAGACGAGGAGATAGCGAGGGGCTGACTCTCGCCCATACATGGGTAGGGCAAGGAGGAGGAAGAAAGCTATGCATTCTCACACACACACACACACATGCACATATTTACACACCCCATGTGCATATTTCAAATATCATGGAGCATATGGACAGAGCAAGCACACATATCATAAGTGGCATGCAGATCACGTATTATGCACACATATTTTAACGTAAACCCGAGGGAATATGAGCTCCCGCGCAAATATGCATTGGAGTTAGCCAGCTCCCATCTGTGTTAACCTTCCAGCATTCCTCACTAATCTGCGCCATAATGGCACACCTGTCTTCTCCCGTTCTCGATTACCTCCGCAGGCATACAGTGGTGGTTTGAGGGGGGGAGCGGGGGAGCGGGGAAGGGGTCGCGCTAACGTATTCATGAACAAACAGCTAATCCATCCTCTCTTTTAATTCTCTCTATCTTTATGCATCCCTCTATCTGTCTTCGACCCCCCTCTCTTGATCTGCTTCCACGGAGGGCAGTCTATTTTTTTTTTTTTTTTTTTTTTTAAACAAAGGGAGAAGTGCTCTATGCTTTAGGGGAGCTGTATGTTACCACGGTAACAGACACAGAGGTTATTGTCATAGCTAGACAGGCATTATTGGTAAAAGTGGGAAGGCCGGGCAGGAGAGGGGTTTTTCCAGGGGCAGGGTGCAGGTCAGAGATTGGAACAGCGCAGGCCGGGGGGTGAATAACTTAAGCAGTGGGCAGGCGGGGTAGATAGGTAGGTCACATTATTATTGATTGCCTGACATTATGTGGACAGCAGGGGAGTCCGCAGAGACAGACAAATAAATTGTGGCTTGACATCAAAGTCAGGCTGCTGACATTGAGCCTGCAGGGGACAGAAGCAGCCAGAGGCTGGATTAGAAGTGGATAGATACACAAAGGCACGCACAGACGCAGACACAGAAATAAACAGACAATGAGAACACTGTCCTCCAGTTACCTGATAAAATGAAGGTTGTAAAGAGAGAGCTCCAGAATGACAGAATGAAACTAGAGGAAATGTCAGCCATGAATAATTTCAATTCCAAGCTCCTATTTTTTTTCCTCATGAAGCCACTTCACATAAATTTTTCTGAATAAGACACCAAAAACTGTCTAACTCATTTACACATCAAGGCTCACCAGAGACTTTCAGAAGGTGCATTATCCCAATCCTTATAAAATTTCAATCTGCTACCCAGTACATTTTTCACATTCATTAATGCTTCATTAAATTATTATTCATAGCTTGGGTGGTGATGTGATTAGAAAAGAAATGGGAGACAACAGATGAAACAATTAGGGAAATGAAGCCAAGATTTAAATATTCAACATTCATTCTCATTGTGACGGATTCCAGGGACACTCGTCTGGTAACTCTTGCAGACCACAACATAAAATGTAACTGACAGGAGAACAGAGTCATCTGGGAAGATATGAGCGTCCGGCATGACGTAGGTATTATCTTAAGGCCACGCCTGAGCCGGCCTTTCATCTGTGGGCACCGCGCCTGACACAGAGGGCGCCATCCGTCATTGTCTGCTAAGTGATTGACTTCCCTCGTCTAGATGTTTATCAGCTTCGCTAACTGGAGTCAGGAGATAATATCTGGAATGCGTGAAACCTGAGAGAGACAAAACAACACGCGTCTCAACCTGCACAGACCTGCAACTCCACGAGATGGAAGATAACGACGCTGAGGGCTGATGAAGATGTATGGAAGGGGAGGAGGGAAGGGGCGGTGTAGGTAAGGGCTGGAGGGTTTGCTAGAAGAGACAGCAAAGTCAAAAATAAACAGACAAAAACAGTGGGACGTCGTCATGGGTGGAGAAAGAGACAAAGACGGGAGGTGGGGGCTGAGAGGAAGAGGGTGGAGGGAGCGAGGGGGAAAGGTTAGACGTAGTAATAGACTGAAAAATGTCTCAGCCACATTCTACTCCACCACCAAACCTCTGAACCTTCAAACACTCACACTCACTCTCTCAAACACCGCAGACCCAACGGCAGATTTTGATCCGTTCGGTGCCACTATTTCCTCCGCTCGCACAGTACCCATGTCCTGCTTTTCAGGAAAAAAACACCATCAACTCCTCCTCTCCTTTGAAGTGTACATACCCAAGGTCATACGCTGATGTGTGATGCCATTGGCCTCCCATGGGATCTCACACCAGATGGGCTGGTGACCCTTCAGGTTATGCTTCCTATTGCACCCACACACACAGTCATTCACTCTGATTTAAATAAAGCAAATTTACACTTCTATAAGGTTTCCCACTGACATCTCATCAATACTGTGGCCCCTCCATTTTTAGTCACGGACGCCCCTTTAACTGGCGACCGGAGACCAAGGGCACGGCTGGTTAACAAGGCGGGAGTGTGGCATTAAGAACAAGACATTTCCTCTGTGAGGAAGGACACCAGTTCAGAGAAGGTGAACTGAAGTATTTAAAGACTGTTTAGTCAACTGAGAGAAAATGACAATGATTTTGATCAATTAATTAAAAAAATACCCCACAGATTCATCAGGATAAAAAATACTAAACAATTGTTTTTTGAAAGATGACATAAAACTCGCTATAATGTCAGTGCATAGTGGGTTTAACCACCATTTTGAGGTAATTTGCATTAGGCTTTTTATACTTTTATTAGATAGGACAGTGAAGCGTGAAGGGGGGAGAGAGAAGGGACGACATGCAGCAAAGGGCCGCGGGCTGGAATCGAACCCTCCACTGTTGCGGCAAGGACAGCCCCTGCACATGGATTAGACAATTTTACTTCTTCCTATTCCTTTTTGAGTGCTAAATGGCTTCAGATAACCTACTTTAATTTAAAATAAAATGTTTAAAAAAAAAAAAAAGACTTCTCAGAAAAGTCTTTCTCAATAAAAGCTTTTCTAATATCTTCATGTTTCTCTTGTTGACAACTTCTAATTCTTGACTAATCTGTAACAACAACATAAACGAAAAAATGCTGACAACAACAACAAAAAAAAGAACAGTGGTTCCCAACTGGTCCAGCCACTGGGTCCAGATTTCTCCATGGTCATTAGTTCGAGGTCCACACAGTTTAATACATTCAGCGCCATACTTGCGTTTGGCCATGTTGTTGAGCTAGTTTGCTGTCTCTGTCTGTAGATGTCCATTAGTCACTCACTGTACAGTAGAAAACAGCACTTCAAAATAAAAGTTTTGTGCTGGAAATTCACTGTACTTAAAAGTAAAGTTTGTTTTTTTACAAACGTGACATGTTTGCGAGTCACTTGCGGTCCATTCAGAATGGGCCTGTGACCCACTTTTGGACCGCGACCCACCAGCTGGGAACCACTGCTGTAGAAGATGATTTATAATTCCTTCCATCTCGTAAACAGAATCTACCACCTACCATAATTTGGTATTAATTTTAGCTTTCACTGCTGCTGGTTTATTATATCTGAGCTCTACTGAGTGATGCCGAATTCAGACAACTATTAGGATAGCTGGTAATATCCAAGTACGAGTTTGGAGGCAGCAATGCAGGGTTAGCGTTGTTCCAACTTTTTGCTGTGAGGTGGAAAGGATCAGTGTTGTTAATAGATAACAATTCAATTACAGTTCCTGGCTTCCTTGTTGTGTCTGTCTCAATGTGGTATTCTCTCAGTTTATTTCTGCTTCTCCAGTCTGAGGAGTTGTTTCAATCTGTCAAATCATCTTGTTTACTGTACCGCTTGGTGACGTCACAGATAATAGACACACATGACTGACAGAGACAGATCGCGGCCCTAGATGAGCTTGACTTAAATTCCATTTGTCTATTATACTGTAGCAACCACTGGCCACAAACATATCAAGAAAAGGATCTTTGTCTGTCACCTGTAATATTATGCCTCTGTGCCTTCTTTGCTATTCAAAGAGGTCCTGTCATGATACTGCATGAAGAAAAACAGTCAGAATAACTAAGAAACAAAACAAGTGATGACTTGAAGATGAAGCCTGACAGGCAGAGATTACAAGGGTGACAGATGTTAATATGAATAAGGAGAGAAAAAAAACAAATGTGGCAAAACTGGCATGAAGATGTGAAGCTGTATGATTGCCAGCATACCAAGATCAAAGGAAAAATGAAGCATATAAAAGGAGTGTGTCAGGGTGTTCTTGGATCACTTTAATCATGGCTACTGCATACCACAGAGGCAGACTGTATAGAGACTAGTTTGTTCCCCTCCTTATTAATAGAGTGTATCTTTGAGAACCAAAGATGTTTTGTCTATGCGTTTATACCAGACGTAAAACATAAGTTCAGGGCTGCGGCACGCATTAAAAATAAGTAACATACAGTCAAGAATTGTTCACCAAGCTTAGCCTGTGAGAAAACTCTGGTTTCTGTCCAAGTCGATGAGTCGTGCATGTGTTTACAGGAGCAGATGGTCCAGGTAGGCGTTGTAAGAGCTGCTTGTTTAAGATAATGGAGAAAATAAAACATCATATGGTGGTAAGCCAAGCAGGATGATTGCATGTGTGTGTGTGTATATCTTTGTGCATGTGTGTAAGGACGAGGCTTCTGGAAGTTCGTAGGGGCGTTGATGCTTAGCTATCAGCACCTCTACTACCCTGGCACCATCTCATCCACCTCCTCCATCTCCAAGCATTTGGTAATAATGTAGGGATGTTTGAGCACACGAAGGTAAAGGGAGGGAGAGTCGGTGGAGAAAGCATGGACGGGTGGTTAGAGGAGAAAAGGGAGGAGGACGAGGGGAATGGTATGGAGGTGAGGAGAGAAGGTTGGGGTTAGACAGAGGGTATTGGGCAGGAGATAAAAAATGGAAAAGATAACACTGCCTACCAGCGTTCTTCACATTTTTAGCCGTTTTTGAAAGCGGCACAAGACGAGGAAATATAAAGTAAAGGAAAATATTAAGTGAAACAAAATGAAAAAAGAAAAAATGAAAAGAGGGGTGATATGAAACACATCCTGTATACTGCTGGACGTCTGATCATATGACTATATTCATAGCTGTCAGCCTTTGCTTTTCATTACAAGTGGGGGATGGAGAGGGAGGAAACAAGATGGAGATAAAAGCAGACATGATACTATTGAACCCGTTTCAATTAGATGAACTCAAAGGCGGCCGCGGCGCTGCATAGCTGGACCTCCCATCCAGCGTCGTTCATTCATTATTCACAACACTGTGTCCGAAATCACAGGCATGCTCATGAAAGATCTTTTTTTTTTCAATGTACATTTCCAGAATTTTTTTCGTTGTTATGACGTGAGTCACCAATGTGAGTTTTTCCTCAAAGACCGTCCTCTTGAGTCTGTATGTCGCTAAATGTCATTTGAGAACAGCAGGCTTTTGTAATGCTTGGGTTAGAATTACACACATCCTGCAGTTGGGTTGGGGCCCTTGGGCGAATTTTGACATTTATGGCTGGGTGTTTGAGAGGGGGTTTGCACAGGCAGGCAAAAGCGTGTCCTTACAGGTATATGGCAGGAAGGAGTAGAGTGAGGGGGAGAAGGGAAAGGACAGGACAGCAGGGAGTGTGGGGGGGGAGGAGGGGGTCTGTCAAACCCAGAAGGAGGTGAGATGAACTACAGCACTGCTGTGAGCTGAGGAATGTGCAATAGAAGTAAGCCAAGTTGACGGACAGGAGACATGGAAGCTGTCTGTCATCAGCAGAGCTCCAGAATTTTCCATGACTTCAACTCACCAGCTCCAGGCACAAAGGTAGCTGGGGGGCAGAAAAGCCAGGCCTGTATCTCTATATCTCTATAATGAGCTGTGAACCACCGGGCTGAGGTGGCAGGGAGACACACGGAGGCAACACTTGGAGGTAACACTCCAGCTTAAGTTTCAGCCGTGCACAAGTGAAGGCAGATGGGATTGGAAGACCCAGTTGATCGGTGGAAATGTGTTCCCCAGATTGAAGTGGCGCTATATACGTTTAGCATACCAGAACCCAGATGCTCGCCACCCTCTGTTGTCGTAAATCACGCCAACTGGTTGCTCCATTCATAACATTTTGCAAATAAGTGGCCACATATGGGAGCTAGGCCACAATATGTGTACCACGCAAGATTTTATACAACCATCTCATCTGCACAAAGTCCCACAGCAGGAAACTGCCTCAATTGAGCACTGCTGAAATTGTAGTCATTTGCAGATGCAGGAAGTGAGGACACAAAAACTCACTGATGGCTGGGCAGGCTGAACACAAGGGAAACAATTCTGATTTCCGCAATTCAAACTCCTCTTCCCACCCGCATGCATAATAACCTTATGTGAAAACAACCGATAGCAGCTTCTGTATTTATCTGATAAATTGTTCCATTTTGGATTGCACTACACCCAAAGCAGCTGCTGCAAACAAACAGAAGCACTGCAGTGTGTCTGTGTTACTGGCTAATATGGTTTATGGGCAGACCTGTGGACCGAGCCTGGCTCAAGCTGATATGGCGGCTTGTTTCCACGGTCCGGAGCCAACCAGCCAATCATTTGGATATTGTCTCATGTTTGTACTGGAGGCTTTGGCTGCCCTCTGTGAGTCAACTGACTGATAATCCACTGCAGGGGCTCTGACCAGCATAGTCGAGTGGGAGCAGACTGACACAAACAAGAAAAAAAGAAGCAGAGAGTGCAGGCAGTGGGATGTGATATGAGAAATCGAATGAGCAAAAGGCAGAATTCGAGGAGAGTGTCACTGGTAATAGCAGTAGTGAGAATAGAAACCAAGAACCCAGGAGGAAGTGGAAGGGGGTGAAAGTGTAAAAGACAGGAAAGAGTGCAGAGACAGTGAGTGGCAGATATGAGGCCACCAAGAGAAAGAGGTTCAGACAGTGTTATGAGTGAACACATGAAACACGACCTCGAGTCCATGACAGTCCAGCTGTCTCTCCTCCGTCTGAGTCACTGCCACCTTCTTCTTCTTTGTCCTGCTAAAAATGCAAAACCTCCTCGATGGGAGAAGGCAAAAAAAAAAGAAGCGCAGTGTGGGTGGGGGACGGAGACAGTGTTTCGATGAAGGACAGGAGGTAATGTTCAGATTCTTGGATACAGCCGAAGCGAGGGAGGAGAGAACAGGTGGGTAGCCACAGGAAGACAAGTATGCCATTGTTTGGCTGGTACCAATGTAACCATAAGCTCCACGTCTCCTCAAAGTGCACCTAGCATGTAGCATCTCTCACTGATTCACCTAGGGAAGTTAGCATTAGCGAGGGGTCACTGCTGCACACTGAGCTTTGACTTTGTTTGCCCCGTCATGCCGATGGTGGGCCCGGTTTTGATGCTCTCCTGAACCGTTACACCAACTGCCCCTAAACCAGCGCCAAACAGAAAACACACACACACACACGCAAACAGATGGGGCGAGGTGGGGAGTGTGTGTGGGTGAGGGGCTACAGAAAAGGGTGTAGGCAGTGGATGGTAGATTTTTTGGCTGGCTTTACCTTGCTAACTTCCTTGCCAAAGAGAGCAGGCTCCAATTCTGACAGCCTGGATCATATACCACCAGCTGGTGAACCAGGGGCCACAACCATGGCAGCACAATATGACACAATGCAAACAGGGAAAGGAGCTGCTACCAATTTAAAGGGACAGTTCACCCTAAAATCAAAAATAAAGATTTCTCCTCTTACCTATAGTGCCATTTATCAGTCTAGATTATTTTGGTGTGAGTTGCCGAATGTCAGCGATATCAGCCATAGAAATGTCTGCCTTCTCTTCAATACAATGAAACTACCAATGCATTCTCACTCCGACCTTGTCACATATCAATGTTTGGTCATGGACCTTCCATGTCCAGATACGATGTGAAAGGTACCCTGGGTTGTTGACGTTCTGGGACACCGTGTCAAGTTCTGCCTGTTACATGCATTGTCTTCTTTCAAAATGCACTTCCGTTTTCACAGGAAATTTACTGTTTACATACAGTCTCTTTCAAAATAAAGGCACTACATCAGTGCGCAAATTGATGTTTGTTTTCCTCCAACAACTAACGCACATGGTTGGGTTTAGGCAACAAAAGCACGTAGTTAGGTTTAGGAAAAAGAATAGGGTTTGGCTTTATTATCTTACGGGATGCGAGCACTGCTCTCCCACATGAAAGTCGGAGATTGTTGTAACCTCCCACCCACCCTACTCAGACTTTTACCACCTTTATTTTCATTCTTGTCCTGCCGTGTTTCCCTCAAACGCTGCCAAGTGCCATCAAACTAATTGCCAACCAGCTACCTATCATGCCGGCATTAAAGGACGACTTTCTTCGTCAGTGTCTGACGCTGCAAGTCACTGCCCAAACGCCAGATTTCAATGACTTTGGTGTGAGACCTTGTTGGAACTACATAG
>JAPZEB010000025.1:10384322-10395367 GCA_029783705.1 Chaetodon striatus | reverse complement strand
GAAGGAGTGAGAGCTTTGCACCAGGGACAATTGAGTCCACTCAACCGCACACACCCAGTAACAGGGCTAACTGTCATCAGTAAGCTAGGTTACCTCATGATTATCATCGACAGAGTCAAGCCCTTAGGTGTCGGAGTGAGTTTGGTGGGGCTATTTAATGGCTCAGTGTTGGATTAACCTGCTGCTTCTGTGTTAGCTTGTGCTAAATGGGAACTGACTGCTCACCAGGAGGAGAGAGGCTCCGGAGAAGGCAGCAACAGAAAGTTTGATCTGGCAGGGAGTCGGGATGGTCCAGGATTAGACTCCCAGTGCAAAAAGGATTGAATGCAGGTATCATTGGACTAGAAATGTTTCAATACTACTTGGTAACAGGTTATTTCGGTTGATACCTTAAACTTATCTACAGTGGTGTCAGAGTAGTTGATGAGGTGGGCACATTACAGAGGAGGAAGACAATACACTCACATATATTGTAATGGCTTTAAGGCTGATATAAGGCAAGTAAACTGTAAACTGTTTACCCCTCATACCTGAGTATACCCTCCACGACAACACTGAGTATCGAGTACCAATACCCATCCAGCCGTACAAGCATGTCAAAAAGGGAGAGAGACAAACAAATTAAAGCAGGGGTGCATTTGCAGCAACATACAGTTGTACTCTCTCCTTTCCCCCACACCAGGACAAGCCAGTGGCGTGGAAAGACATGAGGCGGTAATGGAACCCCAAGTCGGTGTGTGTGCGTCTGTGTGTGTGTGCGTGTGTGTGTTAAAGAGAGGGGAGGAGGTGGCAGGGCTTCTTGGAGGGGTGCATTCAACAACTGCTGCTGAGGCAACTGTTGATGTCTGAAAAGCAACAGCTTGCGGGGCTCCCCAAGGACGCTCTGCCAGCCAACAGTCAGATGGAGGGTTTAGGGTTGGAGGGGCGCAGGGGTTAGGATTTCTTCTCCACTGCCAGGAAAATGATCTCCTTGGCCCCAGATCCAGGCTTTTCCACGACATTCCCCATTCCTAATTGGTATCCCTCAATCCTGACGTACTCCGCCTGTCTGATCCTCACTGCTGCTATCTCTGCCCGCATCGCCTTTGTTCATTTCACCCCCCCCTCGTACACTGTGTAATTGATCAAAACAGCTGGACACGAGATCAGTAATATAAATGCCATTTTCTGTGGCAGAAAATAAAAACGGAGGCCTTTGTACTTCCTTGCTATTTTATGACACACATTTGTACAGCGCATTGCTAAAAAAGCTGGAGCTCATCCTGCTGTTTTGTGTATTCCTACAACAAACACATTCAGAAACAGAGGCTCTTATCCGCATCTTGCTACAGCACTCTCTTGCTAAATGGATTGGCAGCACTTAACCTCGTCTCCCGAAAGAGCTTTGTGAATTTTCAATTTTGCTCCAACCCTGAATTGCCTCCCCCACCGCTCCCGCCACCATCACATACACAGACGTAGAGACAAGGACACACATACAGAGACATGTAGCCTCTTTTCAAGGCTGCATCTGAAATTACCCATCACCATCATCTTCCTCCCCCGAGACAAGAACAACAAGACTGCACGGTGGCTCCACAACAGTCAGCTGTAATCATCTCTCATCCCATCCCTTGATCTCTTTTTGTCCGTCCCTTCCTCTCCGCTTCCTTCCTTCCCTCCCTACAACTCCCACTAATGACAAGACAGCATCCTCAAAGCAACAGACGAAACTAAAAGAACTTCTAGCCAGCTTCTTTATCACCTTTCTCCTCTTCTTTATATTCAAAACAATGTGGATATAACTTTTTTCCCAACTAGGAAACTTTAAATCCACATTCATACACAGGAGAGTGGCAGAGACAAACACCATACTGGAATGTTTTCTCTCAAAAGTGGGAAACAGTGAACATGCCAAGCGGGGGAGGATGGTCACTCTTATTTTAAAATCATCAATAGCAGCCATAAATCTGCCGAGGAACGTCTCTAGGGATGGGCGTAAAAGCAAACAGAGCCCTTTTCCACTAAAAACACAGTGGGCGATTTTCCTGATGCTATGCGGGGTTATTAAGTGTGAACCATGCACAAAGCACAGTGGTTGACTCAGGCAGAGACGACACGGTAAATCACAGCAAGCAAACACTCGCACAAACACAACTGAGGTGCTGGTAAGGACAAAAAAGAGAGAGAAAGACCCAGGCAGAGCAACAGGCAGACAGACAAAGATAAGAAGGAAGGAGATGGGAACATAGACAAAGCTAATCTGGAGAAACACACCTTTTGTTTATGTATGAGTACCTGTGGAAGTGTGTGTAATCACAGCTTTGGCTGCAGCTCTTTTGAAGCTCTTGCGGGGATACGAGGATGAAAAAGCGAGGGGATAAACTTTTTCCGTCTCCGCTGTGAACCACATCATTCTTGCTAACTGACTTCAAACCAGGATTAACCACGTGCGTGCAACCTGCCATCTGTGATGCCCAGTTGCCTGTGGGCGCCGCACCTCACCAGCCAACATCAGTGTGCTATCACACTGCTCTAATTGACTTTAATGTGTCATTCACTGCAAATAATAAACACTCACGGGTATGGGAAAGGCTGGCGAGCTCAAATTGCCTTCTCCATGGACTCCCTAACACGAGTCAACCGCAACATACCCTTTATTTTCACTGACTAATGTTTAACCGGTGCCCCCTGCTTGTTCGGGCCAGTGAAACCCAGTCAAACCACAAGAATGCACCCTGGCTGTGAACAGACTCCAGCTTTGCACCTATAACACTGCCTCTTCATGGTGAGATGGATGCCGCATTGTGGCCGCTTGTTTGTCCGTGGATTACTGCCTGCGACTTGCGGTGAGAGCAAGGTTGTAAAGTGAGAATGGAAGCCCTCTTCTATAGAATTTGGAGTGATGACAAACAAATACACACACTTTACAGAGCGAGCTCCAACGTGTCCTGAGGAATGCCACTCATTCCGTCTCAGCGCTTTGCTCTATCACTGTCACACACATGAATCACCCCAATAATTACGAGCCCAACCATTTCAAGGCCCACTCCCCCCAGAGGGTAAATGACAAGGGGGGCAAACATAGACTTGCTTACCCAAAGCAGCCACTATCAATCAGTCACTCATTCCTATATGAGCTAAGGTTT
Source organism: Chaetodon striatus (assembly GCA_029783705.1). Lineage (NCBI taxonomy): Eukaryota > Metazoa > Chordata > Actinopteri > Chaetodontiformes > Chaetodontidae > Chaetodon > Chaetodon striatus. The sequence continues at coordinate 10,392,239 of JAPZEB010000025.1, read as the reverse complement.
CCAGCGTTGCGTAACACCAGGATGCCGCAGTGAGGGGCTCTACATATGTGTGCTGCCATGTATAGTGTCAGTGTATGCAACCATTGCATACCTGTTAATGTTTTGCATGTATGTAGTCAAGAATGCACACACGGGGTGGATGCTTGCAAAACACTAAAACCAAGTGCCCCAGGACAGTTGTAAAAGAGGTCCCCTGGCTTTTATCTCCTTGTGGCTAAATGGCTCTTTTTCTGGCCTAATACCATAATAATTGCACATGTCTCCAGGGGGTGCACTTTTGATGCGGGGCGCTGGCAGGGAGGGGGGACAGAAATTAAAAGTGAGGAAATGACTGTTGGAATTAAGGCGGCCAGAGACAAAGAGGCTGACGCTGCGTGTTAGACTTTAACACCTTGAACTCAGCTGATGCTTGTCACTACTATTCTTTCCACTTGTTCCTGACCACTTTGGAGTCTCTACAGTTTAGCTCAAACTCATCTGACCATTCGACTCTCCTTTTGTCTCTTTACCTTAATGTCACTTTGTTCTTTTTATCCCCTTCAAAGCGCAACAATCCAAATTAAAGGAGAAGGTAGAGCAGCGCCAGAGTTAATGTGAAGTTATTGCTTTGATAAAACACTACTGGTTGTGTTTAATGTAACCTTGTAACTAGGGGAAAGTGTTGCAATGTATTTTCTTCAACATCTGCTTAGCAATAGTGTTTCTAAATTGGATAAACTGTGTTATTACAAACATAAGGCACCAAAAATGAAATTACTTTTCAGCAGGTTTCCTTATTGATGACTGTGCTGCAAGGGAAAAAAAAGCAGTGGCATCTCAGGAGCGCAGAAGAGGAGCCATTTACCAACATGTCTGGGTGAGTGGGTCAAAGGGTCAGTGGCAGTCCTGGGCACAGGCATGCCGAGCACCTTGGGGCTCCCCAGGCTATCATGCACCGCATATCCATGTGTCACAACTACACGCATAAATACCAGCACACACGCTCAGAAATATGTCGTCGCACACACAGGAGATGACACACATCTGGGTGTACGTGTACGTGTCCTGCGGCTCTATTTAGTGCACTTCTGTGCTCAGAACTGACATAGCTGGAAGCTGCCAGTGTGTGACCAGTAATTGTGAGAATGTGGGTCTGTGTGACAGGATCCCAGTGAGACCCAACAAGAGCTGCTATTATTAGACAAAACTATGCTGGAGAGAGAGAGGACTGGAGAGATGGAGACTTCAGCAGCAGAGGGATGTGACAAACTTTCTTTTTGAAGAAATCAACATTTGTAGCACTAAACTGAAATAATGACTTTCCGTCCCCTCAGACTTCAGAGCAGCATGGGGGGAATGAGGGGAACTCAGCACCTGGAACTGAGCCTTTAAATCAATGCACCACAGCTGTACAGAGGGACGTGTGATCTACGCTGCGTCCATCAATTACAGGGCACTTTTTTTTGTGCAGGCACCTGTTAAAAAGCTCCATGAAGGACAGACAGCAAAGCACAACTGTCTCTGAGGCCGCAGAGGCTCGTAAAAGAAGATCTGGGGAATGAAGTGGCATAAAAGAGGAGGAGAAGAAGACCAGCTTGGACGTGGATGCTGATAGAGAAAGCTTGATTTGTATAAAATGGAAAGAAATTGCAACACTGTAAGGCGTATTGAGAAATATACAAAGAAGCAGCGGGTACACTGAGGGAGAAGGGAGTCGCCCAGCAGCACCAGCCCCGCCCTGTAGCTCATCCTGCTTCAAACCACTGCACTGGCAAGGAATTAGAAAGAACTTTCTCAATATACCCAGAAAGCACTTTAGCAAATTAGATTTTGATAAACACACAGCCACACACTGAAGGCTGTCATATATATCCTCAAGCCAAACATGTGACAGACACAGCATCGAACAAGTAATTGATGAGACATTTCATAAGCACATTCAAGAACTTAAATATTAGTGTGACACTAAAAAAAGATTTAAAACCATAAAGACCAGCAGAACTATAATCTGACTAGGTGCTGTAAATTCTGATGGGACAGTTAGAGATGGATCATGGGAGATAAATCTTCATGGCAAGTGTAAAAAACGAGGTCAGTGATAAACTTGTGGAGCACCACCTCCTTACATGGATATATACTTGGTTTTAGTTTGCAATCAAAAACTTTTTCTTTGACCATCATATAAGGCAAGTTGAATTTTAACTGGCTTAGTCTCTCTGGCAGCACCCAGGGGTGCTGAGGGGTGAGGCGCGCTGCCAGCAAAGGAGACGCAAATCCCGCAGATCAGACATCAAAGCGCTGGAAACTGCGCCCAGCAGCCAGACATAGCAACGTGGATGAGACAGAGACGGGCAACGTGGACTTCAAAATAAAAGCTTAACATTTCTCACAATTTTTAAGAACATTTATCATTAAATAAACACGTTATTGAGACTACATGTGAGCATTATTATTTTTTAAGTGTGGTTTATTTGGCAGTTCAGTGTGTTTGTTGTGGCTGCATGGCTGAGCTGTTTGGTGTTGTGCGTAAATAACGATGTGCCGCAGTCCCGTGCGCAATGAAGTGCACTCAAGTGCGGAGCTGAGACTTACCGCACAACTACAAAGATACATTAACCCTAAAAACGTCCCATGCAGTGTAGATACCCCGTATGTCGGGGCTGCACAACCTGACGCCCACTAATGCTGTTTTAAAACCACTTGGCTTCTCTTCAAACACATGCACTTGTTCGATACACTTGATTTCGGGTTAAATCCGGTTTTCCACCTGCTATCGGCGACTTTTTTTGGTTTATCTGCGCAGCAGGTAACAGGTTGCTGAACATCAGCCAGGGATAAAAAAAGCAAACAGAAACTACAAAGTGTTGAAGTGGAGCAACTTCATGCCTGTGACTGCGGCACGCACAGACAGGTCTGTCCTGTAAGCAGCGGACGGCTTCACTGGAGAGTCCGCGCAAGAGGAAAGTATAAATCTGCAGCCTGAAGCCATGAAAAACTCACCAGCACCGTGTCCAAAGCGTTATAAAGTTACTAACACGGGGTGTAATTTTAAATAAATGTAGCGGAAAGTATCAAAGAGACTTACCTTGAAATGCCCACAGCAGCAAGGTGCACAAGAGCGACGCGCGTCCTAATGTTATCCCGTCCATGGCAGCTTCTTTCTAAACTTTTTCAAGCAAAAGTATTCACTTTGTTTTTGGTTGTAGAGACTGGAAATGTGGCAGCAGCGACTCTTCTTTCTTCTTTCAATGCTCCAAAGCTTTCTGGACTTCTCTCCCCTCTCTCTCTCTCTCTCTCTCTCTCTCTCTCTCTGCAAAAGGAGTGCCTCTCTGCCTCACTCACACACACATACACACAGAAATCTGATGCTGGTGGCAGTCTTCTTGGTTGATATATTTGCACAAAAGGTGACCCCACCCCTCCTCCTCCTACCCTCCTCTTCCTCCTCCTCCTCCTCCTCCTCCCAATACAACCCCCTCCTCTCTCCGTCTCTCTCTCCACCTCACTTGCAGTGAAAAGACCTGCTTGACTAATCGCGTAGGTCCACTGGGGCCCGCAGGATTTCTTTAAAGCAACTTAAAAGTGATTTTATCATGAGGCTCTCTGACTCATTGCGAGTCCAAAAGCGTACCCTTCATACAAAATAACTCAAGTTTTATCAGGATGATTCACTGCAGAGAATTCACTGAAGAACTAGAGTAAATGTATGAGCTCACATCAGATTTAATAAAGTACCACAGTGTATTTTGGTCCCTATTAGCCCAGAATGATGTTACAGTTATTTTTAGACGTTAAACTATCAACATGGCACAATTTTGCTACAGGTGACAAGTGTAAATCAGGTGTAGGGACCTTAGGTCACCTTTCCTGGTCTTGCCCTAACCTCAGGAATTTCTGGGCGGACATCTTACAACTGTGGACTCCAGTGATGTCTGCTTTGTGTGGATATAAAGAGGCCCAGACCGTGGATATCTGGAGGCGATCTCCGTTTATTCCTCTCCTGACAACAAGTAGCAAAACAAAATCCACCATCATACACAATCATACAAACTCCAGCCCCTCTCCCACGGAGCACAACAGCAACAGGGCGGCCATGTTAGATTCAACTGAGCGCAGTGAAACACAGAGAAAACACCTGACAGCAAGTAGCAAAACAAAATCCTCCATCATACACAACCACACAAACTCCAGCCCCTACACAAATTAAGCGACACAAGATTATGTAAGCATAAAATGAACTTAAAGACATAGCTTAACAGCGCTAAAACACAGACATGGCTTACCTCTCCCAGAGTGCAACAGCAAAAGGGGAGAGTTAAGGCAGGAGATATCCCTTTATGGGTGGGGTACCCCAAAGGTGAATGTGAGAGTACATAAACTGGGTATCAAATGTCCCACATATTGAGTACGGAGGACTGAGCATGTCAGGTAATAACAACTGAATCAAAATTTTGGGGAATTATAATGCGTAATATTACAAATGTGTTACACATATTACTGCTGCACAACTGACCCTGTTACACATTTAGCAAACAGTTAGTCCCTGACTGTCTCACTGTGATGCTGGGCTGCTCTGATTACTCTGACTCTTTCCCCTGCATCCCAGCAAGCCAAGTTTCTTGTCTACATCTTGAGGAAGTGTGGTACACTTTGCTTAACTCCCTCATCAAGTTTTCTAGAATCTGGGGACCTTATATTGAACACATCAAAAGGATGGGGAGTCAAGCTGACTAACCACACTGGACTGTACACCGTGCTTCAATCTACCAGGACACTATGTCTCTGTCGGACCTTCCCTGAGCACTCATTGTCTTTATCCCACGGCTGCTACCTCTCTGGACACATTATGAACTGGCGTGTAATTGAAACGCGGTACAATTTGATTTCTGTATTACTTGGAAATTATGGAGGTAATGGCACAAAGAACTCATGTTAACCATAATAAATCATCTGTAGAACAATTACCTATGGGAAATTGGAGCAATCTTGCAATTGTAGACTTGGGAAATGATTTTCATCCGCTATAGCTAAAGGCTAGTAAATTAATCTGACGGGTTACTCATCGTCATTCAGAGGTCTTGATCCCACCCAAAAACTAATTAGTTGGGAAAACAATCACCTTTCTTTAGCTACTTAAACACAGACAAGAAGGAGGTTCTGATAATTGCTTTAGATAGTATAGTTTCAAAGGTTGCCCAGAGTATTGGGCCCCTTTCGTCAGCTATACAGTCAAATTTTTTGGAATCTTGGTCTCATTTTTGATCAGGCCTGATCTGGAGATGATAATCCATGCCGTTGTGTCCTCCTACCTGGACTACTGTAATTGTCTTTTTACTTGTCTGAACAAATCGTCTCTGAATCATCTTCAAATAATACAGAACACTGCTGCTTGGCTGTTAACCTGGTCCAAAAGGTCAACCCACATCAATCCCATTTAAGTTTCTTTACATTGGCTTCCCATCAGGTTCACAATTCACTTTAAGAAACCTGTTCTCACATGTAGAGCCCTCCACAGTCAGGCACCTGAACACATCAGTGATCTCCTCTATCCATATATTGTCAGCAGGTCCCTTAGGTATTCTGAACAGGACCTACTAGCCATCCCCCACTCCAGACTCAAAACAAAAGGTGATCATGCCTTTGAAAGTGACTCCAACACTATTGTACTCTTCAGAACTTTTTAAACAACAACTGAAGACACATCCTTTCAAAATGGCTTTTGTCCCACCCTAAATTATCTAGTGGTTGTCCCTTGCATGTTTCTGTTTGGGGGCTCAGTTGCCTGTATTTGCTCTGTGTTTGACTTTCTTCTTGTTGCTTTATTTTATTTGTTATATTGCCTTTGTTTTTATTGATTGCATGTTTTACTGTTTGATCGTTTGTGAGGCACTTTGTGAATTTCATTTCCGTGAAAGGCTCTATGTTAAATACATTTTATTTTTATCATTATAATTTGCACCACAGACAAATTTCCTGCCCTGGTTCGACCTTTAACACTGCATTTGTCTCAAATTATGATTTTCATTTTCAAAACAACTGCAGGCAATTTCTTGGGAGTGGGACTAAACTGTCTCGCGTTGACAGACATACCATTCATTCCTAGACATGTAATCCCCCCCAGAATCTGTTTGGGTATTTACAGGGTATGGCACAGGGTATTTGCAGTTCAGATATACCGTTATCATGAGGGGCTAAGTGGCTTATTCTCAATGCTATAATACCAGCCTGAGTGCTTGGAGTGGCTGTTGCGTGATCTATGACGTTGAATTAGGCCAAATCCCATAAACTAGCAGTTTGAAAACATAAATAGATGTCAATCCCCTATAAAATGGCTTAATGGAACCACTGCCCATCTAAGTGCACAAAACAAACATCTATCTCCTTGTAGTCTCTTTCTGCTGGAGACTGTTTGACTGTGGAGTAGCAATCAATATTCGGCACACACCCTGCAGGTAATAATAGACCCTTGCAGAGCAGTTGCATTCAAAGACATACATTCCAAACATAGTTGGTCCAAAACAGCTGGTTATTATTTTCTCAGTCCCGTTCAAAGAGGAGAGGCGATACTACTGCAGCATACACACTGGACCCTGATAGCTGAGCTGCCTGAGCTGCTTCACACACACAGTTGTTATGCACACTGAAGAAGACACTTGCAGGAGTTTGTATAGGCCGAGAGTTTGACAGGGCATAGGCAGCTAGTCTGTGCTCATACCATTTCCTACTCTTTCTCTATGTGTATTCCTGGTAATGACAACAGGAGGGGGAAAAAGAGCCTTCCCACTGATCTCACATCAATACAGCCACTCATCCCTGATATCGACCCAGGCATAATCATCTCTCTATGCTGGAGAGACATCAGATCCACTAACAAGTCTTCCGTCCTGTGGTGCTGCGCAACCCCTCGCAATGCCTTACATCAGACCTGTATCACTCCGCATAGCTGTGGCCAGTGCTGATTTAGCTGAGCGTGGGGCATTCTTACGTAAGGTCTTTTAGTCATGCATACGGTACAGTAGCAGTGATTTACTGTATCGGCTCATTACCTAATGGAGCTGCAGGGAAGGAGAGGAGAATGAGGGTAGAAGAGGACAAAGAAAAACACAGAGGATGGCAGTAAAAGTAAAAGGAGAGGAGATTGAAAGGGAATATATGAGGAGACTGTCGGGGAAGAGAGGCAGGAAGGGGTCAAGGATAAAAAGGTAGCCATTTCTTGACATAAACTCCAAAGTATTTGCTGATATCAGTTTTAGTGAGAGAAAGACTTCTTATTGTTGTGTTGGAACAAAGGTGGAACATAGGTGGGAACATCATGAGGGGGCAGCCTCTACCTAATTTGTAAAAGTGGTGTCAGACAGGAGTAGTTTTGAAATAACAAGGTTGTCACCCTTCTTCAGACACACTGTGTTTTGTGCTCTTTGACATAATCCACAGTGCGCAGAACACTGTTCAAATGCTATTATTTTTCAACCATGTCCCCCATACTTGGTAGAAAGATTATACGTCTTCAAGTGTATGCTCACTTGGTGTAAACAAAAGTAATCATACTGTTAGCATACTATGGTACATATCATGCAAAATGTCAGATAATACCAACAGGCCACTCTTTCTTCACGAACAGGCCAAAGATGAATTTCCAGTCTTTTTTTTTTTTTTTTAACAAGCACATTTGCCTCTAAATACTGCCAATAACAGTTGATGACAGACTTTGAATTCACTCATCCATCACCCTATTTTATTCAGCTCACTAGGTTCCAGGTTGCAATTAGGGCAGACGCAGCAAAGTAGCCCACAGGTCCGTCTCCCCAGCCATGTCCTCCATTCCCCCACAAGCACCTTGGTGTATTCCCTCGCCAGGTGGGTTTAATCCCTCCAGTGTGCTCTGGGTTTGCCACAGTATCTCCCCTCAAACAGACATGCCCAGAATACCTCCACAGG
>JAPZEB010000025.1:10324493-10338033 GCA_029783705.1 Chaetodon striatus | reverse complement strand
ACAGTCGTTTTCAGAAGGCCGCCTGTTATGGCGCTTTGTATAGAAGTGTGTGTCTGTGTGTGCGTGTGTGTGTGTGTGTGTATACTGTATATAAGGTGGGACAAAGGGAAAGGAAGGGATACAGGGGATGAGGTCAGAAGAGAAGGGGATAAGGGAAGGAGAAGGGCTACAGTAGGTACTCCTTCTTGCCCTGGCTGGCGTCGTTCCCATTGAGGAAAGCCTCCTGCACCTCACCATGTTCATCCAACCCACTGGCCTCATGGGTAAGATAGGAACCTGAGAGAAGAGACAGAGAGAGAGACAGAGCAGGAGGGAGATTGGAGGGGGCAGGTTAGGTGGCAAAGCGTCATGATCATTGCGGCGCCATGCAGCATTATCAAACCAATCAGCGCTAATATTACTGAGTTCCATACCTGTGACTGATTAATTCATTAGTTAACTGATTGTTAGGTCAATACCAAGCAAGAATAGGCTCTCGTGTACGGTACGAGCCTACCGGCGGAAATTAAAGGTAGGGGATGGATGTGTGATTCGAAGAGGCAGAAGAGGGAGGGGCAGGTGGAGAAGAGAATAGAAGACAGGGAGGGAGGGAGGAGAGATTGGCAGAAAAGGGTGGAGGGAAAGGTTAGGTGCAAGAGAACAATGGCACGTTTGCGTCACTCACAAAACCCATCAAACACATTTTAACACCCCTCAGGTCCGTATGATTAATGATTCGGTGCAGTACAGGTTACAGGGAGCGAGAAATGCTCGAGTCATCTTCCCACTCGAGTGTCCCTTCACTCCGGGGGTGAGTGACACTCTAATTCTCCTTACCGCAGAGGTTGACTGGCATGCTGACAGTCTCAGCAGGCCGTAGACAAAGCCCTAATGGCTCTGTCTCAACATGGTTTGGTTGTAATGGTTCTGTCTCCGCGCTGATTGGCGGTCAAGCCATACTGAGTGTTGACTGACGGCCCGTAACCATGGTTGCTGCCTGCTACACTGTTCTCGGATCATTTCTTGGCAGCCGGGGCGCACAGGCGAAGGCTGCCAACATGGGGGCACTTAAAAAGATAGGGAACGCGGGGAGGCTGCTTTTAATAGATGAGCCTTGATACACTAACATACAGTCATAAAACATGGGGACCACACCTACATTTCCCACCCCACCCTATCTCTTCCGCTACCCTGGCCAAGGTCGTCCATCATGGACAGTGCCCGCCTGGAGAGGAGCATCCCGTCCCGCCTGCCATGCGCTGACAATTTCACACCTCAGTTTAAAAGACTATTTTCAAAGAATCTGGGTGTAACAGGCCTGCAATGATTTTTTCACAGCTTGTAACGCCAGAAAATGGCGAGATGAGAAAACGCGCCTGTGAAAAATGTGATAAAATACTCCGATTGCCAAAACGTGTCGCTTGCTTGTGAAAGAAACTTTTGTGTTACTTGGTGTGTGTGTGTGTGTGTGTATAAGCGCGTGTGTGTGTGTTACCTTTCTGTCGAACAGAGCACCAGATGGTGACGATGAGGACACAGATGACAGTGAAAACCAGCAGTGCCAGAACGCCACCTATCACCGCATATGGTACTGCACTGTGAGTCTCTACCACTGCACCGGGATCTGAGGAAGAACAAAAGAGACAAATAGTGTGTGTGGGTGGAGTGTGGGGGTATATAAAGGGAAATACGTAGATAAAAGGAGAGAAGAGTGCAGGTGAAAAAAATGGAGACAAAGAGAGAGATGGATCAAAAATGAAAGCAGGAAAGATGTTGTGGGGGGAAAAAAAGATATAAAAGTGAGAGAAAAAAGCACATTAAAACGGCAGCGTGGGAGAGGGTACGGGGAGCGAGACGGCAGAAAGGAGAAGTCAATATCTTCCACCCAACTTGCATTATCACCTTTCATCACCCCCACTGCACAGAACGCCAGACAATCAGAATGGGTGAGGAAAAAGGTGGAGAAATGAGGGGAGTGAATAAAAAAATAAGTATGTCAGCCTCTAAAAACCCACTCCAGCCAAGCACCTGTCAAGACCACAATGCATTTTGAATGAGGGAAACTTTGAGTGTGTTTACACCCCGAGTAGTGCAGCCCTGGGAAATGAAATCAAACACTTCACCGCAAGATGAGTGAAGAGAGATGAAAAGATAAAAAAAGAAAAAAAGGTGAGCTAAATTCTGTGACATTTTGTAGTATAAAATTGCAGCAGTGGTGAGGAATAATTCATGTCAACCTCACCTTTCACCAACTTTACACTGCTTTAAAGTAAAGGACAAATACTAAAAGAAAAACAGAGAAATAATAAAAAAGGAAGTGTCGGTTATTGTTGAAAGGATTGATCGATCAGGTAATTACTCAGCTAACAGGAACAATTAAATTGACAACTTCAGTAACTGCTAAAATGTTTTAGTCGTTTGCAAAGGAAATTGCTTTATTCATTCAAGCTTCTGAACTGTGAGGATTTACTAAAAATAGTAATTACTATGTTTTTGCAGGGGTGGACAGTAACGAAGTACATTTGCTTACATGTTACCTGTAACATTTGCTTTGAAGTAAGCCAATAGTTTTTTTTTCTTTTCTAAACTTCAAAAGTCTATAAACTGTGATCATGCAGTTCAGCGTGTGGTTTGTTTGTCCAAGTGGTGTTCCCGTTTCTCTACCATGCACTGCTCAGGCTGGGCAGCTCATCGATAGAGACAGGCAGAGAGGAGAGGTCATCAGCAGGTGGCTGTATTTGGTTATGTGATGTTACTATGGTTACGGCAGCAGATAGAGATGAGGATTCCCCACCAGATCACCCGTGGCCAAACCTCAAGTCCATGTTTGAATTTTTTAGGATGAAGAATGATTCACTTTTAATACTTAAGTTTTTTTTTTTTTTTTTTACAAGCAATTGGCTGTGGGCTTGGGTGGCTCTGTGCTGCAGTGTTTAGCATTGTCGCCTCACACCAAGAGGGTTCCTGGTGAACCCTGGGTGCAGGGTCCGCACCCTGGAGTTGGGGAGCCCTTCTGTGCAGAGTTTGCGTGTTCTCCTTGTGTCAGCGTGGGTTTACTCAGGGTACTCCAGCTTCCTCCCACAGTCCAAAGACATGCAGGTTAATTGGTGACTCTAAAATGGCTGTAGGTGTGAATGTGAGTGTGAATGGTTGTCTGTTTCTATATGTCAGCACTGTGATAGTCTGGCGACCTGTCCAGCCTCCAGGCCCCCCGCGACCCCCAACAGGATCAGTGGTTACTGAAAATGAATGAACTTTTATTTATATTGGGATAATATTTGACTAGGACTATCTATATTTTCACTCAAGAAATAGAGTTGTGTACTTTGTTCACCGCATTTTAGTTACCTTTATGAGCCACATATATCTACTGAGGTCTTCATCTATGAAGTCCGCCATGTTGCATCCCCGTTTCTACAGTAGCCCAAAAAGGACAAACCAAACCCTTCTCTAGATAGGGCCATTTGCATTTTTGAGCCTGCAACTGTAGTTGGCAGCCTGTTTGTGAAACTGCTTTATTCAGTTTTTTCATCAATTTAAATCACTGGATCAGTTTGTTTTGGAGAGGAAGAGACCTCTGTAATTCTGCTCCCGATAAAAACCTCCTGAATGTCTAGATCTTAAGTTATCAGAGAAAAAAGGTGAGCACACATTAGCAGGTGTTGGGGTAATGGCCTTTCTGTGACGAGCCAAACAGCATCTGAGAAATACTGATTAATAAAATAAAACTGTTTCATTCAGTGCTCTCACTGGTTTTAATCACCATGTCTGTTTGTTTTGAAGAAGAGACCTCTGTGGATAATTTGGCGTCCAATAAAAACCTCCTGAAAAACGAGCACTAAAGGAATTCTAACCAGGAGTTCATGCCTGGCACACGGGAGAAGTTTCAGCTGGTTGCAATCTGCAATCCTCTCTGTTAGATGCAACTACATACTGAATAGTTTCAGTGTCAGGACCTGTATTTTCTCACATTTTGTAAAATAAACAATCAATTAGTGGAAGAAATGATCAGCAGATTCAGTCAGCTGCAGCCCTATACACGTAGATCATAAAGCAAACTTCAGACCGAGCATGCATCTATGCACCTTTTCACCGGTAAATACCTTCAGACAACAACAAAAGCAGGTGATTGATAGAGTGCAGGGATGCAGAGACAGAAAAATAAATGGTTGGTAAAGTATGAATTCAGGTAATCTGTGCAGCAAAAAACAGCTCTTAGAGTCTGGATTTACAGTGTCGGAGTCGCTGACAATAACAAAAGATTTTTTTTTTTTATGGGACTGAGGGGGTGTAGTGTAAGAGCTGGTAAGGCCAATAGGAGGCAAGGACACGAAGTTATTGATGTAGCTCTTGAACCTTGACAGAGTGGAATTAAAACATGAATCATTAATACAGTGCTAACACAGAGAGATCAGGAGAGAAATAGAGAGTGAAGGAGGAGGAAGAGCAGGGATTGACAACTAGAGAAAAGAGCTCTTTGTGTGTGTCTTTGAGAAGTGTATCATTGAGCCCTGCATGCATCACATTCCTGCTTATGTTCATGACAAATATCGGCGTGTGTGTGTGTGTGTGTGTGATAAAGTGAAAATCGGTGCATCTGCAGGCACACAGGACATATGCGATTCAACTGCGATAGGATCGAATAGCAATATTTCACAGGGGATGAAAAAGCAAGAAGTCAAGCGGTACACCTTTCCCTCGCGCCACCCTAATCCACCGCAGCCCAAAGCGCCACAGGAAATGAATGACAGTATTGAAAAGTGCGTCGTTTCTCTGAGGTGCCCCTGAGATGATACATCAACATCGACTAAACGTTCAGCAAGCTGCTCAAGCCGTTGCTTTTCCTGTGACTCTTTATGACATCTCCACACATGCCCAGCAGGTGAACAACCTCTACCTGCCACAGACGGTGGCAGCGGCAAAAGAAGAACAAGAGGGGATGCTCCCGCTCCCGCTGCTTCATCTCTCCTTTCAAGTAACAGAGAGGAGACAGAGCAGCCGAAGGTATGGAAAGAAAGGAGAAGACGGTGAGCGTGTGTTTGTGTGAGCGTATGTATGAGATAAATAGATTCTGTAGATAAAAACTGAGGGAAACCAGTGTAAGACACACACAAACACACACACACACACACACACAAGGTAGCAGAGCAGTGCCAAGCAGCCTTTTTTCTCCTGCTGTGTAACATCACCATCAGGGAGAACACAGATAGACACACCTTGATCCCTGATCTTTCTTTCTCTCACTCCACCTTTGTGTGTCATTGTGAATGCGCATGTGTGTGTGTTTGTGAATATATGAGCGTGTGTGTATGCAGATAAATAAGTTTGTGTAGCATCTCCCTGGCCCTCCAGAGGCCCCAGTGTCAGTCCTTGCTAGTTCCTTAAACTCTTAATGCAGATTCATTAACAGTACCCACCAAGCACCAAGAGACCCGCCCCGGACCACACACACATATGCACACACACGCGCACACACACACACACACACACACACACACACACACACACACACACACACATACACAAATGCTGACTGGGTAATGTGTGTGTGGGGAGCATCAAACAGCCAGTGATAAGAAAGAGGGAGAGTGGGTGGTTGCGCACGGTGCACACCCAAGCGTCTGCAGGCACGTATGCTTATGGAGATGCAGGGCAAAGGAAGGTTGCAGTAGAAAAAGTGTGTGTGTGTGCGTGTGTGTGTGTGTGTGGGCCACCTGAGAGTCATCAAATGAGTAGGGGAGTGAAAGACACCAAAGGAGAGCAGGGAAGGACGGGGAGAGAGATGGAGGGTAGCAGAGGCAGAATAAAACAGTGTGTGTATGTTACCTTCTGAGTCCGGAGCGAAGCTGGGTGTTAGGAGGGTTGGGGTGGTGGGATGGGAGGTGATTGGTTGGGTGGTGGTGGGAGTGGGAGGGACCGTGGTAGTGACTGACACATTATCTACAGACAGACAGGGAATGGGATAACACACACATACACAGATGCTATTATCTACAACATGCAGTGACATTTCAACAAAGGCGTTGCGGGATTTTATTGCAAAGTTACTACAGCCTATAAAACATGAGACATGCTTTATTATTGCTGGATAGTAATCGAGTTTCTAGGCTGCCCCGCTTCTGCATCCTGCTCGCTAATCATTGGATGGTAGTCTCGAATACAGCTCATCTGTACCAATGAGTTTTGAGAAGATGGAGAAGCTGTAAAATACAGGAGAATAGTGGCGCCCCCAGAGGCTCGTTAGGAAGGAGGCTAAATGTTGCTTGAACTTTCACTTTAAGATATCTACATGAAAATGGGTTCAATGGGTACCCACGAGTCTCCCCTATACATGAGTGAATGTTTTGTTCCTTACCATAGACTTTATATACAGATGAACAACACAAAGACTCCCTAAGAGTGAAGCCAAAACATCTCGATCACCCCCTGGTGGCTGGTTGCAGTATAGGTCATAAACCCCACCCCCTCAATGACACTGGATGGGACGTGGACCAAACTAATACCCAGTTCAGACCAAAGATTCATAACTAGACAAGTGGAAACAGGGAACTACTTGCAACACGCCGTTCTGCAATGTTCTAAAAAACTGCTGGATCACACCAATGCAGCTAGATGAGATGGTGTATCATCTCTATGCAACAGCTCTCTGTACTTCAGTTCTGATTTGTAGCTTTTAAGGATTATTTTGTGGCTGAATATAATGCATAACTTCTTAAAATATGAATGAGGATAGTGATAGTGAGATACTGGCTACAGCTGCATTTGTAGTAGTGATGAAACGGCAAAAAACAGAAACAATACGAGGACCAGATGGACTGTATTCATAATAAATATGCCACAATAATATAAGTAAGCAGCGCCAATTAGTTAGTCAATGAGAAATGTGTGTGTCTGTGAGGGGGCATAAGCAGTGAGCAGCAGTAGCGACCCAGGGCTCAGCCGCAGCAGGCAAACACACCGTCTGTGGTCATTTTGATTCGACCAGTGGACTTCACCACAAGCTGACTGGCTGTAGAAACAGGTGATGTGCTTTAAGTTCTAAAACCTTCTGCTGCCGATTTGACCAGCTGAGCTGCAGGTGACACCATCAGCTGGCTTGAGTCGAGCTCAGACGGCCAGTTCGCACCACTGCAACGCTCTAAAAAAAGTTTCGTCTCGTTGTCAACCATTGGTCTAAACTGGGCTTAAAAATTTAAGATACATGTCAAATAATTTTCTCCAAAGATGGTTTCTGTCATTTTAGGTAGTTCTGATCAAGCTGTTGTATGTCCAAGAGTTCGTTTTTTTAAAAATACTATCACTGGTGCTGCTTGTGATCAGTCCAACAGGTGTTTGGGTGGGAACCTCGACACAGCAGAGATCACAACTGCACAAACTCAAGCTATACATGTTGTCACCAGCACAAAATGGCTGGAATGTGTCGTCCATCTTTACAGATAGTCTATATTCCTTACAATCCACGTACTCCTTCGAATGAAAGTCGCATATTTGTCTCAAGAAGAAGAACAACCAGCCTATTTGAAGAAAAATTAATTGCCTAACGTACAGATATTGAACATGCTGTTATAGAACTCAAAGTGTTAACTGTACTGGTGTTAGTCTGTGCCCAGATAATGAGTAACATTAACTGTGAAATAAGAAATCAAAATATATCAGCATGCAATTCCTTAACTCTCATATTGACTTAGTTTTCAGCCTGCCTATATTCTACGAAAGCATAATCCAATTTGTTAAATCCAGTTATGTATTTTGGTTTTGGTGTGCCACCCCTAAAATTTCAGTTGCCCTGTATAGTCACCCCTTGGAAAAATGTCTGGGGGCGCCACCGCTGGAGGAAAGACTTATACCAAACACGCTGATTAGCAACTGAGGCCGATGCCATTTCGATACCAGAGACAAATGTTACTAATTATTTTCCCAAACTGAGCGTGTGTGCAAAATGGAATCGACCTCGACCCCTGACAGGCGATAAGGACAAGGACAAATGATGCTCTCCGGCAGCCCTCTATGCCAGTTCGAGGGGGGGGGTTAAAGGAGACGTTTACAATAAGGAAGACATACTTTAAAGCAGGGGCTGAAGAGAATCATACCTGGCAGACTGACATTCATCTATGAGGCAATTGGACTATACAAGAACACATTCTCTATCACTGACACATTTTCTATGGTACAATGGCAGGAGAGACAGAGACATTGTCTGTGACAGATGCATTCCCAATGGAGCAGTGCCATGCAGGGACCGTCTCATTCAATGCAGAACAATAGCTTGGATCTTGACACATCCTCCGAATCAATGGCTGAGACACAATGGTAGGTAGAGGTAGAAAGAGACAAGTTCATATTGCCGTTAAAGACAAAAATAATGGCTGACAAGAACTAAAAGGGAGATGGAAGAGTGGGTGTGAATGTGTGTGTGTGTGCATCAGCACTTTGCGAGCGAATAACATGCCAATTCATCAAACAATCTCTATAAAACCGCAACGTGCGAGGTAGTCTATGCACTCCAAGTCTCAGGACACACAGCCACACACACACACACACACACAGCTTGTTTTTAAAAATACATGCAGGCTTCCGCACTCCAATACCCAGACCACATGTTCATGAACATTAACACACAAATGCGTAATTGGCCGTGCACACACACACTTACAACATGCACACAAAGGCATAGAGAAACAGTGTACACACACAGGCACACACACGCACACACACACACTGCCCTTTCTGCTCAGGAGTAATTTATTGGTAAGTATTCCTCTGTCTCTCCTCTCCCTTTCTCCCACTGGCCCTGAGATCATCAATCTCTTTTTGCACTCTTCTTATGTCAGCACTATACCTCCCCCTCTCCTGATTCTTTTTTCTCTCTCCAAGCCCAGCCTTGGTCTTCTTCTCCCTGTAAAGAAATGTTACATGATGTGGAGTGTATTTTGTGGGCAAGACAAAGAGATGAGCAGAGTTTTCTGTAAGGTGAAGAAAAGGGAGGAGGGTGGGAAGGAAGACTGGGCCAGATAGAGGGGGAAAAGAGATTAGCCAACAATTACATGAGTGTGTGTGTGCGTCTGCTACTCCTGTATGAACGCATATATGTTGCATGTATGTGTGGATTCAAGTACGTGTGCGCGCGGTTGTCACTTGAGTCGGAGGATTAATGGCCGGGGTTGCTGCACTAATTAACTGGACGCTGATTAATTTCTCTTGACTCTCACGAATGACCTAAAAATAGTTCTTTCTCACTTTTTTCCAACTTGTTCTTATCCTCCTACCGTCATCCCTCACTTCCTTTTCTTGTTCTTCTTCAACCAAACTTTCTTCCCCTCATTTACACGCCCCCCCCCACCCCACCCCTCCCTCCTTCACGTCCCCTCATTCGGCTGCCTCTCTGGTTTCACTCCTCTGTGACTACGTTCCCTCACTGCCTCTCTCTTCAACTTAATTAAGGAGAATGCCATACAGCTGTCGTTCTCTTGGCCGATAGCGTCCTTTTTTTTCCCTACATCATATTGTTATTCATTAACACTATATGGCTGCCAATCAGGCACACAGCCCATGTTATTTCCAGGGATGGATGTGGCGGCACTTGCGATAATGACGTTTCTCCTCGTATCTCATTCTCACAGAAGTGCGCCTGAGGATACTGCGCCGCCATTTTGGATGAGCCCTGTTATTCTTTCATGTTCAGTGTTCCTGATTATAAGGGGCCTTGCCCAGAGCAGTGGTAGTTCCGGCTGTCAGTCAGTGCACAGAATGCTGAACATTGGTCAGAGGTCCACTTGCTGAGGCCATTACGGCCGACACTTATTGGCTGAAGACTCATTCAAAATTCACCCAGACGCCAATAAAGGTGCGTCGTCATGTGTGGAGGAAAACCACAAAATTGACTCGGCATTATCTCCGTCTGGCTTCCTCTGCCAGTCGCCCCCAACCTTTTTCCACTTTCATTCTCATTCGATGTTTTTTTGAAAGTCTCACTTCATTAAATGGAGGACTATGTTTTTCATTCCAATTATCCTGACGGCTCATTACAACAGGAGAGGAGACACAGACTAATCCCTGGTCACCTAGCATCCTCCTCCATCTCACTATGCACCCATCCTTTCATCTTTCCATCACTCCCCTATGCTTTCTATACATCTTTCTATAAAACCATTAACATCTCCATTCTCCCCTGTGCTCACTTCTGGCTCTGCTTTGCTGAAAGATACACACACACTCACATACATGAGCGTTTATGTGTGTTACATGTATGCAAAGTGACAAGTCTTATCTCCTCATCTGTACCTCTCTCTCTCACTCTTTTCTTTTTCTCTCCATCTCCCACATTCTCTCATGCAATTCAATTCTAATGGGTTTTATTGGCTTGGCGATTCATCTGAGTGCAGCAGCTCAGTTCAATTACATAAGGGAGCCCTCCGGGCTTTCACCAGACAATCAGCAACGCTCTCCTCCTAGTCACATGCACACACATTCACGTGCACCTCCGTGTATACACACGCATAAAAAAATCCAATTTCTCCTTAACAATGGTGGCAGAGAGATGAAACAACTGAAAGAGGCCACATCCTTTTCTCATTCCGCAGATACTTGTGTGTGTGTGTGTGTGTGTGTGTGTGTGCTCTGTGATTCATTCAAAACAATTTCTCAAATTTATATTATTAGCGACTTTCTGAAAGTTGCAGAAAGTTAATTTCATCGCACTGAGTTGTGCACACACATCCGTGCACTCTTCCGCTAAATCATAAACACGTCACACTCACACACACACACACTCTCACACAGAGTTACATGTACACACAAGTGTGACCAGTCAAATAAAGCTCAGCTTCAATGCATCACGTCTTTGCCACGGCCCGGGCTCCCTGGAGAGCTTCCCACCTCGCGCTCTCTGTTCTCCTTCGCCAGCATTAAGCTCCGTCTCCGCTCATAAAGTGACAGCGCCTAAAGCACCTGTGACAAATTGGCAGCCACTTTTGCCTGAGTTTGTACTCTGTGTACAGGCCCTGATGGCAGATAACTTTAGCAGAGGGAAGGTTGACAAGGAATGAGAAGGGGAGAGACGAGAGAGAGCACTGGTAGTTTTTCTGCACCTGCAATAAAATGGTTTCTTTCCTGCTGACTCATCCTTTATAACACACATCCTCGGGCGCTCAGTCGTTGCCCCCTCCTCCCCTTCCTCCTCCAGTTCCCCCAGTGCACCCTGGGATTCCCTCTGGGAGGGCTAGGAGCCAACGAAACTGACATTCCGTTTATCTGACAGGCTGTGGTACTGAATGTTAACCTGAGTTCGACCTCCATCGTCCTTCTTCTCTACCTTTTCATCCCTCGATCACCTCCCCCTACCCTCTCTCACTCCATCTACCCCCCCCCACCCACCCACCCACTCGGTTACACTCACTTTTCTCTGTGCCACATTCCCACAAACCTGGGCCGTCTTTGAGTAAAGACACTGAACTGTAGCTGAACCGAGAACGGAGGGCAAACTGGTGGCAAGTGAGAAGCAGTTGAAAGGGTGTGGGAGGAGAGGAGAGAGGAAGAGGAAGTGGACAGGAGGTGTAAAAGAGGCGAGAACAGCAGGCAGAGTAAAAGAGAGGACGGATGTCGAGGAAAGTAGGGGGGGAGAGAAAAGGAGAGGAGAGAATAACAGAAGAGGACAAAGGGAGAGATAGACAGGTTGTAGGGGAAAATAAGAAAAAGTGACAGGCGAGGAGAAGAGCAAGTATGAGACTGTATCTTTTTCTAGCGCCAGATTCTTCAAGAATAAGTGAAAAGCTTAGTTATAAAACAAGACAGTCACTATTTGACACCTACAACAACAATGTGGGTGCTGGCATGAAAAAACAAAGCACTCAGTGTTAAAGTTATGAGTCATCTTAACATATTGAGTGGAATCATATTTATTTTTCATAATGACTGATGAACTTTGTGCTTAATCATCAGACAGTGGCGCGTCACTAACACCACATTAAGCCATCCTCTGAGGTTTATTTGCAGCGATGTATAGCACACACACCCTTTAACATTTGAGCAACACTTACAAAGACACACATATCACCGCAACATTATAGCCTGAATGCAAAAGGGTTCGTTTGACATTTCTTGCGAAAGAATTAACACCACATTAGCCAGATTATTAGCTGTGGCGTACGGGAAAATCAAGAGTGACATTCAGTCGTCTACAGATTAATATGATGGCTGAATCAACAACTCTGAGCTCTTTGAGATAAGGTTTGAAACAATCTGCCCAGTGGGCGAGTACATATTTTTTTTTGAAGAACAGCAAACCACCACTGATATGCGGCTACAGGAGGAGGATTTAAGAAGCTGATTGCTGGATATCCGTGGTGCAGAGCAGAGGAGTTGAAGCCTGGCTTATGTTGGTTGTGTGGATTCTTGGTCTTTTATGGATTGTAGTCGAAACAAGATTCTTTACTTTAAATGTAGCCCTTTTTTTCATAATAAGAGAGGATAAGAGGGGGGAAAAAAGCGAGATAAATCAAATTAATGACCAGCACTGAGCAGCGGCATGAAATAAAAAAGATAAATGACGAAACGTAGGAAGGAAGAAATGGCACAGAGAAGAACAAATGAAGAAGACAGCTAAAAATGGTGAGGGAGGAAGCTGAGGAGGAGGGAGAAGACAGAACATACAGAGGTGGCAACGCACATCAAAGCTCAACGTGTCTAACCTTCTAGGATAGCAGGGGAGAAAGAGAGAGACGGAGGGAAAGAGAGACAAAGAGAGAGGGAGGGAAGTAGGTGGGGATGTCACCTTTCATCTTGCTACTGTTGCCACCCTTGATGCCTGTGGAAAGCTGCCATTATGCGCGCCGTTTGATGCTAGACATGCTTGTACAAGAGTGTGCGATTGTTGTGCGCGCGTGTGACGGAGAAAGAGAGTGTTAGTGGGATGGATAGATGAGGGGGCGCTCGCCAGAAGCAGCCCAAAAATGTTACGTAAGATATCATCTCTCCATTGCCTCCCTCTGTCCCTCTGCTTGTGATCATCAACTCAGGTGCTTGGGTGCAATGACAGGAGCCGCCAGCAGGGGGAGAGCAGATAAACAAAATGGCACACCTGCTGAGTGACAGGACAGTGCATGTTGTTAGGCCAAACCACAAGCTGATAGGATGTAAAACCGTGGAAGCCTCTAATGATGAGCTAGCTGCGCGATTTAGCTTTGCTGCTGTCCCATTAAAATCTCACAATTTGTCCCTGTTTGACTGCAGGTTTACTCCGTTGTTTCATGAGCGGATCACATTAACACGCATCAAAAACCTTGTTTTCAAAATGTGCTTCAAACTCAGAGGGAAAGTTGGCCAATTTGTCACATTTTCTGAAAAATAACTTTATCGTGATACAAGATTTTCATGTGATGTTGCAGGCTCCTCCGTCATCCGCCTTTGAGCCACGGTGTGCAGTCTATCTGGGTCAACCTTCATTAAGTATTTAGCAACCACCAGTGAATCGAGGTGCAACATCTTGGAAAACTTGTAAAAAAAAAACCTGACAACAAAAGCCTCTTACCCACACACCCCCCTCCCATCAGATGCCTCTGCTCGA
>JAPZEB010000025.1:10296416-10311268 GCA_029783705.1 Chaetodon striatus | reverse complement strand
GGGGAGACGAGGATGGCTGCAGCGAGACAAGTCCAGACATGAAAGAGCACGATAAGGGTGCCAAGCCAGATGCAGAGTGGAAGAAAGATGCGAGAAGAGAGGAGGAGGAGAGACAGAAGGAGAGAGGATGAACAGCGGGGTGACATGGTCACGTATTGGGAGTTTGTGCTTGTTGAGGCAGAATACAACAATATTACTTATATCGCGCTGAGTTTTCAATTATTGCCGGCGAGAAAATGAGAGCAGGCCCAATCGAAGCGTGAGAGAGGACGGCGGTGGGTGCAGATGAGCAGGAATAAGGCAGCGGTGGGTAAGATAGTGTCTTAATTAAAGAGTGCTTTCCCATATCTGTTGGGATCTGCCTCTAACCTTTAGTGTCACAGTTCATTTACCTCAGGGCCAAACGAGAGGGGAGCGGTGGGGAGAGGAGAGGAAACATGAGGGGAAGAAATCCACAGGAGAGGAGAGGAAACAGAAGGGGGTGCTTTTCATTACGCTAACTTATGCCTCCTTGTGTCCTTTCTCCTTCCCTGACCTAGAAATCATTCACCCTCTGCTGTTTGTGGCTTGATGGTGACCTAAGATTTGCAAAATTCTCAGGAATTCTTGCGACAAAATATTCTTGTCTTGCTGTTTTACGGCATGATAACACTGAGCTCAGGTCTGATTGGGTCGAGGCACAAAAAGTACTTGGCAAGGGTCAGGGAAAGACAGGGGCATAGCGCCAAATTCCAGGCCCTGCGTATAAGTAGTGGCGCTAATTTAAAAAAATTGCAAACAAAACCAATCTTCTCATTCCAGACTTTTCAAGGCCCCCCCTTCCACTGAGGGCCTGGATAATCAGTCCTAATTTTCCCCCTACAGCGACGCCCCTGGGGAAACATAATGGTTTGAGTTAAAACGATCACTTGAAACACAGATCATGAAATCTCGCTTGAGTTTTTGCAAATCTCGGGTTGCCATATGGACCCGACCCCCCCTTTGCCATCATGGAGGATCCTCCAATCCTTTAAATGCACCTTGAGGAGCGAGGAGGCTTCTGGAGAAGCTTAGAGCGATTAGTTAGTATCCTACGTGTCTCATTCTCGCAGCTCTCTCTCACATCCTCGCAGGGAGGAACTAAGACATGAAGACGAGACGAGAGTGAGAGAAGCTAGAATAAGGAAAAGCACCCAAGGGGAAGTCAGGGAAAAAGAGGAAATAAGGGGGAGAGAGGAAACAAGAGAGGTAAAGAGGAAACAAGAACATAGGAGGCAATAGGAGAAGCGGGGGGCGAGGAGCGTTCGTAAAAAAAGATGAGACGATAGAGACAAAAGTGCGGCCCCCTCTCTGTCTCTTTGACTATTAAAGCCCTTTGCAACCAAAAACCAAGCTGAGGAGCGTCACGTCTTTGTCACCAGTGAAATCTAAAGCAAAAAAGAGAAAGGGAGATTAGATGAAAAGAGAGGGAAGGAGCAGAGGGGAAGGACAGAGAGGGGAGAGACAGAATGACGGTGACAGGCGAGTTCCGACAGAGAAAAAGGGAAGAGACTGGATGAAAGAGACGTTGAGTGTCAGACAAAAATAGAAAGTAAAAGAGACGACGGCTGACATGAAGTTTGAAAGGGCAAAACATTGCTCAATGCGTGTCCCAAAAACTGTTGACACCAGATTATCTCACGCTATTTCATCTGGTCCGTGTGAGTTATTTGAGGGTGGAGAGTACGAATTAATGAATAATGCAGCGCACTTGACAGCGATTTGTACTTTTAAACAATGTTGTCTGTATTTATTAGAATCTGAGATTAATTGAATAAAAAATAATAGCCATGAGCCTGAGCGAGAAACGCTTTGCATAAATTAGTCTCCAAGTTTGGTCTCGTTCGTGCTCAGTCAACCGTACAAGGTTTTTGAGGAATTCACATCAAAACAGAGCATTATACACAAATGCCGATTTAACAGCGGAGTGCGAAAAAAGCGACTTCTCGGGGGTTAAATAGACTGAAGGCAAGGAAAAGATCGGTCTCAGATGTATTATTGAGTGAAGTGCCCCTTTAACTGAGAGAAGCCAAGGGAGACAGAGAGTTAGAGGAGGATAGATCAAGGTAACAGGCTGATGGATGGCTCATGGATTTATCAGAGGCAAAGAAGTAGGGAGAGTTAGATGATGGTGAATTAAAAAGTGTTTCTTTGTAAGTGTGTGAGAGAGGTAGGGTGAGAAAAGTGAGAAAATCTGGAGTGTACGTCGCATCTGTGCTTTCATGTCGTGGTTTACTTGTCAGATTATGTACAAATAAAACACACATTTGAAATAGAATTTCCAAGCATGAGCGCAGAGACAGAAATATTTAGCGAGGGGGGAAGATGTGTATCCGTTTTGATCGGGGGAGACTTTGACTAGTGGACGCGTTAAAAAGACAGAGGAGCGCTGAAATGTCTCTAATACTCGCTGTTGACATCTGTCTCCTCAACACACAGATCAACACGCACACGTAGATGTATGTTTCGTCTATGAACTTTTGACTCTTCCTCGAAGGAATGGAGACAGAAAAGTTCACATCTCGAGGAGTGCGTTTGATCATTTGAAACTAGATCGTCGCCTATAAATATTGCAAAGAACACTTGATCACAATCATGGAAACAGGAGGAGAATAGAGATTTTGACAGCCTCACGGCCCAAACCTTAATTTTCTCCACCCATTTATCCATCCATCTATCTTAACCTGCTCCCATCAACCGATCCATCTGCCATTCCCTCTGTCATTCCATCAATCACCCATCCATTCAGTCTTCTTTCATTCAGCACTCAATTTGGGATATTATCCACCCATTCCACTTCACCTGCCCCAAATTCCCCCATTAGTTTCCTCATTTATCTCTCATAATCATCAAACGTCCATTAGTCCCTTGTCAGCCACGTCCGGGTACCTGGTATCTCTCGGCCGTTCCGGATCCAGCGCAGGGTGGCAGCTGGCTTGCTGCGAGGTGACAAACAGGTGAGCTCCACCTCACCGCCCTCCACGGCCTCCTGTTTCACCTCCACCGTGGGCGTCTCCGGGGGAACCAAAACCGAGAGCGTCGCCACCTGGTGGTGCGTGGCGTCCGTGTAGAGCTGGCAGAAGTAGCCGCCCTCGTCCGACACGCTGACGTTGGTCAGCGTGATGCGCACCAGCCGTGGCGTGAAGAGCACCATCTGGAAACGGTCGTCCTTCAGGGCTGGAGGCGGATAAAGATGATGGAGAGGGTAGAAGTGGGATGGAGGTGGAGGGCGGAAGTGAAACGGCATGGGATGGAGGAGGAGGATGAGGTGGGAGGGAAAGAGGGGAGGTGTGATGGGAGAGAAGGTGGGGGGTGAGAGACAGGAAGAGAAGGAGAGGGAAGGTGAGTGCATCAGTCATTGGGAGAAAAACCACAATCTGTCAGTGAGGTGAGATTAAATTAAAATAAATGCTAAACACTGTATTCATGTATATAAAGAGTAATGGTAAAAAACAAAAAGTATATTTCACTCTGGGTCAGTGTAATTGATTCATTTTTTGGAAAGCTTCAGGGACAGACAGAGCTTTAAGAACTGCTGCTGAGTGTCATATTAAAGAACTTGCTTCAACACCTTTTACCAACGGGCTTTTTCCTGCCTTATTTTTTAATTTGTTTTCAGATGAGAAGCACCTCAGGAGGTGGGTTTGTACCTCACACACAAATTCACAAATTCCCATTTAGCAGGCTGCAGGTCCTTTACAAGGGGGAGTTCTTTGGTCACTTAAAGACCATTTCTATGCAAACAGAGCTAGATAATCGAGCTGAATTTGCATCTTTGGTCTGGTGTGCATGTCAGCTGCCGTGGAAAATGATCACCTATGAGAGTATGTGAATGTCAACATGGATTAAATGTATGAAGACTTTATGATTCTCAGATCTGATTTGTGTTGTAATAAATATATATCCAAGTGAGGACAACTGAGGCCCATCAAGTTTACTTTATTATTCATCAAAGTGAAGAATGACCAAGAGTACAAGTTTCTTCTGAATCATTAGCCGTTTTCTGCTTCCTGGAAGGTTGGTATTTTGCCATAAGTGTCCATCCCACTGAAAACAGTTCGCCAAGGGATGCTGGTGACGAGCAAAGTCTGTTATAAATCCAGCGGGCTGCCAAGGTAGGAATGTAAGTAAGCCGCCAATGAATGCCGGGTAGGGATGTGTTTTGCCTAATTTCATCTAATTAGCATGAGCTAAATCTGCCGTCTCCAGCAGATTGTGTATGTTTTCACGGGCAAATGCCAAATCAGGCTTCAGGTTAATTTAAAAACAAACGTAATTGACAGATACTTTCAGTCTGTTTTCTCCCCATTTCATGATGGATCAATGTAACTGCTGGGCCCCTGATAAAGCGATATTTAAAGCTAACTCTTGACAAAGCTAAAGCCTCTACTAAAGCTATTTTAAAGCTAATGCTTAGCTTCTGGCTTCTGTGTTTTTCCGATAAAATGGACAACACTAATTAGCATAAATTAGGTTGTAGAGACAGCGGAGTATACCATAATGTTATGGAGTTTCATGCCATTCGTTAGCAACGGTCTAAAGTGAATCCTGCATTTCTTCACAATAGAAACTGGAGCAATATCTGATCAAACATTAGTTACATTTCCCTTTAATTCTTGGTGCATGGCTGCATGAAATTCAACTTTTTTTTATTACTTGCCTTCTTACTTTTGATGTGGCATACATATGATTGTCTCATTTGCGAGTTGTTTGAAAGAGAATTGTATAAGGAGACGAGAAATAACTTTTGTTTTATGAATAAAATGCTGGAAAGAAAAAAAAATATTACAGACTTAATAATTTATTAATCACAGTAATAATCACCAGAATCATTGATTTAAAAAAATATCTGTTACTTGCAGGCCAAGTCAGTTACAGATCCAGGAGTAGCTGAGCATGGTCTGTGAACTAACTGGGTCGGCAAATTAACAGGTTTGCTTAGAGAGTGGGTAGCTTGCCTCAGAGAGTGATAAGAAAGAGATAAACTCCTTTAACACATCTTTCCTATTACTAAATCGGTTGCCAGGTTTGACACAGACATGGCCTTTTGCAGCAGGTCAGTGGTCCTTTTTTCAGCACCATACCAACTGGCTTGGTTGTTTTCTAACCAGGGAAACAACAGTCAATGACTACAACACTAGAGATCACTAGAGGTCTAGTCCAGAGGTTTGTACTGTCCTCTAGAGGTCTAGAGGATAGTGCAAACATGCACCATCTACTGGGGAGCCATATCAGTTATTAGAGAGTGGAGAGAATTAACAGCACCTGTGGATGTAAGTACACTGGTGTTGCCAGTTTACAAGCCAAGAAAGTGACAGCTGCTGCAATTGCTTGCACTTTTCTCTCTGATAAGGGTGCAGGTTAGATTAACAGTGCAGGTCCAGAGTTGCAGGGCTGAATGATACATGCCGGGCCTGGTTGCAGGCACTTCACATCAATAACACCATGTATTCATGTTAATTAATGTCTATATTGATTATATATTTAACATTTTCTGTTTGTCTTTGAAAATATAGTGCATTTAACTTTTTTGCAAGGGGTAATTGGCAAGTACATCATGTACAAGAGAAGCAAGGACTGCTTTAATTGAGTGGTATGACATTTTCAGCTTTGGAATCAGTCATTGCTAAGCCTCAAGATAGTTTGCTCTGCATTAGCAAACAGTCGTCTCTATCTCCCACAGTCTGGAACGGGAGGCGAGTTTTCACCACCCTCTAATTTGTGATGTCACTCCGATGGACAGCACTGCAGAGGAAAAACTGCAAAACATTGGAGAAATAGTGGCTGTGACAGCACCCCGGACGATTTTGTGGAATTGATAGTGCTGCTAAATCTAAAGCTCAGTTTGATATAAAAAGTTCAGAGAGAGTTTGCAAAGTCAGTCTCGATGGAGCAGCTCCAGGCTGCGCATTGATACAACATAACAGATGTCTTGGTTCTCTCATTTCCAGCTTTGAGGGAGCGTGTTGTTCATTTTCCCGAGCACTGATTGGACTATCCTAAACTAGAATGTATTCATTCATTCTCTTTGTAAGTGCTTTGCTTTATTCCTCTGTAAGCCCATTTCTAATTAGTGTCTGGCATTTTTATTGTTGATCTTATTAGGTTTTAATCATTATTGTTTTACTCGCTGTGAAGCACTTGGTAACTCTTTTGAAAACTGCTATGCAAATAAAGCTTATTGCACAAGCAAAAATTATTTTAGGAAAGCCATTAAACTGAGTAGTGCTGCCCTTTGAGTCAGTGTGAGACAAGCTAAATACTACAATTGTACATAGTGTAAACACTGCAATCAAAACCATGAAAATGAACCAAAGATTGGAAACAAAAAGTAAAACACATCAGCGCTCTAAAGTCTATAGCCAAACATGGACCTCAGACCAATGAGCTGCACTTGCTAACCCCATAATGCACAAAGGAAAAAGAAAAGAAAGCACAAAGAGGATGAGAAAAGTTGAACATCCAACAATTTTTCTTTTGTTACTCGAGAAAGAGGAAAATCAATGGCGAGAAAAATGCTGATAACAAATAACGCTAATAACAGGCTGTGGGTGACAGTGGCTCGATGTCCATAGATTCTCATCGGAGACTCACTTTGCATCGACTTGACTGTGAAACCTCTCCCTCACTCCCCACCTCTATTCTGTCCCTCTCTTCGCTCCTTTGTGTTTGCTTTGGTTCACGCAGGGAACGGCACACACTTCCCTGATGTAACAACCAGCCATCTCGCAGCATAATTCATCACAACACAGACACTACAGTATAGATATTGGCTTTGTGTGTTCGCGTGTGTGCCAGAGAGAGTGGAGGAGGAAGAAAGAATGAGAGAAATAGTCTAATATAGCTACATAATGCGGCAGGCGGGGAAAAAAATAATATAGATAGAGACAGAAATCCACAGGGGACTGAAAGCGCGGCCTGAAGCGATGGAGTCAGTCCACTCTTCCTGGAAGTACACCACACTAATCTCTCCACCCCGCCCCCAAAATTTCCCCTCCACCGGATGACGGCGAGAGCATTGTCAGAGAGCTATTCCCCACAGATAGGTAAATCTTTTTTTCCCTCGCTGCACTAAATGGCAACTAAATGTCAGACTTCTGTTCAAGTCCAAGTTCACCTTTATTGTCCTATCTCATTTGCATGCTGAGGAGAGTTGGCAATAGGGGGAGAAAGAGAGATATGGACCACTGAGGAGAAAGGGTCCATTTGGTTAGTTCCACCGCTCTATTATAGCTATCAGTCCCCACAATCTCATAAAACACACCCCTGGCTGGTTGCTCACTTGCAAAACAGGCAGCCTAATTCACAGCACTTACAGCAGCACCTCTATTTGGGCAGTTAGTGTGGAATGGCTCGGCACAGAAAAGGCCTCAGTTTGTTAGCCTGATATCTGGGCGCCAGATGGGCAATAGGCAGAAATGGAAGAGCCCTACAGCGAGTGATGGAGCAAACGTGGAGGTAGAGAGAGCCAGAGTGAGATGTAATTTACGCTCCCAGAAAATGTCCCCCAACGAGGCTTTTCAGTGCTTACGGGAGCCAAATTAGTTACGGGAAGCCATCTATACTTTATACCTTGCCTAACCTTTGGATCATTTCCCAGTGCTGTCTCTCATTCTGCGTAGCACGCTGCTGCTTTTCCTTATTCTCTCTGTTGCTGTGTCGTTCCTAACCCTCCACCCATCGTCTCATTCTCCCCCACTCTTTTCTTTATTCTTTCTCATTTTCTCTTTCATTCCAGCTTTCACAGCCCGTCTTCCTCCTCGCTCTGATTAGGCTTCATCGCGTTTTCCGAAGGGTGCAAGTCCGTGTCTCGTGGGAGAGCATACGGGGCGGCTCTGTTTAAATACTTAATGGAACTTACCAGCAGTGCTGATCTAATAGAATTGGGGGGAGAGTTGAAAGTAAGGTTTCCAAAAGCAGCGACCTCAACTACCCAATTAAGGCTGCTCCGTGATCGAGGAGACTAACAAGTGAAGAAAAGGTGTGCAGAACAAACGTATTTGAATGCCGTACCAGTTAACAGTGGGCGCACCTCTTTTGTCTTTGGTATTTTTAGTCTGATCTCGGCGTACTGAGCAGAAAATCTTCCACTTCTACCACTTTGACGGAGACTGTTCCCGAGGGGAGAGTGGGAGTCTGATTGTCGAATCAATGTAATTACAAGTGCTGGAAGTTGTAATGATTAGAAATGTGAAAATGTGCTCAAGTGGAAATTTTCACATACAAATATATATCACGCCGTGTGTTGAAAATATTCATCTCTGTATATATACTGTATATATATCGGAGCCCTTGAGTTTCAAGATGTTGCGTTTATTCTCTGTTGTTAAAAATACAGGTTCAAGTATGCTCTAGCAGTTCCTAGACAGTCTGAGCATAGTCTGTTTTCATATAAGATAGTCATGTAAAAAGATCCCCCCCTCTGGATCTGTCATCTGTTCATTTTTTGACACGTCCACCAGTCATTTATTTAACCACATTACTACCATTAAGAATGTCTCCCTACCTGCTACATCACTGTACTTGCACTTGAATTTAATTTTCCATTTTATATGCTGGGGAGATAATGAATATGCAGCCATATTTCAACCAGCTTTGTATCATCACAATGAGAGTAGTATATGTAAATGAACTGAGGTAAAGTTTCCTCTATCTTACCATCTCTCAGCTCAAATCCACTGCATGACACCTTTTGCAGACTTTCACTGGCTGTAGGGCTGTTGCTTCAACTACAGATTGTGCTTCTCCACATTATTGTATCCCCGCCACCAGTGACACAAAGAGTATAGAAGCTGTGGGAGAGAGACCTGCTCCTCTCTCTTTCCTCAAAGGCAGACCAAACTCAGATAAAACTGCAAAACTAGGCAGTTCTGATCAAATATAACCAAGACTCTCTTAAAGTATTTCATATTCTCTAAAATATCTCTCTAAAATGTCTTCTGATACATATTTTGTGCACTGTTTGGCTGTAATAGGAGAGTTTTTGAACAGGAAGTGTTTCCTGTGTTGTAAAAATGGAGGCTAAAAAAACTGAGATGAAGCAGTAAAACTAAGCAGTGCTGACCAGTGATGGGCAGTAACTCATTACAGTAATAATATTACTTTTTCCAGTAAGTAGTAAAATTTCAGTGATAATATTACAGTTACTCCAAAACCAAACAACTCGTTACAACGTTACGTTACAAAACTCCTTCCACTGCAAAAAACATGTCCCCAAGCCTCAGGTCTGAAGCACCTCGGCTACTACGTCCGACAGCACAACAACATCATGCTCCAGGAAATACACCTGACCAAAGGTGAGCCCTCCTCTGCTGCTGAGGTCAGCTGTAACCAAAACTGGATTTTAATTTAATGAAGTGGCTGGATATGTGGTGGATGAAATGTTGCTCCATGAGTGACTCGGTCACAGCCAGCTGAAGACCCCCAGGAGAAAAAGAAGCTATCTAGCCTTAGCTATACTTAGCGGCGATTACCTTGATATTCACACAGACACACACATCTGATTTTAGGGAGATATGCATTTACCAGTTTTATGGAGTGTAACAGAAAAGTAATATAACGAGCAGTGTAATGAAATACTGTTGGCAGGGAGAAATAAGTAATGCATTACTTTTGAAAAGAGTAATGAGTAATGGATTACATTTTTAGAGTAACGAGCCCAACACTGGTGCTGGTCAAATATGTGCCAAGATTCTGTTACTGCTTTGCCTATTTCCCGACTAAAACAGGTTTTCAGAAACATACTTTCGCTTACCCTTGAACTGTAATTCAAAATCCCTATTACCCGCTGGCCACCATATTGCTTCCTGTGACAAAACCGCCGAGCTCTGTTTTTTTCTGGTCATCTAGCACCATTTTTCAAAAAGTATCTGCATCTTTCCACTGCGCAGACAGCCCAATTTTCCAGCAGTGAAATACTTCTGTAAGGCTGTGTGAAACTGGCACTTGCATGGTCCTTACAGCTGAGGCGTTCTTTATTTATCACAAGCTCAAAGCCATGAGACAAATACAAACACCGTTATATTTGGAACAAAAATTTTGGCTGTGTTTTGCTGTCGTCAGTTCAACTCAATTAAATCCAATTAAACTGAATTCTTGAATCACCGTTCAAAAAATATGGCCTGAGCAACAGTAGCAGATTGAGATTAAATTAATAATGTGCAACAGTATTTTATAAGCGGCTCTGGAACTCAGCAACATTCAGCCCGAGCAGCTTGAGTGAAGTTAGCTCAGCAAACAGACTCTCTAAGAGTCTAAATCACGCTGGGAAAATTAGCACCTGTCACGCAATTACAACAGAAGAACAATCCTTTCCAGAATTGTTACTAATCAAAACTATTTTTGGAGCAGCGTGTCAGCAAGACTGAGTGGGCTGACCATTGAGTGAACTGAGAGGATCAGATCTTGGGATGAAGACAGAAAAGACACTGCTGAAGGGTTTGAACAATGCCAAGCTCCTCGGATCATAGGTGAGCGGCTGTTCTTTCAACAGGATTTGGGGATTCAGATTGAGTTCTCTGCCAACCTGTTTGAGCATGTCTATGCTGAATCACTTCGACTGTGTTTTGATGTAAGACGGGAAAAACCTTGCAAAAGAATAGCATTATTAGCATACAATACAACGTGAGCTCAAAATCCTGCCTGTGTGTGCAGATTTGTGCTGTTCCTCATAGCCTCAGTTTACTTATCAAAGATTTGTTTGGCGATAGGATTTTGTTACTGTTTGCCAATTTTATGCCTATTTGCATTAGTCAGTGGTGTTAACGTGATATCAAGCCTACTAAATCCAACATGAGCTTTGTTTTTATGCATACTTTTTTTTGCATACAGTATGACATGCACAGCCAGTTACTGGTATTACTGATTTGGCACAATGTATAAATAATTCAAAACCAAAGCTTTGATTGGGTTGTTGGGCTGATGTTGTCTTTTAAAGCTAAACTTTTCTAGCAAGTCCTAGTTTCCTATAATTTTTCACTAATGTGCCACCTGACCTGGCATCTCGGGAACCTTTAATTAAAAGCAGGTGTGCTGAGGTGAGTGTGGAACCTGGAAGACACCACGGGGTTACATTCTTTAACCAACGTGTGTTTGGTTAATCTTAATTTTTTATTGTTTGATGAAGTTGTTTTCATAGCAAGAGGGTTCCTGGTTCAAACCCGGGTTGGGGGTATGTGCGTACAGTACAGTACTGTAGTTTGCATGTTCTCCCTGTGTCAGCCTGGGTTTTCTCTGAACACTCCGGCTTCCACAGTCCAAAGACAAACAGGTTAGGTTAATTGGTGAGTGTGAATGGTTGTCTGTCTCTATGTGTCATCCCTGTGATAGTCTGGCGACCTGTTCAGGGTGTAACCCGCCTCTTGCCCAATATCAGCTGGGATAGGCTCCAGCCCCCAGGCGACCCCTAACAGGATAAGTGGTCATGAAAAATGAATGAACGAATGAAGTAATTTAATACCACATTGATTTGAACTTTTCGTAAAGGCCTGTTTATAAAGGTATTTTTGTTGTTTGAACATGACGGGCAAGACAATCAGTTCATAGCTTCATCTTGCAACTCTCCACACATCCTGCATATCAGTCAACTCTAAAACCAACCGAAGCACCCTGGATCATTAAACAGTGAGTAAAACTAAACCAAAGACAGTGAGTTCATCATATCTCTATTATGGTGTCAGTGGGCGGCTATTTTTGAACTTATGTGGAGGCCGCAATAGTCATATTTGCTCAAAAATGGCACTACATCCATCAAGTATTATATGACACAGATCGTCTGAAAATCATGTCCCTCCTCCTCGTCCTGTTGACTATATTGGCATTCACTAGAAGCTATTGTGGCTGAAGCAAAATAACCAATCAGACTCTCTGCTGCAGCTGATAATCATGTCTTTTGTCATGTTTTTGTGTACTGTTTAGCTGTAAAATGAGAACCTTTGTGACCCAGTTGCCATTATGGAAATAGTCGAGTGACACATCAAGCACCGCACAGCAACTGGTGCAAACTTTCTCATTGTACAGCTAAACAGTACACTAAAATTTGTTTCTGAAAACATTTGAGTCACAAAATAGGCAATGCAGTATCACAATCTTGATTAGTTAGTTGACAATTTGACCGCAGTTCATGAGCAGTGATTTATTCGACTACACATTAGAGACTCCTCGGCTCTGATTGGTTGTTTTCGTTCACGTCCGTCAAGGCCATTAAAATAAATACAAGAAGGCAGATCTGGCACAGATTTGTCCCATGCACTGCTGTGTGGACGTACTGACCGTTTCAGCAAGAATGACAACAAGTTATTTTATTTTATAAAAGTTACCAAATTTTTAAACTCTTTGAATATATACAAATTCGCTCTCTTGTCTTGAACTCTAAACACTTGCAAACCACAGTTTCACACAGCCTTAAGGCTAGCTAACGTCTTAAGAAGTTTATTACATAGATTACGTAGGACATAAACTACTGCTAAACTAAAAAACACAATACAAAATTTTGCTCCAATTAGGCTGCCCACACGTATTTCAAAGGCAGCGCTTAATATCCTTGAACATTGTTCTTGTGCTCAAAGGTTTCCTAGCAGCGCTAGAAGAAAATCTGGCTAAGGTGGCAGCTTTTGCCCTTAATTAGTTAGGAAAAAAACAAGTAGTGTTTGCCTACCCTGAGGCCCTCAATGAAATCTGCCTTCATTATAATATTGGTTACAATGATAATTTGCCATAAAGCTGCCTTTAAAAAAAACATGTGATTGCTAAGGCCATGCTCTAATGAGGAGCTGTAATAAGTTCTGATCTCATCACAGGGGTTAAAAGTGGATTATGCAGAGAGCTTTGAACTATGCTTTTAAAACAGTTAAAGCAGTCACACTGTTAGGGCTGAGAGGAAAACCATCATCCAAATTAACTCTGGGGTTATCTGACTTTTTAATGTGGAATCGCTTCAAAGGCAAAGTGAGGACATTTGCAATAAGAAAAATGTAAAGTGCAAGTGTTGGTGAGTCACCGCTAATGTGTTTAAAAGGCTGGCTTCAAATGGAACTGGGGGCAAATGCACACACAGATGGATTAAGTTTGTCTGCGGAGACAAATGTGCGCGCAGCTACACACCTCGCGTGCCGTTGAAGAAGAGGGTCTGCCGGCGGGGATTCTGGATAACCACGATTGATCCATCGTAGTTCTGCAGGCGGCAGGAGATCTGAGCCGTACCTCCCTCCAAGACTGTCACATTCTCCGCCTGCACCGCCTGACAACGGGCTGTGGGAGAGAAAGACGGACGTTAATGTAGTGACACAGAGGGTGGACGATGGAGAGGAAGAAAAAGAGGGTGAGAAGAGGAGAGGGACAAATAGGAGGAACAGATGGGGAGGAAAAAAAAAGATGTTCAATTTGCACTGCATTTGAGACAGAACTTTTCAAAATAAGGTAGTTAAAGCATCCTTCATTTACTCGCTATTCATCATATGGACACAACAAGGGAGAGGGGGAGGAAGAGAGGGGAGGAGACAGAGTGATGGAGATAAAGAGATTGAAAGCGAGAGAAAAGACACTGAAGGACTCAACAAGTAAAACAGGGTCCTTATGAACAATGTGTTCTCATGATTATAATAGGGATGATTATAATTACTGTTATTCATCTTGATACGTGCACAAACGTAGACACGCAAACAGGCCTACTGCCGCTGGCTAGTCTAACAGAATGCATCAACACACACATTTGAATACATAATGCCTTATTAAATCTCTAAGTGGCTGTCGGTCTTGAATTTAGACACACACCAGCTCACACACACATGAATAGACACGCACATGGACCAACACACAAGCCGATCGCGGGTTGGACTGCGGCCCTGCCACCACCTGTGTGTATATTAATAGTTTAAACTGCGGTGACATGGTATGAATCTGTGATCGCCGTGGTGTGAAAGCTGGCCAAAGAGCAGAGCGGTGAGACCATGGTAGCAGCCTCCAACGCACTTCACACATTCTTAATGCCATTTCTCATCCAGGTGCTAGCTAAACCAATTGATTACACTCCATTATCCTGATGTAATGGTTCTTATTACAGGTATTTGGAAAGTGCTGGGAGGAGGGATCACTCACCATTTACATCCATACACACAGACACCTGCATGAACATTCTTGTGAGTGCATCTGTGCTCATGCACATATACCTACGAAAAGTAATGCACCACAATTCATATAGAACATGAAACATGAACGTAATAATTTACATATGATCCATACATTCAGGACGGCTGCTTTCACGTGAGTGATGATGGGAGTAAAGAAGGGAGTAGTATAAAGATTCAGAGCCTGCTTAGGGAGGCAGCTTGGGGTGGTGGATGGGTAAATAACACATGCATTCACCCAGGAGACTGGTGTTTTGGTAACCGTGTGAAACCCACTGGCGCATCATGAGATAGTGGGCCCCTGGGTACAGATATGGAGCAAGACACATAGACTTTGTGCTGGTTTTGCCTCTTTGTTTGTTGTTTTGTGTCTGTCTGAGCTAAGTTTGTGTCTTTTTTGGTTGTTTTTTGTTTATTTGTAGTCATTTTGTGTTTATTTGTAATCATTTTAAGTCTCTGTGTTTTTCTTTGCCAGTTCTTGTAGTCATTTTGTGTTTATTTGTAGTCATTTTGTGTCTCTCTGTAGTCATTTTACGTTTAGTTGTAGTCATTTTGTGTCTCTCTGTAGTCATTTTGTGTCTCTCTGAAGTCATTTTGTGTTTATTTGTAGTCATTTTGTGTCTCTCTGTAGTCATTTTACGTTTATTTGTAGTCATTTTGTGTCTCTCTGTAGTCATTTTACGTTTAGTTGTAGTCATTTTGTGTCTCTCT
>JAPZEB010000025.1:10224973-10243152 GCA_029783705.1 Chaetodon striatus | reverse complement strand
GAGTGTGAATGGTTGTCTGTCTCTATGTGTCAGCCCTGTGATAGTCTGGAGACCTGTCCAGGGTGTACCCCGCCTCTTGCCCAGTGTCAAGAAGCGGGGTACACCCTGGACAGCTCGCACCCTGGATAGGCTGTGTGTGACAACACTGCCAGAAAGTAATAAACAGCCTACAAAATAACCAGAGATGAATCAACACTGTCTCAATAAAGATCAAACACTACAGGCTTCATTTACTGAATGGTCATTGCACTGAATTGCTCATATTTTCATGTTTCCGCTACATTACACCTGCCTGCCACACCTGAATTTTCTACACTAAAGCAACCTACTATGCATAATATTGCTCTATGTATCACTATTTGCCAGACGTCACTCAAATTGCCACAGCAGGAGCCCTGCTGTTTTCTGTTCTGCTTTGTGCATTTGCCGCAGTAAGCAAATGTTTCTCAATACAAATGTAACAACTTCAATCATGCTACACAATAAATCCATTTTGTTTGTGAGAAAGAGGAAGAAAAGCCACGCATAGGCGAAGTTGTTAGATGTGCGGAAGCTTAGGTAAACCTCAAAACCTTTAGAATAAATGATCATCAGCAATACCATCTACCTGCTGTATCTGCCCTGTGGACATAGAGAGGGCAGAGAGGCCAGCATTGCTGCAGCATCAGCTCTAATCACAGCTGCTCACAACAGATCTGTTTTGTGAGGTCTGTATCCAAACACAATACCAGTAATCTTCCAGGAGGAACTGTGTCTGTTACATTGATTAGACAAGTTGGACATGTCTGCCCACGGCTCAGTAAAAAGTTATCTGGTGATGGTGTCTGGGAAAAAATGTTGTGTTCATGTGGCAGATTTTCTGTACATACCCACACTCCCATTATCATACTGTGAGAATAACAACATCTAGCCAGTAACAAGGAGTGTTAGGGTTACACTCTCATGATATTTTTGTTCTTCTTTTTTTTTTTTTTAGTTAATGACTAAACACCAATATGAAATGTGTAAAACTAATCAAAATGTGTGATGTGCTCAAGAGCTGGCAGCCAGAAGATGTTAAATGATGTTGGTGATGATGCTCAAACTGCTATCAGTGGGCCAAAACTGAAACATATGGTAAACAAAGCATTGCATAACTGTATTAGTTTTCATAAAAGGATTCTCTCTCCGGTGTGCAGTGGGTATTGGATTTTAAGTGCAGAATTGCAGTACCTGGCCACCAAACCTAATGCATGCAGCAAGCTTCCAAAGTCATTATTGGCCCATGTCGTATTATGTAAGAATCTCATTTACTGTTGTACTTGAGTCTGCCAGTAGTTATTGAGTAGCAAAGTAATTGATGAGGCAGTGCCGGGAGGATCCTCCAGGACATTGACAGCTACAGTTGTGCCCTGTGTTAAACAGTATGCAAATTGCGATGACATATATTTTAGTACCACTGCTATTACGTACCACTGCTATTACTGGTACCATTACCAGCTCCGCAATTTTTGTTTTTATTGAACAGAATCAAAGTGCAGGGAAAAGGAGAAAAGCATCGAAGGAAAAAGGGCTACCAAGGCTTTTGTGAAAATTTTCCAAAACTACCCTTGTGGAATCATTACAAACACAGTTTCAAACGATTAACACTTTCTAATCACACTGAGAGAGTAAGGCTATGCAAGGCAAGTTTATCTGTGTAGCACATTTCCTACAAAAAGGCAATTCAAAGTGCTTTACATAATGATTTAAAAAACATAAGGAAAAGAAAAACAAACATTAAAGAATTAAAATGCAAATTAAAAGAACAGAACTCTTTTTAAGGAAATTAAAAAGTTAAGAACTGAGAAATAAGATGGTGCATGATTGGTATTTAAGGTTCAGTCACAGGCAGAACATAAAAGCTTTCAACCTGGATTGAACAGTAGTCAAAGTTGGAGCAAATCTAATATCCTCTGTAAGTTTGTTCCAGCTCTGTTGTGCGCAGACACTAAATACCACTTCTCCAAGTTTACTTAACACTCTGGGAACAGTTAGAAGCCTCCTACCTGATGACCCGAGAGGCCATGAGGGTTCATATGGCAAAAGACAGCCAGAGATGTATTTTGGTCTAAAACCATTGAAAGACTTACAGACAAGCAGCAGTACTTCAAATTCTATTCTCTGACACACTGGAAGCCAGTGCAGAGCCCTGAGAACAAAAGAAATCTTTTTGCTTTTTTATTATTTTTGGTAGGACTCTAGCAGTAGCATGCTAAATAAGATGAAATTTTGGGGGAGAGCTGAGAAAAGACCATGACAGCAATCAAGCTTGCTGAAAATAAAGGCATGGATCGCTTTGTGAAAGCCTTGCCTGGAAAATAAATCATCTCATTCTTGTTATGTTTTTAAGGTGGTAGAGTAAAGACTTTGTAATTGATTTGAAGTGGTTATCTCTGAGTTCAAATTACACCAAGATTTCGGGCTTTTTTTTGTTAGTTGTCACAGTCAAAAGGTGGAGATGAGAACTAACCCTGATCCTTTCTTCCTTTGGGCAAAAAAATAAGGTTCAGGCACATCCAGTTTTTTTTTTTTGTTCAATGCCCTTGCAGAGAGAATCTATGGGACTGTAGTTGCTTGGTGACAGAGCAAGGTAAATTTGCATGTCATCTGCATACTTACTGATGTTACTGTGTATAATGTGGTCTGATGGAAGCATGCAAATATTGAACAGAAGAGGACCAAGGACGGAGCCTTGGGGAACCCTACATATCATGTTTGCCCACTCAGAGTTCATGTATTCAAGCGCCATTGAAAGGAGTTTGCCTTCAGGACTTTGCTACAGAGCCATTTCTTTGTTAGGTTTAGGTAAAAGATCGTGGTCTGGGTGAATATGAAAAAAAAAAAATGCCAGAAAACGCTGTCTAGCAGATATCCCTGAAAGTAAACTTCTGCCATGTGTGGTTCTGGTTTACATAAATGCACTGAGTTTGAGTTTTTTTCACAGTAAGTGGGTAATTACTGGTTCATGTTCTTTTTTCATTGGAGACTATCTTAAGTTCCAGATAAGGTCAATTTGGCTTAGTCTACATAATGAGAAGTACTTCAGGTACTCACACGCTCACACTGTTCATGCTGAGATTCTCAATATGTGACTACCTTGAGTTCTATCTACATGTCGCTCAGTGCTGCCTCCCACCACACTAGCATAATGATAGTGCACTCACTTATTATCACTAGGGCGCACACATGCAAGTAAATGCAAGCACATGCACACAGGGGGCCCACAAACTCATCACAAAAGCGTATAACCCACTGCCTAAGCCTCTCTCTCACATACAGTGTTGAATCCACCTATATCCTTATTTTCCCATCTAGATAGAGTAACGCTACAGTAGCCTCCAATTCCATTTTCTGCACTGACTATCGCCCAACCCCTCCCTTTCCTGCTGTTCCCGTCTCTCACCCCTTTCCACATTCCCTCCCTTTGCCTCTCCACATCTCTTCCTCCGCCTCTGCATTCCCACCGTCTCCTCCCGTCTCACAGGCCACCTCTTATTTTTCTTTTTTCGCTCTCAATCCCAGTCTGTCTGTTAACAGCTCCCTTGTTGCATTTACTCCCTATCTCGCTCTCTCTTTCTCTTTCTGTATGGTCCAGCGGGACTGCTGACAGTAACCACAGTACAGTAGGTTGCAATTAATCTTTCAAATAATTCTTTCTAACCACACAGACAGCGGACGCACGTGCAGAGAGGGCGAGAGCTGAGGTAAGGAGGGGTTACAAAAATGCGAGATAGATAGCAAAACAAAGGGGGACGCCAGAGAGAGCAAATTCTATTCTTACATTATAAATATGATGAAAAAATAAACTTGCTGCCCATGTGTAAATGTAAACCCATTTATTTTCTTCTCTTCCCATTATATTCAGAAACTCCAAGCACAGAGAAGGGGGTGCAGTCGCTGGCTGCCAAATCAGTTTCAACACGTCACAATCTCAGAAGGGATAATTAATCAGAAATTGATGCATTAAACATGAAGTCCACATTTTTAATATACACCATGGCTCCATTTTGACTTTCATTGTTTAATACGCAGGCAGCCAATATATTTTGTTGAGCTGTTGGTGAAATAAGACATTCAAAAATGCTTAAATCTGAAAAGCTATTTCCCTGCAATTGAGACAGTGTACTGATTGACAATGACTCAAGGTTTGATGGAAAAATAATTTTCTTCCACTGCAGCTCTCTTTTCAGTACTTACTGAGTATTTCATGTTCACAGCATTGTAAGCAAATCCTTTGCAATCTTTTTCATGGGTCAGACAGTTAGCGTAAGCTTTTCTTTGCTTGTCAGGTGCGTTTTCTAGATCTCAGTGAAATGATTGAAGGTTATCCTGCTATTATACACAGTCCAAATTTCTCTGCATATCAGGTAAATGTCTGCACGGCGAAGTTGTTTAATTCTACAGTGAGTGAGGCATTTATTCTGAGTGTCATTCTCGTTAGCAGTGCACTTCATGACATTGTAGCATGGATGTGTCTGTGCAGAGATGACATGGTATCCATGAGATCATGAGAGCTTTCATGCTTTCCAACTAATTACTTTGACCCTAAAACGATTAACGCTCTGAAGTATAATGTCATAAACACACATTTAGCACCCACTACAAGGTCTTTAGTTGCTGTTGTAGAGCTATAAATCATGAACAATGAACTTTGTCAATAGAATCTACAATAACTAATAAAGAATGAAATTTAAACCTTAAAAGACCTATAGTTCTAGTCCTTTATTATGAGTGGCTGAGCTGTGTTAAAAGCTTTGGTAATATACTCTATAATCACATTACAATTTCAGTATTAATGTGCTAATTAGTTATCTATCATTCATAGTCACTTTACAAAGAAACAAAGAGAAAGATAGTCATTGGAGAAATACATTTCACTGCTGCCACCAATCCCGCTGACCTTTAATCTCCTCCCAAAGCAGAAAAAACTACACCAACTATCTGGTAAGTTCAATATAACTTTAACCACCTAACATTTTTTATTTGTAGCCTATTATGCCCACCTTTCTCTAGCTATGTTGCCCGTGCTAGCAGTCTCATTTTTGTTACACTGTAGCTTGGTTGCTCAGCCAGTAACCATGCTACACTCATTGCATAATTTCGATCTAAATGCTCCAAATATTATAATTTGAACTCCTATAATTCCTTGACAACTGAGCAAAATTTAAAATGTACCTGGTGGTGCAACACATTTGCATTCCTAACTCATCAAATACCATGGTCACTTGCCCTACACGTCAAACTATGGCGTTCTAAGTACCCTGCCAGCATCAGTTTTGGATGCTCTAGGATGGCGAGTCAATTAATGCTTGTTACATGCATAATATAATTTCTCATACGCTGTTTCTGCTTGTTCAACAAATACAGTCTCTTTTAAAAATAAACTTTGTCTTCAGGCTTACTTCTTTAGGTTTAGGCAACAAAAGCGCGTAGTCAGTTTTTGACAAAAACATCATGGTTTGGCTTATAATAAGTATGTTTGTTACTAATGTAACGTACTGCAATACTAGCGCACGACCTTGATCTTGAAATCACTTGATTTAAGGTTTCACATGGGAAATAAACAGTAGTTTCCTGGGTGAAAGTCCAGTTTGTTTGATCCATCCACCCCCCTCACAACCACCTTCTAGTTCTTTATACTATGGCAGTTGATTAGAGTGTCAAAAAAAGCAGCTGCCTGGTGCCTCTCATTACGCTGCTGAAGGGCACCTCATTGTGTCAATAACTGACACCAACGGCCACACACCAGGCGTCAGTGTTGATATTGTTATTGAGTATATGATGATTTGGGTGTGTTGTGAAATTCTTTTCTAAATCTCATATTTGTGTTTAAGATGTGCGTACATTACCAATACTATTTTGACCACAAATACAAAAATACTGAAGTCCAAACTATGCCTACAGGCAAAATAAAAGTTATTGATGACGGTAATGTGTAGGTGCAACTTCTGATCAACTTCTCTAGAACTTATGAAAACAATCTGCCAATGTTACACCAAATTAAAAAAAATTAATATCAATGTCATTCACAGAAGCCACGACCAGACCTGTCAAACTGCGGTTTGGCTGCATGCTGAGCTGTGCTAAATTGTGCATGACCATCTTCCCGACTGTGCAGTGTCTTTTAATCACACTATTTAATTAGTGTTTATCCCTTTAGACATATTGCCTGAGTGTCTTAGCTTTTTGTTACACAAGTGAAATATGCCCTTGTAACACGGAGTCATTTCCCCTGCTTGCCAGTGAAGGAAGAGTAATTAACTCTAATTTTGATTCATTTAATTTAATTGGAGAGGTAAACATACAGCCAAGAGTGGATCTTTTAAAAGGCTACATGAGATGAAAGTAAAAAAGAGAAAAAAGGAAAGGACAGAGGGGTGGCGCGATGGCCATCCAGCTCCTGTAACAAGTCCAAAGGGAAGGAAGATGAGGAGAGAAAACAGCATGCTTTATAAAAGGGAAAGGCAGAGATAAAACGAGGAGACTAAGAATGAAAACAAGAGGCGAGACCAACAACCAAAATGAGAAAGAGAAAAACAGGGAACAAAGAAGAGTGGAAGAAAGAGGGAGGGGTGACTGAAAAAAAAACAACAAGAAAACAGATTAGCAAAGAAAAGAGTGCAAACAAAGAAATCAGCTATAGGGAACGGAGCAGAACAAGACAGGAACAGTGGAATGGAGGAGTGTGAGAAGAAGCAGGTGGAGATGAGGAAAGGGAGAGATGAGGGATTACAGAGAGATAGTGTGAGACACAGAGATGCTGCAAGAGGTCACTCTTCGCTCTTATTGTCTGCAGAAGACAATCATGGCTCACAGTGAGTCTGTATGTGTGATGGTGTAATGTGTAAACATCTGTGTGAGTGTGTGTGTGCTGACAGCTCCTTTACCATCACTACAAGGAACAGTAGGCGTGAGGTTGTACAGAAGGGAAAGGCAAAGATATAATGCCAACAGGCAAGGAAAAGAACAATATGGGCTTGTGCATCAGCTGTAAATCAGAGGAAGACACACAAGAGACATTTAGATTTTAGGCATCTGATCAAGGCTCTTGTTCAGAGTAACTTACAGCGAGCACAATAGATTGCCAAAAATCAAAACTTCCAATCCAATGGAAGGAGGCCAACAGAGTGAAACAGACATTGTTTGCTCTCTGTGCCACAAATTTGGCGAAAATAGGCAAAAATTCAACTCAAGTAGGATTTTTGTCTGCTGCAATAACGTGAAAGACGGCGCCAAGCAGGGAGCTTTCAAGGCATCCATAAATTTCTCCCTCTAGTTTGTATTACATATAGCAGACGTTTTCAAACTGTAAGGGAGCACCTCCCCAGGGGCGATGGAGAGATGTGAGGCAGAGACTCTGTGTGAGGTGAGAGGGACAGGTGCAT
Source organism: Chaetodon striatus (assembly GCA_029783705.1). NCBI lineage: Eukaryota > Metazoa > Chordata > Actinopteri > Chaetodontiformes > Chaetodontidae > Chaetodon > Chaetodon striatus. The sequence continues at coordinate 10,235,746 of JAPZEB010000025.1, read as the reverse complement.
GCTGCTGAAAACAAATGGAAGTTAGTTATTGTAGTTTGTCCAGCTGAATTGGTCCACACACCGACAGAGACAGCAGTTGGAGCTGCAGTAGTGGCTGTGACACACAGATCACGGAGGCAATTAAGGTACTTCAAAACACTTGGCGCCTGACTGCCACAATTTGCGTCAAAAGTTGCACTTTACCTGAGTCAAAACTCGGTTAAATGTGAACACACGAGGCATGAGTCACTTCTTTTTTTAAATTCGGTACCTCAAACAATGATGTCATGATCTCTTATCTGTTGTGAACACACATCCATCAATCCTAGAAACCATAAAAAAGTTTTGCCTTATACCTCCAAAACTTCTCAGAGAATTATCATGCCAGTGGTAGTTATCTGTACATTTATGAGTACATTGCAAACAGAAACTGATTCTAGCTGATTTGGCATACTGTTACTGGTGCCAAGTAGATGGTCTGAAGGCGTCCTACACTGTCAGACTGTGAAAACACTTGGTATACAGTAAGAACACAAGTAGCGCACATCAAGTCCCAGGAACAGCCCCAGGCTTTAAAGCCAATTTTACAAACTGACCAAACATGGAATTACAACTTTCGGGGTTCTTCATGTGTTGGACACAAAATGACTTTTTCTAATAGACTTACATTATGATGAAGTGATGTCTATAAATCAGTGGATACATTTTTGGAAGCATCACAACTCCCGTGAAATGACTCATTGTACTATCGGGATTTGATCCATTTGGTCTAGTAACATTTTGAAAGCAGGATTGGAATATTTTTATCCCTTTTCAAGATAGCGGAGGGCTAAACTAGACCTTATCCACCAGGCTGGCAGATATATTTAGTGCGCTTTCTCACAGAAATCAAACTCTTTGCACCACAAAGCAACTTTCATAGGAATGAACAGGGCCTCGTCTCCAAAGCTGTATCCACTTCTCTTTATACATCCATGGTGTACATGATTGATTGATTGTTATTTGTGTCATGCACACTTACATGTGCCCAATCCTCAGGGGTTTACAAGACACCATTCCGATGACGCTGCAGTAACAATCAAAAAGTATGTTATTTAACTACTCAGTCCAGAAACAGAATACTCTGTTGTCTATCCCAGGCCTGGCAAGGAAATTCAGCCACAAAAAAGGTTCCCTTTCAGAAACAAAACTTAAAATTTTTCATGATCATCCAACCGAAAGAAATCAGCACAGATAGAGGTCATCTTACTGAAAAGTACATTCCTTATGTCTTCATATACAGGACAGTAAAACAAGAGGCGAACCTCTTTTCAACTTGAATTACACAAAAAAAAAAAAAAATTCTGTCCACCTCTGGGGTGGTGTTAAACCCTCCAGCCTTCCACACTGTAGCTGTTCTTTTGGCTTATACCATATATCAACAGATTATTTTTCTCTAAACATGCAAAACAGTTCACTCCTAATCTTCTGAGTATCACAAAGTAACCTTGAAGTCCTGAAAAATAAACATATGTGAATGTACATGTGCTGCTTATGGGTGGATTACCAATTAGATCCATGCCACAGGAGTTCAAAAGGTGAGGGGGCCCCTGAGGTACAACTTATACTTTCGATGTCGGCATTGAGAGGGTCAATGTGACTTAAGATTTTGTTAACAAGTTAATTAAAAAGCTAAATTTCCCAAAAAAGGAGACTTTGTCTTTTACTTTAATTGAAGTAGTTCTAATTAACCTGACATAAAAGACTACTAAAAATATTATTTTTATTTTTTAAATTTTAGATTCATAACGCGAGTAAACTTTCACCCTACGTCCTGTGTGAACGCTCAGTCAGGTGTGCAAGGGTGAGAGCCACACTGACCTCACCAAATCTGGAAAAATAATATTCTTGTATTCTCAGAATGAATTATAGAAAAGGTGGAAAAGGTCATCTTTTTCCAGCAGCAGAGCCAGAGACGTAAGACAGAGAGACAGTGTCGGCAACAGTATGTGGATTGATTAATTAAAGATCTTTATCTTTCATTCCACTGACAGAAAGAGAAAAAGGGAGACTGCGCTCCAGAAAAAGAGACACTATTGGACAAAAGTGAGAGGGAGAGATGAGGGAAGCTGCGAGGTAAACCGATGGAGTATTAGAGAAGATGGAGAGATTCCGGAGGGGTAGAGAGACAGAAAGAAAGTGTCGAAAAAAGAAACGGGATGGTGACGTGGAAACGAGGAGGACAGATGTGAGTGGTGAGGGAGGAGGAAATGAGGCGACATGTAAGGATGAGGGAAACTGTGAAAAGATGGAATGAAGGTGCGGAAGGGGGGGGGGGGGGTTGTGCATGTCGGGGTGAGAGGGATTTTTACCTCTTTCCAGTGATGGAGTGACGAGAGGTGGGAGGAGGAGAGGGGAACAGAAGCTGTAATTAATGGAGGAGACAGGAGAGGAGGGGGTGGGCTGAGGGCTTGAGTCTCTAAAATAGGAATAGCACAAATCCTCACCCTCTCTCAATAGATGTTAAGGTTGCCTACTGTAAGTGAATTTTAAAATAATACCACCTTATTCCAATTATACAAATACGACCTGCATGGTTGCTTGCGTTTACATCACCGTGTAACAAGTGGTTACAAATTATCCTCATTTGCACGGCACTTTAAGTGTTCACAATTCTGTTTGCATTAAAAGTAAGCTTGCGTTCCTATGCAGTCAGGTAAATAGCTTCATGGGCACAAACACTCCATATCATTACTACAATTATCCCCTTCATTACGCTGTGATATTATTGCAGTCTCTTGCTTTGTAGAGCGAGTGGATATTTCTAGTGTATTTATCTAAACACCTGTTAATGGCCGGCTCTTCATTCTGGCTTGCAGTCTTCCAATGTTTTATCCACAGTTTAAATTTTTGTCTGGTTTGTGTAATAGCAGCTATGTGCTAATTGCAAAACACAGGATGTAATGTAGCTTAACACCTCCTTATGTCATTATCGAAGCCAAGCGTTTACACAGCAATCTGGCTTAGATGACAAATGAAAAGGTAAGCCATGCTGGTTTTTTAAGCTGCCATCACCCATTACAGATTTTTCCACAACTCCTACACAAACACGCAATTCCAATATTCACTGAACGCTCTGCAAACACTGTCAGCACTTCTCAAATTTACACTTACCTGTGCTTCAGCCCAGAGGACTGCAAAAGACAGTTCTGAGCATCAACATCATGAATCTCTGTTCTACTACCGGCTGACTTTGCTGCCTCAAACGCGCTCACTCAGCAGCTGAAGAAACGCCGTCGTACAAACAATCGATGTCCAAACTGATGTTTGACCCTGTCGGTTTGGAAATGCTCACCTATCAGCTCAGAGTTTTAAAGTAGCTCTGCGAACTGTGGCGTCTTTCTACAAGCATCTGTAGCCTTGTTCAGACTGCAAGCCCAAATCCATTTTTTGGCAGATTGTACCCAGATTATTTTTAGAAAGTCTGAACAGCAAAAAAACCCAAACATATGAAATGCAGTTTTTGCAAATTGGATCAAAAACACATTTAGAGATGGTTTTAAAAGCAATTCTAATTGGATTTCTACAGATGCGTCAGACGCTCTGGACGCTCAAATTGGATTTCTTTCTCTTGTCTTTTGCGTCACTCAGAACGCAACACACAACAACGTCATCAAATCCAGAGTGACGCAAGTACTGAGCAGAATCCTACTACTACTAATACTGCTACTAGCAGAGCGCTACAAAAGACAATATAGAGAACAACAATCCGTGGACAGACACTAAAATAAATTACCTGCTGGCACTGTCTGCACCAGCCTGGTCTCATTCCCAGAGTGTCAGAGTACACTACTTGTGCAGTGCCCCCGGCTTGACTATAATGATGCCTGGGGCACCTTTTAGTGCCCGAGTGAGATGAACCGTGCTGTCCCCCAACTCTAATGTAAACCCATCTGCATCATTATTAGACGCTCAGAGAAACAGACCTAGTTTAAAGAGACTGAAAGTCCGCTCAAGGTGGGTCAGTCCAACAAAGACTGGACTGGTTGAGGCGTCTGTGGTACTCAAAGTCAGGTGTTTTCTTAGTAACACCACTGCCTTCCAGCAGTTTATGGCACCCAAAGACACTTTCTTTTTGGCGTCATCCGCAATCTTTACCTAACCATAACCAAGTAGTTTAATGTCCTAAACCAAACACCTGCCCGTTCTTACACTGTCAAGGTACAAAAGGCAAAGGGCTTCCGCTCAGGGATTCTGCCCAAGCAGCAAAATACAATAAACAGGGCTAAGATCAAGCTGTCTTCACTATGACTTGACAGCATGATTGTTTAAAGGCAAAATGATGGACCTCCATTTCTCATGCATCACCAGCATAGCCACATAGTCACTCCTATGTTGTTACCACAGCAGAGCATGCAAACAGGTTAGTGTTGTGGACAGTCTGCCCTAAGGATCTGATTTGAGAAACAAATCTGATTTGCCTGTGGTCTGAGTATGGCCAAATATTTTCTGAATTACTTGCAGCTAAAGTACAGTATGCCCTCCGAAGCTGAAGTATATGAATACATAGCTGAGGGCATCAAATCGCTCTCTATCACCCCCTGAGCTCTCAGTGTGCTTGTTAATGAATGGCTTTGTGTGATGGGTCCAGAGGTGCTACAGGAGTACTTAGGATTCAGGTCAACATCACTTGACCCATACGAGCAGCCTGGCTGAATAGTCGGGTAATAAGACTACGGGTTGAATGAGAAAAGTCATTATAAAGAAGTAACTGGCAAGTCAGAGGGAGATGTTTTGATACTAAGGCTCTGAACTTGCTCTCCTCTCACTCTCCTGTCTTTCAGCTCCGCCTTCCCGATTCACGCTCTACTCCACCTCTGGCATCACTTGACTCACTTTGCTCATTTAATCCCGCTCCGTTTTTTGCTCTTGTGTTTTGGCTCCTCAGGTTATCTCATTTGCTCCTGTTCTGTTTGCGCCTCGCAAAGATCACTCGTTTACATGCCTCTTCATCTTTATTTTCATCTTTCTTCTTTTCTCCTTCTGCCCTTCATCAATCTCTTTCTCCCTCTCTCTCATTATACTTCATCATTTCATTTTGTCTTCCTCTCTCTCAATCAACTTCTCGCCCTGGGCCTTTTTTCCCCCCATCTGAAACTGCGCCCACGACTCCTTTGCTCGTTTCCTTCTTCCCTGCCGTCGTCTCTGGCGATTACAGATGATGATGATGTTGATGTGCAACACTTATTTGATTCTTACAGGAAAATAAAAAGTCACTAGTAAATGACAGGAAGTTTTGTAGTGACATCAGGAAGTAAGGCAATGGAAAAAGTTAAGTAGAAATAATCTGCAGAGGTCTCTTCTTCAACAAAACAAAGAGACCCAGTAAAAACACTGAATAAAAACATTATGTTAAAAAACATTTTTTTTTTCTGATCATGTTCAGCTTGTTGCGGAGGGGCTGTCTAAAACACGACAATGCAAATCTTGGTTCGTCCGTTCTTGGCTACTGTAGAAACATGAACACTGCGGTCTGTTGATTGGTCAATAGCAGAAGGTCACTCTGCTCGGGGCTGAGTTGTGGCTGGTTTTGAGGCTTAACTTCATTCACTGGGCCGACTGCTGGCGACTTTTGAGGTGGAACGCTAACTTGTAATGTTACTCAATGCATCAGTTGACAACCTGAATCCATTAACGCACTGCGACAACTTTGACAAACACTTTAGTTTTTAAATGACATACACTTCTATTAATGAGTGGATCTTCAAGTGTTTATATATATTAACTTCGACCAGGTTAGGCGAACTGCATATACTCTAATCCTCACTTAGAGGGAAAAAAAAGCATCGCAGAGCGTTGTTCCTGTGGGCTCCATGACACTAAACCTCTGAGCTAGTCTGAGAAGGACTAAATGCACAAATGTGCTACTTTTAAATATCCCATCAAAAGAGACTCTCACTGCAGCCTGTTCTTTGTTGTGTTGAAAATGTCCATGTGCAACTCTGTTCTGTGGACGAAAGATGAGTGGCAGCCTTCCATCTGTGTCACCGGTAATGTGGAAAATACAGTGAGTGCTGGACGGAGCAGTGAGTGACAACAACCCTGCCCACATTAAGAGTACTGTTTGTGGTAAAAACATTAGGGTCTAGGTAGGGTTACTTTTGGTTCCAAAGGTACCAAACCAAAAGTGTTTGGTGGAAACGGGGCTTATCTTGCCCAAGGATACTTTGACATACAGACTGGAGGAGCCAGGGATCAAACCGCCGATCTTCCAATTAGCGGATGCTCTGCCTCCTGAGCATCCTGAGCCACAGATGCCTCTTAAGTAACAAAAACATGGCAATTCTTATTATGTTGATTATCTATGTTATATCTGCCAATATATGCTCCTAAAAACATCCCACACACTGCACCTTTAAAATGGAGATTGTCACAATATCTATATAGCTTAACTGTATGATCATCTTCTTGACTCATCCTTCTCCCCCTTCCTTTGTCCCCCACTCACCTCCCTCTATTTCTATCCCCCCCCCTCCCTCCTTGCTGCAGGGCAGGTGCCAGGTCTCATTAGACAGTTTGCAGACATAGCCTTCTCACTGAGCTCACCTGCCGTTTCTCCCTCTCTCCCTTGTTCCATCATGTCCTGACCTCTCACCTGTCACAGTGAGAGAAAACACTACTCGAGCGACACACATTACATTGCCCGAGAGTGCTGATAACCAATGTACGAAAACGTACACGGCGGTCCCAAACACACGAAAAACCCACTCGTACTTCATCTAAAACCGCTGCTTGAACCCTCAGGTTCAGATATAACACAACACACAACCCAGCAGCATCACCTGCACACACAGTAAATTGCACATGAACAGACTGCTCATCCAAGATCACATAAACACATGTGCGATCCGCTCTGCACACAGACACACACAAAATATCTCTATACACCCTGTGACCACAGCTAATGCTCGACCCCTCGGGCTCAGACAGTGCACCGCCAACAACCTCATTCTGAAAACTAGACTCAGATACAGCTCCACCGCCACCCTCCACACACACTCTCACTGTGGGCCACCGACTCAAATTGGAAGCCTCCCAGCAGCAAGGTCAGGGTGGGTGTAATATGATTACACAGGCGCAAAATAAACACACCATATCGGCCCATTACAGCCAGCAACCCCTTAACTTTTTTTTTCTTTACTAAGAGCTTCATTTTAGGTCTAAGTTCCTTAAATGCATCCTTGTCCACTTTACTGTTAAGATTTTAAAGGTCACAGTAGGATTAGGAGAGGACTTCTATCTACTCGCCTGTGGTTCTGAAACGATGAGATTGTCTGTGTTGAGATGCTGCCTGACCAACTGAAGGTCACTGGTTTGATTCCCCAGATCACATATGCTTCTATATTTGTCTGGATGGAGTCGTGCAAGAAAGCTTCCACTGCCAATTTTTTCATGGAACAGACTTGAAATTGACTGAGGTGTCTGAGTCAGTTTTAAAGGATCTGGACAAAGGTCTTCTTTGTAATTAATGTATTGGGTTTTTTTATTTTTTCATTTTGATGGTTATGTATACTCATCTTCAATGGATATTGTTTCATTTCATTTCATTTATGTGACGCATGGAATGGAGGACAAACATTCCAGCACTTAATATCTTCCATTAACTTAAGGAAATCTGGTGTTATTTACTCTAAAATTACAAATAGTCTGTCTGTACTTTTGGTTTTCATGCAACAGCTACTTCTGCGGTTTAAACTCTTTCAATTTCGACATATATATATATGTAACATGATGTCATACTTCTGAGCTCACTTTGCCACTTTTGTATAAATTGCTCTTTTAGCCTCTGTTCAACAGTCAGTTTTAACCAGCTGATGCTATTACACTTTGGTGAGAGCCAGATGTAAGACAAGACATGTTCATCCTGTATCTGTTTAACCTGCAAGACCCATGGTGACACATATACACCCGTAATATGCAGGCTGAGCAAGTAGCTGTTCATTACTTGACTGAATTTAGTTTCTTTGCCCTCTATCAACCTCCTCCAGTAGCCAATAATTCTGTTTTTAACTGCAATACAGGGTGGATATCTTCCCAACTCCCCATGGACCATATTATTGCAGGTTGTCATTTTAACTTCAGCCAATAACTGTATATAAGGATGGGCGTCGTGTCTTATCCCAGATACGGCTGCCGCTATCTTGGGCTGGTGATGTCATTTGGAGCCAGTCTGCGTAGCAGCGATCTCCATGGTATTGATGTCCCCCTATCTGCCCACTGATGAGCAGTGGCGCTGATCACAAGTACCATACTTTTTATAGCATCATATAACCAGTTATAATCAAATGTATCTGAAAAATGAACTCTTGAACATACATCAGCTTGATAAAAATAAAAAAAAATAAAAAAAACTACCTAAAATGACAGAAAAAATAATTAGGAACAACTTATTTCAACTTATTTTGGCTCCACTTTTGGCAATCTTTTATGTCGTCCATCTTTATCATACATATACCTGGGTACTGAATTGGCATACAACCAGTACCTAGCAGACTGAATCAGGACACAGTTTCGGTACCACAATGTATACATGGGGATTGTGAGAGCATCTCTGTGACGGCTGTGACGGTGAGCGGCCATGGTGAGGTTGCCATGACTGGAGCCGAGAGTATGAAGTCAAAGTAGCTGTGCAGTGTGTGAACAGTTTAGGGTAATTATCAGCGAATAAATGCTACAACTCCACACAACCCAAGCCAAGTTTCCGTGTCTTCCTTACCACCTGCTGATTAAAGTGAAGGTGGTTAGCCCTGAAGTTAGCAAGCAAAGTTAGCCTCACACTGATAACTGCCCAGGCTCACTTTAACTGGACTGTTAAGTTGGACCAGCTATGCTCATTGTAGTGAATGGAGAAATGTCTCTCCTGAGTTAGAGAGACAATTATTAATTCCAACTCAATATTCATTTTGCTGTTATTAAAACTGAGGTGCGGAACGGAGGTGTTGAGGGCCAATCATTGAAACACCAGTGAAGGAGGGTACCCAACTGATGACCTCAATGAAGCCTTTACCCTTGCTAAACCCCCACGAGTATGTGTATCAGCAATTGACCAGTTAGACTCCACCTCGACTTAAGTTCAGTACGTTTTTATCCTATTACTTTCATCTCTTTCTTCTCTCTTCTCCTCTCTCTTCCCTCGACAAAATGAAAGAGTAGGGGGAGGCAGAGTGTACGCCCCGGTCCGGCAGGGGAAAGTTCAGTCCACACAGACGTCTCTCCTTGTCTCTGCCTTCCCTATGCTCCTTCTAACTTTGCTATTTACCTATGCTGTTTTCTTATTTCCATACATCTAATCGTAACCATTTGGCTCCCACTCGGAAACCCCCAGACGGCACTATCACTCCCACTCATAGCCTCAAGTATGAGCATCAAGGGATTGTAACAGCTAGTCCTAAACTGAACTAACTGTTATTTAGTCTTAAATTGTTGTAGCTGAATTAGGTTTCATTTATCAGGCAAGTTTGTTATGGAAAATTTTTAATAGTGTTTTATATTTATTGATATTTATATATTTAAGCATACTTAAAACTGTTGAGAGCTAATATATTGTTAAATTTCAAGTTCAAACTTGCTTTTGCAATGAAAAAAAGTCGTTTCTAAATGTTGTTGACAGTCGTTTTGTGCTCTTTATTTTAAACGTATGGGTTCAGGCACTATTTAGACACTGATACCATTTTAAATTTAGCTTTTTGGGATCAATATTGGAAATTGCCCAAACATCACCCAACCCTAATGTCTATGTCTTCACCCTCTCTGTAGTGTGACAGCTGTCGTCTTTTTATGTTCTAAGTATTTATGACATATGCTGCCCTCTTGGTCAGCTCTCACCTTTAAAAAAAAGGAGATTTTAATCTCAAAGAGACGTTTACCTGCTTGAATAAAGGGAATAGACCAGAGACCTGAGCAAATAATGGTATCCGATATTTACACTACCACGGAGGCTCTCATGAGCAAGCACTTAAATTCAAATGTAGCATTATATTTGATATGATGTGTGCTGTACCGTAGGGGTACTGTGGTGGGGGATTTTACATCAGCAAATACATCTTTTCAAACTTTCAATTTCAGTCTGAAATTTGGTTTTTATGATCACAACGACTCTGGTGTGAATCCAGCCAGGGGCCTTTGTTGGATACTGTTTACTGTTGCATAAAGGCGAAATGGCTAACCCGCCTACTGTAGTTTTTTTTTTTAAATGTAAATGGAATTGACAACGTGACAGTCCGTCTCAGTGTAAGAAATGCTCCAGTTACCAGACAAGTCAGTGTATAAAGGAGCACTGTTATTGCTCTTTTTTTTTTTAAAGATTGCTGTTACTGTTTCTGTCTCCCCAAGGAAAAAAAAGACAAGTGAAAATATTTCACAGTAAAAAATATCTCAAATATAACCGATGTGACCAGATGTGAGCCTTTTACTCCTGGCTTACCAAGAGCTGGTATCAGGTGCTGTGTCCAAGGTGAACAGTCTCATCATAAAAGAAAACAGGCCTGCACTCTGACAGTAAAAAACCTGGAAGAGGCTCTTTAGAAGCAAAAAAAATATCAGTTTATTTCATATACCAAAGGTGACAATGTAGAGAAAAAAAATTGAATGAAAGGCGAACATTTTATTCATATCGGTGCAACATTAAATGGGCTGGCAGACAAACAGTGAGGGCCAATCAAAAGAAGGACGGAAAGAGGTAGAGGGTGTATAAAAACCTTTTGCCTCTCACCACCTCTCTCTTACAATCTCTTTCCTTTTTGCATCTGAAAAGCC
>JAPZEB010000025.1:10185324-10203210 GCA_029783705.1 Chaetodon striatus | reverse complement strand
GCTGACATTGCCTGACTTTTCATATACCCATTTTCCATCAAAATTAGCATGTGTATGGAGGTTTTTTAAACACAGGTAAACCTGCTAAAAATAGGCTATAGACTCCTTTCCTAATAGATCAGTGCTTTGTACACGGTTCTGCAGCAGACGAGTGTGCCTTTCTGTGTGTGTCACATTTGACATCACGGACAGGCAGGAGAACAAGTAAACAGTACAAAGGAGCATGGAGGCCTACTAAAAGTTTATGGTGGTTACTTTTAAGTATCGCTTACTTATTCAATCTCTTTTTCAAACTTCGTGCAGACTAATGTGTATCGAGCGCTGCTTGGGCGGAGACAGATGTTTATTTTGTGGTGGTTAGTCATTGCGTCTTGCAGGTAAAGGAGCTAAAATTAACACATTTAACCAGGTGCTGTGTTTCCATCAATGCTGATCGGAGCTGATGAATACCCATGACTACTGCAGAGTCATCTGACCCGTGTGTGAATGCTGATTAAAACTTTTCCCATTGCATTACATAGCCAGATGTTAGCAGATGTTGATGGTTTTTGTGCAGTGGGAAAGGGGCTATACAGCGCCACCGTTTGGTCAAAATTTCACTTTGTCTGATACTTTGGTTTAGCTGAACTTTGTCTTAATGCTAATTAGCACATGCTAGCATGCCAACATGATAAACTACAATGGTGAACATTGTAAACATTACACCCGCTTAATATCTTAACACACAACAGCACTGTCGTATGCCACAGTGCAGCCTCTCACAGCTGCTGGCATGACTGTAAGCTTTTAGACTTGTTTTCTCTGATGAAGAGTTGAACTACTGAAAGAAATGCAAACCCCTTTTCACCTAAACCATCTTTTTGTAAACAAGTAAACAAAGGCAAACTGTAAAAGGATTATCAAACTAGGAATGGGACAATACAAATTTGATCGCGGTAAAACAAAACAAACACAAGTTGATCATGGGGAATTTTCATTATCTTAATAATCATGAATACCAGCAGCACCCAAAGACACTGCTGGGCAACCAGCAATAAAAGAGACTCTCCAAAAACAGGCTGTATAAGCACCAACCTCAAGTAATATTAGAAGGTCTGAATCAAACATAGTTAGGTTAATTGCAAGCAGACAACCAATTTCCAAAAACAGAATACAGTATACTTATAACTATTCCTTGCTTGTATATACTTGCAGATACAAAAAGTATTGAGGGTTTACAGCAGTTTAAACGACATGACATAGGACCTTCTTTTCTTATTATTCTTTTTTAAACAGTGTGTACCCTATTAAGTTTTCTGTGACTGTGAAACAGGGATGTGTAACACATGTATGCATTATCAAACTGGGAGACATTTCAGCACATTATTTTTAATTTGGTTAGGTGACCAGGAATGTTTTAAGGGATCTATTAATTAGTCAGTTCTAAAAAATATGGCTGTGACTGTCGCACATATGGGATCCAGTTTGACCATAACTTCATAAATCTATTCATCTGTAGGTGAAGTGAGGAGGTGATTTTTTTCCATTATGTATATTTCATTAACTAAATGAAATATAAAATGTCCAGGTTGAAAGTCAGCTTTTCCTAGTATTAACGTATTAAATAGGAAAGGTGTTTTTTTTTATGTTAAAATGCCTTCCAGTGATTTGTACAGGGCACTTACTTCTTACTTGTTTTTCACTGTGATGAAAATAAAATGTATTTTTTCACATAATCTAAGGAAAAGGGAACATAGTGTGCTTTTGTGAGACCAAATTAAGTGGTTTGCAGATCTCATTTGTCTTTTGGCTTGTCTATAAGAAAGTCCAATATTAACAATACCAACTAAATTGATGGCCAAAGTATAAAAATAATTAAAGCTGTAATAAACAAAAATTGTCTCATGTTATTCACAGCCACAACAGGAAAACACACAGCAATTAAAATTGCATCTTTTAAAGTCTTTTCAGTCACTCGTCCTCTGACACACAAAAACAGACTTTCAATATGGGATTCACTTCTGTGGTTTCTCTGGCAAATACACTCTGATTGGAAAGATCATCTGCATGATGGGTTGAGTAATACACAGATCAGGTGGGAGCTGTCGCTCTTGTTTGGCAATTCTGCGCCCATCTGCCGTCAGATTTGTCACCGATGTTTCAATGTGGATTTCTTTGTCAAGTGCTCATCATGTATTCACAGGCTCACTCTTCCACAGAGTCTTTTCCCTTTAGCTGGGAACAAATGAACAACACAATCCTGTAGTTTGAGGTGGTTACAGAAAAACGAACGCAGTGAGCTTTCCGAGGACTGTAATGTGCGTAAGTGTGATGCCACATCTTTTCACAGTTGGTTAGGCTTTTAAAAGCTATTCTAATGTGTTCCCAGCTTCTTACAAGTGTGATTCACTCCTCACTCAACCTGATCCACCACCCAGAAAACTCTGCATATACTTCTCATTTAATTTGACTGCTGCCAGCGACCGAAAAGAATTATAAAGGCTGCTGAAAGTAGACTGTTTGGTCCCTGCGTTTATTTATTTATTTACTTCTGTAACAACCAACAGATGTCACTTGACAGCTGAGACTAATACTTGAGCCACAGTTTGGACGGTGAACGACAAATGATTTTAGGAAGCACCTCCCTCGTGGTTTGTTACAGGAGGCTTTATTTATTTAGGAAGTCTCACTCAGATTATTATTTCTATCACAAGACGGACCTGAAAACCATCTACATAAATGTAAAACATCCCAACAAGATGTCGCAGTCACACAAAGCAACCATCTCACACAGACACATACTGCACGCTACACTAATTAAAACTGTCAGAAACATTATTATTATATCAGTAAGTCAAACCCTCAGAGGAATTTGAGTCTCCAACTTCACTTTGTTAACATATTCTGTAACCTGGTGTCATATTGTTTACTTGAAATTCAGCTACGGATGTTAATTATCTTAGATAGCATGGGCTTATGACTAAAAACACAGGTATGCTGCAAGCTCCAGCCTAAAAAATGAAACCAGGTAGAAGTGCCAAGATACTGCAGTTCCTTGAATGGCCCTTGCGGCTGTCTCCAGCGACCAGTCAATGCCCATAGACACTCATGTTAAAATGCCCAACTTAACAGCAGACAAACATATTAAACTGGCGTTTGTCTTCATAGTTAATTTCTTCCTTCATGACAACTGTACGGTGGTGAATTTTTATAGAGCTCACTTGTTTACTTATTCCATTTTTATTAAGGCTTAAAGTTACGCATATTTAAGGGAATAGTGACTTAGAGTGACGGGCTGTCTGCGAGGCGTCACCACAGTCTATGAGTCAGATCCACCCCTCGCTCCACCACAGCTCCAGCCTCTCATCCAAAAATGGTCAAAACCCCAAGGTTTTTCAGTTTTATAGATGTCCTCAGTAAATTGAGTTGCACTGTGGCAAATTACATCCAGCGTTTTAAAGATGGTGAATTACTGTTAAGTTTTGCAGGACATTTTTTATATAACCACATTCATAAGTTCATATAATAGTATAATGTATCAATTATCATGGACAGCATGGAGTGGGAACATCAAAGCTTTGTGCTCTTATGGAAAGCAAAGTAAAGAATATGACTAATAATACATAAAAGATGTCATTGACTGTGACAACTGTGACAGCAGCTGTGAATTATACCTGTATTCTATGAGCTTTAAGCAGATTTTCCATCCATCTATTCATTTCCTAAACCGCATAATAATATAAAGAGCCAAAGTGGGCTGCAGCCTGATCCTGCGCATATTAAGCTGAAAGTTTGTTATGAGAATACTTAAACTATAAGTACCAAAGAATACTAAAAGTATACTGTAAGAGCAACTAATACACAGTAAGTTCTGCTAGTAGAAAATAAAAACTGTGTCGGCCTAAGAAAAATGACATGCTTGTGACCAGTGTGGGTTTCCTTTGACCATGACAACAATCAGCTCCTAACGTTAACCAAGAGGTTGTAATTGTTACCATGACAACAAAACTCCCCTGATCTTAACATAAGGGTCATTTCCAACATTAACTAAGTACTTACTTTAACCCAAAACATGATCCTTTCCTTAAGCAAAACTTGGCCAGAGTGTCGTCATAAAACTGATTTCAGTCAGGACCACTTTGGCAAAGAAAACTTTATTTCCATTTGCAGTATTTTATTGGCTCTGTTCTGGGGCCTCTTTGCCTTTCCTCGGGCCTATGCAGAAAGCCTCTTTCACAAGCCTATGTGGAAAGCGTAAGGCAGAGAGAGCACACCTCTCTGCCCTTCCATGTGCCTACATGGAAAGCCTAAGGCAGGGAGAGCAGCCAAACTCAATGACAGAAATGACATTGATAAGTCAGATACAGCATGAAAAGGAGGAGCTGGGGTGGAGGCAGGTTGCAAAGCAGCTTGCAGAGGCAGTAGCAACAGTAGGCAGGCCAGAGAAGTTTAAATAGGGTGCCCTGCATGAGATTTGCCAATTGGTTGCATAGAAAGCAATCACGTGATCTATCAGCTGACTCCCTTCCATAAATCAGCTGCTCCATCAGTTGATTGGCTGTTTGAGATCAGCTGATGTAGCTGGGATGTGAGCTGAGCTTGATATTGTGTCCTGCCTGAACTAACGCTATGCTCAAGTTGTGTCTTTTTTTTCCTTTCAATTTGATAGGTTCAGTGACATAGTAAGTATATTTTTACCCAAACCAAGATCATTTTTGTAAACCTAACCAAGCGGTTTTGTTGTCTAAACCCATAATAGTTTTGGCACAACATTTTCTGTGAGAACGGAAATTCTGAAAGGCACTGTAACATGTAACAAATTGATATGGAACCTGACATGTCAAAAACTGACCCTAGAGGGGTATGTAAGGGACTTGCTAACATCATGTGGTTTTGCCTTACATTGTGCATCACACAGTGCTGTGTGCCTCATGCATGCCTATTCTTGTGGAACACAAAGCTTTTACGTGTCCCAGGATACGTGTCATAGTTTAAAGTGTAGGGCCACTGACCAGGCTGCCATATTTAATGCCTTTGGAGTGACTATATGTTGATTATTGTTAATGTAAACACTCATTGGTTATTGTGTCACGTCACACTCTAACACACTGGTTGCTTTCGAGAGCTGATCATATACAGTGTAGGGTTTTATTTTAAACAAAGACTATACCAGGTATCAGTTATGCAACACCTGTTAGAACCTGCCGTCTGTCACTCACAACCTGTAAGCCAGCAGACAAAAGAAAAACACTCTCACCAGCTGTTTCTGTTAAACTAGACAAATGAATGCCTTATTTTAAAGTCGTGCCCTTAAACAGCTTCCATCGTCTTTACCAAGACTATTGTAATAATTTAGACAGTTATCGTCTCCAGATATTTACTTTGAAAAAGAGCTGAGATGAAGGACATGAAAAACACTTTTTCCACTGTGCTTCAGAGGATAACAAAAGTGGAAGGAAAATGAAAACTTAACCCCAAGTCCAAGAGCGCCTCTTAACATTTAAAAATGACAGGATGTCTTTCTGTACACAAACTCTCATATGAATAGACAGAGGCACAAAATATCACACACACACACACACACACTTAGCCAAGATCAGACCAATATAGGCTAAAGGAGGTCGCCGCTTTGTGTGTGCTACAGTGCTGCGACAATTCCCAATGTTCCCCATCCACAGGCCAGACAAAGACTGACAGTACAGCTCGAGTCTCAGACATTGATTACGTAAATCTTACATAACAACTCTACAAGGATAAGTGTTTATTTGTGTGTCGCCTGAACTGGTGAGTGTGTGTGTACACGCATGAGAGTTGCACTGTGTGAGGAAGTCCATGAGTGTGTTTATGAGCGCCTGTGTGTTGCACGCTTCAATTGTTTATCTACCGTAGGTGATTTTTCTCTGCATTGTTCGACATTTGTGCAAGTCTGTTTTTTTTACATCTGTGCGACACCATTCACAGACAGCTGTGCTTCAAATGCCGATCCAATAAACGACACGAGCAAAGGTGCTCAACCCGGAGGAGTGCAGAGGTCAGCCAAACATATTTGGAAAATGCACTTGAACAACAAACAACAAAAGAAGCTCCACATGAATTTTCCCTCTTTCTAGTTCATGAAACCCCAGAGAGAGAGAAAAATGCGGTATGTTCTTTCGATCTACAGAACAACAGCCTGGCTTGTTCCCCCCAGTTCGTGCGGATGCACGCAATAGCTGACTGATGGTTTGAAAGGACAATGTAATTGGGTTTTGGAAGCATCTGTCTCCTGGGAAATGGCTCCATGTTTGCCTCTGTGATATTTGTGACGCAGAAAGAGTTTCTTGTTGCAAAAACAGTGACATTTGAGATGAGAACAACAACACATACTGTCAAACATAGTAATCAGCATTGTGGTAGATAAAGGATGGGTAAGATATGACATCCACACAGAGATTATCATAAGGGCAGCATTCATTAATAGAAAATAAAAGAGTCATTTGTATTCAGAGAAGTGTTGATTCTACCTTTTAGATATTCATAAATGTATAATTTATATTACTTTGATGCTACTTAGAGTAATTTATGCTCGGCACAGATAAAAGCTAGTAGGATAAAGTGGCATACGGTATTTAAGAAATAGGTGAGTAAAGAGATTTTGGTATATTGGCAGGCGTGTACTTGAGATACACAAGTGGCTACAAGTATGTCAGGAACTACAGATATAGTTGATATTTGTGGGAATGCCCACAAAACATCCTTTTAAGCTGAGGGTGAAATAAAGCATTGCTCAAGAGCTGCTTTGTGGTGTTTTGAATGTTGAATAAACTTAAAAATCCAGAGATAAAGGGTATTTTTCAAAGTGGATCCTATTTTGCCATATTTATGTGTCTATCTTACTAATGGAAACAACATTTTTTAAATTCATGTAGTATTGGACAGGAGCAGCAGTGCAATGTTAACACTACGGGCATGTTTACACTGACAATGTGCGACCGCTTAAGTGCTCATTTTTGCCACTAAACCCCTCATATTGTTATTCTAAGTGTCCTTACAGAGCTCAACACTTTTGTTAAAAAGTAAGATCTTTTTGTTTGACCAGAAACAGTCACAAAATTGCTACCTACAAACCACCAGACTGTTTAAATAAGCAGAAATTAAAATTTCTGTTTATTTACATGGAGTCTGGTGAGTTTGACAGTGGTGAATTTTGGGGATGTTTCTGGTTGAACAACAAGTATCCAGCATTTATGTTAGAAATGCTAGAGAAAAAGTGATCAGACTTCAAGGACCTGTAGGTCAGTGGTTTTCAAATGAGGGGTTGTGATCCAAAAGTGGGTCGCGGGTCCATTGTGAATGGACTGTAAGTGAAAAACACACTTTATTTAAAAGTGCAGTGAATTTACGGCACAAAGCTTTTATTTTGAAGTGCTGTAGAATGAGTGACTAATGGACAGCTACTTAAATACTTATGTATTAAACTGTGGGACCTTGAACCAATGACTAAGGAGAAATCTGGACCCTGTGCCTGGACCGTTATAGCTGTTATGCAGTGTTATGCAAAAACATTTACGCTGCTAGGCTGCCTCAAAATGTCCATAAAACATGCTAGTCTGTTACATCATAGCATTAATGACTGTAGGGCACTGATATTATGGGAAGTTAAACCAATGATATCTTTGATAAATGTAATAGTGTCTCTTATAAGAGAATAAAAACCAAACTTCGTTGACCAAGCCATCTAACTATGACTAGATACCAACTGTATCTTTAGACACGATCATATTAAACACTATATAGCAAAGTACACTTTTCTCAGTGAAGCTATATTCATTCACATTCACAGTTACTCGCAGCCACACCAGGGAGTTACCCAGTACAACTGCAGTCTTCTAGTATAACACCAAGCAGGTCCACTGGAGCAGCAGAGGGAATGTAACCTTGGTGATGCTTTAAAGAGGTGAGGACAGCATTCATCTTCTTTTTTTCCTCCCACCTAGATTTTACCTAAAGCCGAGACTCAAACACCTCACATTGTCAGGTGAATTGTAAAATAAGGTCAGATTAGTGCAAATAAATCCCAATAGAAATCAAATACAGGAGCTGCAGGGCTTTTAAGCTAAAGGAAGATTTATGAATCTTTGCATTCGGCCACCTGCTGTTCCTTAGATAAAGGGTTAAAAGCAGCCTACATAGGTGTAATGGCAAAACGCTGCAGTTATCATATCTGGTCATACAAAACGCATGGTTGTCGCCTTCTTACGTTATTTTGATAAAGCCGTGGGGCGTTGCAACGGCCAGAGGTGTGGGCGGAAAAAGAGAGCCACGCAGGAGGGGAAAAAAACAGGGAGAGAAAGAGGGAGAGTGTGAGAAGCCCCCAGATATACAGAGAAGTGGTTGTGTTTGCACGAGATAAGGCCAAGGAGCTAAATCACATAGTGAGCGAGGAGGTATGCTATTAACCAGGACAAATATGCCTATTCAAACAGCAACTTTCACAGCCCAAATGAAAATACGTTAGGGCAAGAGATGGAGGGGAGGAGGAGGGAGAGAGGGAGGGAGCAAGAGACAGCGAGGGAGGGAGAGAAACAAGAGGGAGAAGACAGGGAAGGGTAAAAGGGGCAATGGAAGGAAGGAGCCAGAGATGGATTATGCCCAACAGAGGGAGAGCAAAGAGAGATAAAACAGGGAAGGCGCTATTTCATTTGTCTAATTATATTTATCTATCTCTCGCTCACAAACAAACAAAAGAGACAAATGGTGCTGACTGAATAAACTAAAGCTGAATGGGTTCAAACAGGCACTCAAACACACGAGCACGGACACACATATTAACCAAAGGCACGCAGCAACAACAAAACAAATCCGAGGAGAAGAGCCACCGAGAGTGAGGAGGAAAATATGGGGAACTGAGAAAAGTGGTGAAGAAATGAGAAAGAAGCTGAGAGTGTGGAAGATAGTAGGGCTAAGGGCACAAGCCAGATTGACACTGAAAAATTAATGCGCAATTGCAAAGAGGGGTGCGTGTGAGCCTGAGATGGAAAGAGAATGTGTGAGTGACACAAGGACGGAGGAAGAGAATATTGGCCCCAACGCTGACAGATTTAAGGTTATGGTCTATGCACTCCTTCTCAACCAGACACACACGCACACCTTCACTTTCTGCCACACGCTCTCCTCTCATTTCTCCTTCCCGCTCTGACTGCGTCTCTCTCTTTTTTTTTCTCCCTTTCCATTCCCATTTCTCACATCCTCTTCCCCCTTCTCTCGTCCTCCCCCTCACTCTTTCTCCATGCATGTGTGTGGTGATTTGGCTATTTGTCTTCTGCATGTCACATACAGGCATGCGTATGCACACACACACACACCCTCAAACGACTGTTCATCTTCGTAGATCTGATTGTGTCAATTTGTCTCAGTGTCACGCCACTCTCCAATTTGCCATCTGCCTGACAGGATCTTATTGATTGGCCCACACACTTGTCATTCTTCCAGTCTCTCACCCTCCTGTCCAATCTCCACATCTCCATATGAGAACAGTTTTCAGACACCCTACTCCTTCCACCTCCATATATTCCTGCCTCCATTCTTTCATTATCACACCTCCTCCAACACTTATATCTCTCAATCTCTTCCACCCTTCTCAACACCATTCCCACATCCCACTTCACTTTTTCTTTTATTTCACTCCCAGGGCTTTATAGCGCACACAAATCAGGGCTATGGGCTTTTATGCTGTGATCAGTAACCCAAATGGAAACGCAGGCATAATAGTGATTACCTGTCATAGCCTGGCTTAGCTTATAAGCAGTGCAGGAGCATCCATCGCAGACTTGAAACGGCAGACTAACAGTCTTAACAGCCTCTGTAATTCAGCAGAGGTTCCCGGCAGTCAGAAACTGTGTTGCTCTTTCGCGCGGCTTTGAATGCCCGAAGAAAACTTTGGAGTCATTGAGAAGTTTGACTTCAAAAGACAAACGCGCCAAAGAAGAAAAATCAACTTGAAGGAAAACACCGGGGTTATTGAGTTTTTCTTTCTTGTTTATCTCAACCATTTTTCTCACCACTTTTGACCCACCTATGCTGTCATTCAGCGCCGAGCGGTTTTAAGCTATTTTTTATATTCCGAGGCGTGTTTGTGTGTAAGTGTGTGCGCGCGTGTGTGTGATTTAAGGTCTCGGAGGAATACGCTGAATTCAAATATCCTGCTGACAGACAATCTTGTCAATCTGCGGCTGCAATCCATCAATGTAAATGCAGCATGTTAATTTTATTCGGGAAGGGAGAGCCTCCTTTCTCAGTTGTTCATTTCAGGCAATGACTTTGATAACTGGCGGCGAGTTTACAGATAAGTACTTTGAAACAATGTGCTCAGCGGGAAACCAATACAATTTGTTCATTCAGACAGACTGGTGCAAAGACCATATCGACTGTCATTTCCTGTTCTTTCCAAAAACAAACTGAGTTAACAGACAATCACCTTTGTATCTTTGTTTAAACGTGTGTCACTGAAGCACTGAGGTGATTTGGAGGAGGAAAGAATGATGCAATGATTAGAGACTTTCAACAGTTGTTGTTCAACTGCCATGTGTCTTACTGAGCCTCCTCAAACGAATCTTCACCTCTCGCTCTGTCACGGGCTGTGGCCCGAGGTCTAACTTTTGGAGAAACTTCCCTGTCTGCAGCTGAAAGAGGAACTTTCATAACTTTTTAAACCCGTGGAGAAAAATGAAACTGATTCCAATTATAGTTATATCACTTATTTGATCTGTGTTTGCAGCTGTTGTTTACTTGAGTTGTCTATTATCCTTTTGTCATTTAAACAAATAAATTATTTGATGAATCAATCAATTTATCAATTGACTGAAAAAAAAAAAACGTAGCCACTTGCTTCTTTGGTGGCACTTCTTTTTGCTTTGTTTTTTTTAAACATCTCAGTTTATCAGTCTGATATTTATAAGCTGCTTGTTTTCTTGCAGCAGTCTGTGTAAAGATACAACACTTCACAATCATGAACACGACTGTTTTCTAGAGGCTAGAGAAGGGTGTATATTTGATCCTGCTTACAATGTAGCAATTAAGTTCTTATTGTACACACATTCTTACCCCAACCTCGTCACATATCGACTTTTGGTCATGGACCTTCCACGTCCAGATACGATGTGAAAGGCACCCTGGGTGCGTCGGTTGTTGACGACGCCGTGTCAAGTTCTGCCTGTTTTCACAGGAAATTTATCATTTACATGCAGTCTCTTTCAAAATAAAGGCACTACGTAGGTACAAGACCCCGAACTAACTTTTTTTTTTCATTCAACAACAAAAGCACGTAGTTAGATTAAGGAAAAAAAGAACAAGGTTTGGCTTTACAATTTTATGGGACACAAACACCACTCTCCTGGGTCTGTTGGACCCATCCACCAACCTTTCTGCCCACCCCAGTCACACTTTTGCTGCCTTAACTTTCGGTGTTGTCCCACCGCGTTTCCCCCTGACGCCACCAAGCACTGCTAAACTATCAAGGTGACCAGCTGCGTATCATGCTTACGTTAAAGGACAGCTTTTTTCGTCGGTGTCTGACGCCACAAGTCTCTGCCCACGCTCCAGATTCTGACGACTTTAGAATGACACTGGGTTGTTATTGTCTGTATGACAATACTAAATGTCCGTCTTAGTTTGGGCAGTTTACCTTTGTAAGGGTGGCTGCAAGGAACTTTATTTGTACAGAGTGCCTTATGTGACAAGTGCATTACAGCATTGCACGTGGTCATTAAGTCAGCATTGATGCAGGCTCGCTGTTGGACGCAGAGGTGTGAACTTGAGTCACATCACTTGGACTTGAGTCAGACTCGAGTCACAAATTTGATGACATTGGACTCTACCTGACAAAATCAAAAACGACCTAAAACTTCACTTTGACTTGAGTCTTTTTTACTTGAAAATGTTTGATACCTTGCCTCGATCTCAAACATTAAAAAGTATATTATCTTATAAAGCGTGCCAAAATTCAGTTTATTTCCTGAATCAACTAATATCGATGCTAGTCATTCACAGCAAGTCGACTCTTATCCCTCAGATCCATTTAATTTAAACCAATCCGACCAATTTAACCATTCAGTCAAGTTGCAGGAGGGAACCATAAACACCTAACATTATGTTACTGAGCATCAGTTGGAGAAAATGATACCAAAGGTAATTTCATTCACATACAAAAACTACATAATTGTCAAGAAAACAAATTGCAGTACACAAAACATACGAGTCAAACATTACAGACAGACTTTGATTTTGATTTAAAATATTATGACTGTATTATTAAAATGGCATTACATTAATCAAGAGTGCATTAAGACTTGTTTAGGACCTGAAACTCAAAGTTCATGACATGGGACTTCACTTGGGACTTGAGTCAAAGACTTGAGACTTACTAGTGACTTGCAAAGCAATGACTCAGTCCTAGCTCATGTTGGAGGGTTTTATAACCCACTTCCACTCCCTGCTAGTTGGTTTGGGGTGGCACTTAATGTAATGGACCCTCAGCGGGAACACGATAACAGAGTGGAATTGGCAGGGAGAGGGTGCACAGTGTGGTTTGGGAGAGGCCCACTGCAAGAATCTGTCTCCATCACTTAAATCCACACATATATAATGCATTAAAAATTTAGGAAAAGCTTTGTTCCCCATGTAACACAGAAATGTGATCCAGAAAGTGAGACGTGCACCGATGTGTTGTTTCCTCCCTTTCCTCGGTGTTGTTTAATTTGTGAAAATACTTTCACTGTGTAAATATCCACTGTAATTTCTTCTTGGTTGGGTTTTGTTGTCATTTAGTTTCCTCTACCCAGTTCAGTAGTGCTTTTGTCATTTGGCTTTTTGGTCCATTACTTTTGAAGTGTGTTGTTTTATAAGCCTCTTTCCTTTTATTATTTTCTTTTCTATTAATGCTACCTCCAAAATCCCTTTACCGTTTTGTTCCCTGTGCTTTGTCATATTTATTTGCTGAAATAAAGCCTACCACACTGAAGCTTTTTTCCAGGAATGCTGGGTTTTACAAGCCGAGAAATCTCCTGCCATGATGCAAGCTCGCACCCTTTGACTCTGACTGCAGCTGCCATAAAGCACAATGTAACCATACAGAAGAGACGCGCAGGAGAAGACATGTCATCATGATCAACCACAGCCGGGTAAGACGTGCAGGGGAAAACTGATGTAGGCCCACACGAGACTGTCAAGGCTGCGGAGTCAGATGAGTGCAAGCTCTGTCTGCAGTCAGAGCTCAGGAGCTGTCTGGGGACTGTTCAGAACCACACCGACAAACCAACCAACACACCGACCAATCAGTGTTTTGTCTGCTGAAAGAGCAACAGTTCATCCCTCTTTCTCTGACAAACTGTGTTGTTTTCAATTCCCCAGACGTGAGGAGCGGCTCTTTGCATCCATGCGCACATATATGTACTTTATTTATTTCATCTGAGCTGTTTCAGTGCAAGAATAATTATCACTGGGCCAGTAGACGATGCTTGCAAACACACTTCCTAGACTAATTTAGCCGCCCTCAGGTTATTACAACATTGGTAACAAGGTAAATTGTATATTTAACACACGCTAGACCATCAATGTGCATACTTTGATCCATATTGCAACATTTAGTAACATTCATTTGTACAATTTCTGTGTAAGGCATAAATGAAGGCATAACTCCATTCAGTATGTGGAGCCATGTCCATGTTCCTAGTTTGAGCTGAAAGTCTACATCAAAAAGAATTCAGGATTGGTCAATATCTAGAATTAGATTTGTTGGTATAAAGAAAAAAATGTTATTTTTTTGCCAGATGGAGCTCAGTGTGCAGAATCTGCACTTCATTATATTATCTCGAATCTGACATCTCTGCTACATCTTCTCTCGGTATAACTGCTCAATATGTGACGCCGCAGTTTTTAAAAAAGGTGAAATAAGCAAGACCTTTGCTGATCAATAAAATAAAATCAACATATACTTCTGCAGGGGTTTCAGGGGGTTGATCAATACTGGTGTCTCAACATTCACTTTGTCTGCTCGGGAGTTTTGTGGTTTTTCAAAACCCATTTCTCTGTTTTTGAAAAGAAAAAAAAAAATCTCCCCGCTTGTAATTTCAAGACACTACACAAACATTTCCTTTGTTTCAAACTCTCATTTTTTAACTCAGCTCTTCTGAGATTTTTCTGACAATCCTTTCTGGCTTATCCTTGGTTTGCGGGGCATAATGGGAAACACTGATTTCGGAGGAGGAAAAGACACAGCTGTGCATCTCTGAGCCGATCCGTCAGCTGCACGTGGTGAACTGCATTTGATTTTTGGAGAGCAGCGAGTGGAGATAATCACACATCCTTCTGCGAAATGGAGTGTTTAAAAAAAAAGGCTTCAAACATTCACAGGGGTGCTGAGGTCAGTGAAGGAGGGGGTGGTGGTGGGGGGGGGGGGGGCTTTAATATCAAAAGGAGGGGGGGGATGGGAGGGAAATAAAAGATTAACTTCATCGTATAATCAATCACACTTGTTCCCTACCATTAATCAGCTCTTCTCTGCTCCTCAAGTGCCTCATTTTCCCCTTCCAAATTCATTTCACAGGCTCCGTTGTGCGTGAGCTACCCTGCTTTTTGCTTTTCACAGATCAAGCCTTTTCATTATATTTCATGATCTGCTATATTTCATCACGTCTCATAAAAGTGCGAGCAAAACCTAAGAATAGCCAGACATGTTATGAATTGTTTTCTCCTTGCTGCTGGCGGGTCGCATCAGCAGGTATTTTCGAATCAAAGTCGTCCTACAGAATTTAGATGTATATACTTGGCAATGGTCAAAGCCACTTAGCTCAAACACCTCTCACTGAGCACTGACGACACCTGAGACAGCCGACTTTGAACTGAATGTCATCTTTTTGCCAACAGCTGCTATTTATAAATCGCATTTGCATGAATGTCCAGTAGCACCCTCATCCTATGCATAATGAATAGGCTCCCTCACTCTCACCTATGATGGCACCTCACAAGCAGCAGAAAGGGAAACCCGATGGACAAACCGGAGAGTGAAGAAGTCTTCAGTTTAACCAAGAAATATGCCCAGAAAGCCTCCTTTCCTTACTTTTTTGCCTAAGTTATCAATATTAAAGCATAAAAATCTATAAAGCTTCCTCTCCTTTGAGACCCTTGAAGGTTGTCAAATCCGCTGTTTCTTGTTCCTCACAAGACAAACAGGACTTGGCTTGGATGAAATTGGCTTTGAGCTGTTTGCAGCAGATTTCATCTCACTGTTAGTGGAAGGAAAGTTGCCCAAGGCAGGGCAGGTGATCAATATTATCAAGGTGTATCTTCCAATGGAATCAATCACATCTGACGGCTTTCCAATAGAAGGGCAGAAATGAAAATATGCCTTTCTCCTGAGAGGAAGTGATGAGAATCCCGGCAGTCGCTACCATGTCAGTTTCAGGTCACCGGTTTGGACTTAAACCAGGTTTTTTGTGACTATATTCCCAAGGTTAATATTAAATTATAAAGACTACTGGCTTCTACTGCTTATTTCGAGTGCTCTAGTTCTACTTTGTTTGCACGTTCAGAGACTAAACTGTGATGATGTTTTCATGAATTTCACTCCAAACTAAACTATGCAATGCAGTTTTATCTAACTCTGCCCTCGGGCCAACTAATATTTCATATTTCACACGATAAAAAAGAGGAATTATTACTGAAGATTTTAATGCTCCACCCGTGCCCTGAAAAGTAACACCTAAGGGCTGTGATTGCTGCCTGTAATCATCCCCAAGTTTTCTTTCTTTCCGAACAAGCGTCACACTTGGAGGCTTCTGATGAAACAGCAGGCTTTCTAATTTGGCATGTAATGTGCCAGCAGGTGGCAAATGAGTCTCAAAGCCCGGGATGGCAGCTCCACCAGCATGGCCACCCACTCTAAAAGAGTGACCATCTTTGATGTAGGCAGCCAGAGGCCTTGCCATTGACCTGTGCTGTGTGTGGGGTGGCCAAGATTGGCTGGCTCTTGATGGGAGCCGCGTTTTATGACAGCAGCGACGCTAAATGGGTGCGGCTCCAAATTATGCCTTAACTACCTCTTTTATCATTACCCAACTATCCTCATCCCCCTCTTCTCACTTCCCACAGGGCTCCGCTGTGATGAGAAAGGAGCCCGGCCAACCGGGAGACAGATTCGAGTATGCCTGAATTTCTGTATTTCTTTGTGTGAGCGTGTGCGTTTGAATGCATGCAGGTGTGCATTTGTGTCGACCATGCTTCCGTTCATCACTGAGCCCGGCTCTCAGGGCACTGCTGGAGACATAGGTTGTCTCGGAGGACACTGATTGGCTCAACAGGGGACGATGAGCTTGAGGTAGATGAGGTGGAAATGAACTAAATCTGACCTGCGGTGCAGGTACACACTGTCTCTCTCTCGCACGCGCACACACACACACACACAGCACTCTCGTGTTTTTTTCATGTGCACAGGCACCGACACAAACACTTGTACACATAAAAGCTCCTCAGATATGCTTTGATAGAACATTTCATTTACACTTAAATTAAATGCATACAGACCCATTTCATCTGTACATAAATGTATCCCACAGCTTGACGACACCATATGATGGCTCATCACTCTCTTGTTTGTATTCCCTCTGGTCTTGCTCCGTGTGTGTGTGATGTTCTTACATTGTGTTCTTAATTTTCTACATCCCACTGTGTACATGCACATCAGGTTCACGTTTCTGTGCGAATTTCTAGCGGGTTGCATATATGTGTGTCTGAGAGATGTTTTATCTTTCCATGTCCCACTGTGTGTGTGCCCATTTTTATGCATCTGTGTTTGGCTGGAGATAGCACTGTGCTTTTGATGTTTATGTATGCATGAGTGTGAATTGTGTGAAATATAATTTCTACCTATGTTTGGGGCTGCTGTAGTGTGTCTTCCCTCCCTTGTGTATGTGTGTGTTTATGCCTTTCTGAACCTCTCACAGGTCTACCATGCCTATAACAGATTATTTTTAGCACCCTCTGGCTTTCCAAATACTGGAACGTTATGTGTATCACTTACATCACCAAGACTAAATTCCTGCCAGCACAAAATAAATTTGGGTACCTTGCCAGCGCTGTTCCAGTGTGCCTGCACACAACACAACTGCACAATGTGTAATGAAACACATACATTGCTTTGACAGTGTGGTTATGGCACGTTACACTTAAAGATTATTTTTGCCCTTTTTGTAATAACTCATGATTAATGTAGAGGCATGTGTGTGAGTTAAATACTTGGTTCACCCTGCCTGCACTTTTATACTTGACGCAATCATAGATCAGAGATTTTTTTTTTCTTCTTTCTTTTTTTTTTAGAAAGTCTGGAGGGGATTTTTGTTTTGTCTCCCCTCTGGTAACTCCAATGGCTGAATTAGTTTTGTTCCCCTCAGCAATGCAGGAAGTCCTCGCGGCTATCTATCTGCTGAGAGACACATCAACTGTAAAAAACACAGACGTGCCGTTTGTGAGGTTTCTGGGGGGACATATTGAAGACTGGCCATCTTTGTCTGTTAATTCCTCCTCAGTTGCGATTTCGTTTTTTTTTTTTCTAGCTAAAGGGTTTTTTCCCCCCTTATCCGAAAAGAGGGTCGAAGGGCAGTGGGTGTTGAGTGCTGTACAGATTGTAAAACCCCTCAAGGCAAATTGTTTTTTGTGATGTTGGGCTGTATAAAAAAATGTACTGACTTAATATTAGGGCTGCCCCCGATTGAGAATTTTCCTAGTCAACACGTAGTCGTCATTTAGAGCAATTAGTCGACTAGTCTCCTGCATGTATTTTGGGCGGGGCAACACAACTGTTTGAGTTGAAGGTGTGAGAAAGAATAGTCTCAGTAACATTGTTAACACTGTGCTACATTACAGAGAAATACAAAC
>JAPZEB010000025.1:10144831-10157601 GCA_029783705.1 Chaetodon striatus | reverse complement strand
GGGATAGGTTAATTGGTGACTCTAAATTGACCGTAGGTGTGAATGTGAGTGTGAATGGTTGTATGTCTCTACATGTCGGCCCTGCGACAGTCTGGCGACCTGTCCAGGGTGTACCCCGCCTCTAGCCAAATGTCAGCTGGGATAGGCTCCAGCCCCCTCACGACCCACAACATGATAAGCAGTTATGGAAATGAATGAAAATTAGCAGTGTGAATATCAGTATGTCTTTTTACAAAGAATTGTATTCATAAGTAAAGACTTTTATTCATGTTAATGATAAAATAATGATGAGAAAGTCGGCATAATTAAGTGTACTGGTACCAAAATGTTATTTTAATATTTGCAGTCTGCACAACACATTAACAAATCGTCTACAAGGAAGTACTGAGCTGTTTTCTCATGGACTGACTTTTTTTCAATGTTAAAATTGCTCTTTCTACACTGATTTAATTTTTTTTTCATGAAAGTTAATAAAACTTTCATGTATCCAGAGTAAAATGTCTCAGAGAAAGTTGTCCAAAATGTCAAATTATGCTTTGTTCCGCATTTGGCAGCGTTATCTAACCAACAGTGACACATTAACCAGATATGGATATCGTCTTCTCCGTTATCTCAGCTGATCAAATCCTGACGTTGATAAATTAACTTCTGGTCATTTTTGCAGACTCACACTTCCTCATACAATCTTCCTTCAGATTGTCGAGTCTTCATCTTTGCTGGCAGCCTCAATTTCCTGCCCTACAAAGACTACATCAAGTTTTCGCTTCATAGTGCCCTGACATAACCACCGATGCATGCAATTTACGTTTACACTAATGTTATGCAAGTGCAGGGCATCATTCTATGTCATTTTATATTTTTTTAACACTATATTTATAATATAAATGTTCACAAAAGAAAAAGCACATTTTTAGTAGTTCAATCATGTATCATGGGTCATTTTGGGTCAAATATGGAGGAAACTGGAAGCTTGGTGGCTTGAACAGCGGGCAGAGTTGCTCTGATAAATGGGAGGACAGATGGCAGCCATCTTGGCCCTTGGGAAGAGAAAAAATAATCAAGAATGAAAGAACATTCCCCCACAGCTTTCTTTTATTAGTTTCTCTTGCAATAAAGTATGTTACTGTATATGCAGTCAAGAGGCGACAGTGTCGTGCTGTGTGTGCTGTGAGGCTCTCCAAACTGTAGGATCTATATTGCAGACACAAAAACCACTTGCTGTCCAGGGCTACAGAGTCCACAAAAGCTAAAAATGACTTTGGTACCGGCCACAGAACCCCACCGGCCTCTGCAAGCTGCTTCACAGCTCAGTTCACCAGTATGGCCCAGCGGGTAGCAGTTGCTATGAACCACTGTTACTCCGCAACTTCACCCAATGCCCAAGGCTTGTGTCAAACTCATTCAGTATCACAGACTGTACGGCTGTTCAGCTCCTCTACTGCAACGGCTAGGACGTAGAGACATGGTCCTTCTGCAGTCCGTGATAACATTATTCAGCCAACAGATGGACACGGAGATAGGAACACGTCTGTGGACATTAGTCAAAGCGCTGCTTCAGTCTGCTGGTGCACTTTATGGGAGGTGAGGGGAGTGTGGGGGGGGGATGTACCTGTTAACGGCCATAAGGTGAATCAGCAGTCGTGCACTTAAATGCCCCTTCAGCTGCACAGGAGAAAATGAATCCGGGGAGAGAATCAGCCAGAGCTTTCCTCAAGGTCATTGGTGCTTGGCCACTTTTTAAGTGGCCTTGCCAACTGTAACAATCTCTGCAGAAACAATCGCAGCACCAATCCAATTTGGCCCAGCTTCTTTTCTTCTCTCTTTACTTCAGTGCAGACGGCTGCATAGCCTCACTTTTGTTTTGCCCTGCTGAAAGCAGAGCATGAATTGATGACCTTATGAATCTCAAAAGAGCCCGGCAAATCATTGCGGTAAATCTCGCCCCAGCACATTAAGCATGACCGCAGGCTTATTCCCCTTCATTTTTTCTTCTTTTCTTTCTCCTTTCTTTTGTCAATGTCTCCCTCTATCTCGTTCTTTCCTTCCTACGAGCGCTTGGGGGTCTTTGAGAGCGGCCAACTTCTCGAGGATTGTTTTCATGTGCTGCTAATTAATTGCCTATAATTAATGGTTGTTTACGGTCTGCTAATGAAGTGGATCAAAGCTTACTACTCCTGATGTTGAAGCTCTTGTCTCAGGCCTGGGAATGAGATAAAGAACAGTCTGATACAGACAAGCAGCGGGGAGAGTGTAAGGGTGTGTCTGGGAAGTATCGTGAAAGCTGAAGTAGATTTCTTTTTTTTTTCAGTGGCTGTGTCAACAATCACTTGGCGTCTGTCCAGAATGAAGTCGAGCAATCTGGGTTTGATCTATTGGCAGCCGCTGTTATCACTTGTCCTTCCGTTGAGTGATAGCATTTGGTTTTTAAAGAGCATACAGTAAAGCAGAGTGTGTAACATTTGCAAAGATAATCTGTGATGATCTTTTGCACACTAAATACATTCTGTTTAAGCCGACGTCCCCTTTTTTCTCGCAACATCAAATGTCCTTTCAAAACGCTTTAAACATTCATTAATGTGATCTAATCAGACCTGATTATACTTTAATAAAATATAGAAAAAACATGTCCTTACTGATGTTTCTGCGAGTGACACTACCACTTTATCAATGCCAGACGTGATCATAGCTCAAATGGATTCGCCACTCGTGAGGGAGACATTTTGAGAGTTTTCTAAGATAGAAAACTCATCTGAGACCTCTTCAGCATTGTTGTGTCCGCCTTCTGGATATCTCTGTCTGATTTCCCAGTAGATAGAGCGCTGCTTTGACTGGCAATTTTCAGCATCCGACAATCTCATCAAAGCCAACCTATTAATGGCGATGATACGAAGAACGATTCTAAATGGCAGACAGATGAATAGCCCTGTGCGTGTGTGGGTGTTTAATTCTCCGAGCCGAAGCACCGTGCCGCTTCTCTGAAAGTGGGAGGACTGGCCATGAGCTGCTGGGAGACAATTTCAATACTTGTTTGCTTGTGAGTGTGTGGGGAGGGTTGTGGGTGTGAGAGTGTGTGTGCGTACTGTGACCTCATCGATCATGACACCTTGTCTCTCTGGTGTGGTCACCTACACAGTGCTTGCCCTCTCTCCGTCTTTATCTCTGTGTATCGCCATCCATCTCTCTGTCTCTCCTCCTTCTCACCCCCATCCTCTTCTCACACCAGCACCCTGTACTTTTCTGCTTTGGTCCCACCTTCTTAATCTCACCCTTCCCTCCTTCCTCTATTTTTTGGCCTTCTAAATCCGTCATTCGGCGCAGCAGGGGTTGTTCTCTCTCCCTCTCTCCCTTGTCTTTTTTTTTTCACACCCTCCCATTTCAGAGCTGAAATCCTGCAATCATTCACTTGTTTGTTGGACTCCTCTTTGCCTGACTTTCTCCTCTGCTCCGCGCCTCTTTGCTTCACTGGGCTGTGACGCATGCCCGTGGCGCTTTCCCCCCCTCCTTGCTGCCTTCCTTCGCTCTTTTATACACTGTGCAGCAAGCCATCTCTCCGCCTCTCCCCCTCTCTGTTTCACTCTACCTCTCTGACCCCATCAGTCCCATGGTGCCCCGGCTAAGCCTGGTCACTCTTCATCAGCTAGCCTCCACTGGACACACAGACCTCCCAAGGGTAAGGGGAAATGGGGTCTTGTTGGCAACCTCCGTGCCCAGCCTTGACAGTTTCACCTGGGTTTAAGTCCTTCACTGATCCTCCTTACCCCTGGACGAGCACCTCATTACCAGCCGTCCCCTCCTCTTGTCTCTACATCAAGTCTTCCAGATGGGATGTGTATTAGCCTCCGCACTGGCAGAGTACACACTTTCCAGCGCTTCAATTTTAGGCACTTGCCCTTTTCAGCTCAATCAGCCTATCTCATCCAATCACAGCGAGTGAGGGCTCCGTCGCAGCGCCTGAGTGGGGATAATCACCTTGGTTACTGGCGCTACTGGAGGTCGCTGTCTGGCCAAGTTAGCGTGAGGCCCTGCGGGAGCTTCGGAGACAGGTGTCACCGCAACAAGGGAGGGTGTTAAACAAGCCCACAGCCAAGCAGGAGGTATAAACGTTTACTCTTAGTCATGGAAACTGAGTCACAAATAGCGAGGAATGCTCACCCCGTGGTGTTAGTGTTTTAATGGGTTTTTTTTCAGTCTCAGGATCCCCCTCTCTCTCCCTCCACCTCCGTTCCCCCTCGACCACAATTCAACTTTGACTGGCTGAAGACATTAGTACACCTTGTACCCCGGTAGAAAGAATACATAGCAACTGCCTTTGTGTGCAGTGCCAAGAAGCAGTGTGGAAGGGAATCGCTGTTTACTGATTTCACACTCCCGTGGCAAAGACAAATATACAGCGAGAGGGGTCAGTGGCTGGAGAAAAGCTGCTGGCTCAGGGGACATCAGGTCACAGTTTGGAAAGCTGCACCCTACGAGGGCGTTTCGCTTTTGCACAGAGCCAATCAGATCGGATGGAGTTAAAAGCGCTGGATTGATTGGCAGGATTCTGATGCCAGCAAATGGAGGAGACGTCCTTGGCATCCCACTCAGCATTAAAAAACTTCAGCGGCAAAGTTGGTGAAACGCCAGTTGTTCTCAGAGAGCGACACGTAAGGACGACATAGATCACCATTATGATAATCACAAGCGGCACTGTCTGGGGAATAGTAATGGGAAGGAGATGAGGTGGCAGCTATAAAGAGTGTTTCTACATTAACGCTGGCCTGATTAGATTGACAGAAAGTTTCACTAATGGACTATTAAACAAATGGTCAAATGAGATATAAGGCTTCAATTACCAATCGGTGTCTTTGTGTGCCCCTTTCAATCATCGTGCCTCATGTATTCTGTTTATACATGAACCCCGCTGTGAGGGCAAAACAGTACTGTAAACACGATGTGAAAAGGGATATGTGTTCGCCACGTCAAGTGATGTGTCCTTGCAGTGGAAACAAAATGACTCATCATTCATTATTCCACTTTATTTCTATTTAAGTCGATGTAAAAATAAAATCCTCTCTGGACCTGGTCTGTAACGCTGGAGGGGGTTATTGAGATGCAATCGTGTGAGACAACAGCCATTCAAAACAAGGAGTTATGGATCGCATTGAAGTCTTGGGGGCAGATTAGGAGATAATTACTGTAAAATACATCACCTGCACTAAACGGTGAGCCTAGGAACTTCTTCTGCTTCTGAGTAATGGACCCATAAAAGCCCAGGGGAGAATAAAACCAGCCCACACTAAGCTCCGTTACTCTCTCCGTCATGACTTGCCCAAAAAGCGACACAGTCCAATTTGTTTATGGAGCTTATGTGTGAGCAGTTGCTCAGCTGAGATAGTGGGCCACCCTGTCAGGACCCTTTAAGACTGCATCGCTTGATCAAACAGGGTCGCGCACGACAGCAGTAGGCAGCGTATTTTTAAAAAAGGCTAATTTCAGCTTCTCTTGTGTTGACGGGCATGCCAGCAATGTCTGCCAAGTTCAGCTTGTCCAATTATTTAGACCTACAAAAGACAGGGAATCACAAAAAAGAAAAAAAAAAAAAGAA
The DNA here is from genome assembly GCA_029783705.1 of Chaetodon striatus. Classification (NCBI taxonomy): domain Eukaryota; kingdom Metazoa; phylum Chordata; class Actinopteri; order Chaetodontiformes; family Chaetodontidae; genus Chaetodon; species Chaetodon striatus. The sequence goes on along the minus strand of JAPZEB010000025.1, from coordinate 10,152,017 downwards.
TGGAACAATGAAATCTGATTGTGCGCCGAGCTCAAATTTACGCCGTGAACCAGCAGATGGCAGGGCAGAGAGCAAGGAAGGAGGGTCTCGCTCTTTTTAATTAAACTGTCGACAAGTTTATTTTATTTGGGGGGGAGAATTATCCTCCAAGGTTTGGATCAAAGGATAAACCTTGGCTTACTGTGAGGACTTTTTCAGCGCATTAGAGAACAAAGAAAGACGCTGAAATAGCAAGCCCAGCGCAATGTGGAAGAAAGTAAAAAGGCAATCTTGACTCAGGCATGATGCAAACTGCATTTGACAAGCATCAAAAACTGCAATTGGGCTCAGACAAACTTGCATTAGCAATCCTATTCCTACGTTCAAAAGAAACTCTAATGTACTTCCTAAGCTGTCTGTAGGCAAGGTGTATGTGTGTGTGCACACGTGTGTCTCTGCACCTACGCGTATGCTCAAGCGGGTCCTTATTTTTTTGTTTTTCTGTGTACAGCATTTCCCTTGATGTTTGTGTTTACACGCCAGGCCTCCCTTCTGTGACTCACAGCGACATTGATTTATGCATGGCCTCTGTGTGTGTGCATGTGTGTGTGCGTGTGTGCTTGCATACACACATATACCAGCTATAATTGGTATTCAAATCTCCTCCCACAAGTACGTCCAACTGCTGCCGTTTTTCAACCGCCAGAGCCCCAGCCAAGGTCCAAACAGCGTGATGGGGAACAAGCTCAAAACGGATGGCTCTCATTGCACACATTCAAATAAACAAATGGAGGTGATTTAATGCACACGGCGATAAGGCAGGTGGTAATGGAGGCATAGGAGAGGAATGGGAAGGAGGCGGAAGAATGGAAGTGATGGAGGAATGCGTGGTAGCGATTAAGGGTGGGCAGGCAGCAGAGGTGGAGTTAACAGCATTTGTTACTGTACGTGGGGTGTAAGTTTGGCCCACAGCTGCTGTGGATCAGCCACCCCCACAAAGCCATGCACTCGGTGCACAAACACACAGCGCTGACTCTGTGTGTGAGTAACTGTGTGTGTCTATGAGTGTGTGCGTGTCCCTCAGGCCTGCCCGTCAGACACACTGTGAAGTCTTTCTGCCTTTCTTCTCCCACTCTTCCTCTCTCCCGCGCTCTTTTCTGCCTTTCTTGCTCCCTCCATCTCTCCATCCCTCTGTCTTTCTTTCGTTTTTCAAAGGAGGGCCAAGTCTCCCAGCCTCGCCATCTTCACAGCACCCTCTCAATCTATCTGTCTGCTCATCCGTCTATCTGCCCAATCAATCTGTCCATCTCTATCCTGGCATAATAACAACCTCCAACCCCCCATCGCCTCCCACCTTTTCTCTCCTTCCCCCTTTCTGCTAGATTAGTTTTTGCCATTTTCTTCTGTGGAGGAAAACATTCTTATCAGAAACTGTTTTTTCAACACATGAATATATGTGCATCTGTGCAGGCTGTTCGGAAACAGACCATCTCTACAGTTCCTTCCCTCCCTCCTTTCACCATCCACCCCCTGCCTGTAACACCCCTCCACCCCGCTGGCCCCCTGTCTCTCCCGGCCCCTGTCAGTGGCTAGATTAATGACAGTGATCAGTGAGCAGCCCCCAGCAGAGGTTGCCTGCAGCTCAGGCAAAACCCGGCACTGTAAGCAGCACACACACACACACACACACACACACACACATGCACACAAACACAGACAGACATGAAGCGCATTTACATGCAACACACAGGCAAGTTCACAAACAGACGCCCAGACAGACACACAGACAAACCTCTTACACAGTACTTCAGTTAGACTGACATACAAACGCCTACACGCTTATGCATAAATCAGCCCTCCACTGCTACAGGAGCAGACACACAAATAGATCCACACAAACACACACAAGGGAAGAAATCAATACACAGGCCGTGGTGATGCTGAGCAGCCGGAGGAATGGCTATGGAGCAATGTAGCGCTCCCTATGTAAAAGAGACATCATCACAATAGCACAGCACAGGTCTGACTGTGACAGTGTCCGACCCTGCACGTAACCCTTTCGCTGCCTCAGGTAAACAAAAGAGCACAACAACCACAGGATACAAATCAGCGAGGCAACATCTGCACGCACTTCCTCGTTGCCATTCCTGCTCAGCCAGGATCACTGAAGCTTTGGGTGGAATTTAACAAGGTTTGTTATGAGACTGTATTTTTACTACATCCAAGCAGATGGCACAAAACACCATGAGGCTAAAGTTGCTCAGAGTCAATGATTGAGCTTAATCCAAATCCCTGTTTTTGCAGCAGATGCACTAGTGATCATGAAATATATTGTGCCTCAAAGGGAGCAATGCAGGACTATCCCAGCCTGAGAGAGGTTCCAGTGGGGAGAGTAAAAGCAACACAAGGCACTGCAGGTGCCATTTCTAGCCTTTGCAATTGATTGTTAGATGTTATTGTATCTGATAAGGTGAGGTCTCAAAGGTCCTTTCAGTTCTTCACGCTGCTGCAGAATAGAAAAGCAGTAACAAACACCACTGCTCTGTCTAGTGTGTGACACACGTCTGGTCCACTGCGGGCATTTGTTATGAGCTCTCATGTGGCTGTCAGAATATTCAATCGCAGAGCTCTACATGCATGGCTGTATGCACACACACACACACACACATACACACACAGGTCTCTCAGGGATCCGGTCCTGTTTCCCCCAGCAGCTATGATACAATAAATCCCACACACTTGTCTGTGCGAAAATAATCAAAATGCAGTGACGCACGCGGGTCAACAGAGCATGGGATGTTTTCATAAAATATGTCTGCGTGGGCAAAAAGTGACGGGGAGTATGCTCCTTTTACTTTTTGGTTTCATTTTCAGTGTTCTTTTGGGGTCTTTCCAGCTTATCCGTTCCGAGAACTGGTTAACACAATGACTCATGCCCCAAAAGCAATACGGATGTTGTCCAGACTTGCGCAATGGGCTTTGATTCTAATTACCCAGCGGTGGATACTAACAGTAGTCCGCAGGATGATTGTAAACTGCACGTGTTTGCGTCCCGCCGTGTGCGCCTCCTTCCCCCTTTTTCCCTCGTTCCTCAGTCAGAATAAACCCAGCGCATTTCTGTTCGTTATTCAGCTGCGTCTTGGAGGACTTAGGCAAACTTGCGGGGAAAAGCCACAACACACCGAGGCGGCTTAACACTCTTCTCATTCACATCACACTCATTCACTCTGTGGCTGCGAGTCTTACCAGTGCGCACCAGGCAGGCGACGGTGATGATGGTGAGAGGGACGCAGTAGTTCCACACGGTCGCGAAAGCCATCGCTGTCGCTGATATTCCCCCCTCTGATCTTTTCCTCGGTATTCCTCTTCCTTGGAGAAATCAGAGTGACATGAACCCGCAGGTTCACTCTCCGACAGCGCCTTCAGCGTCCGTGTGTGTGTATGTGCGTGTGTGTGTGTGTGAGTGAGAGGGAGAGTGTGAGTGTGATGGCGCGCGGCGTGCGGACCGTGCGTGAACGAGTGTGTGTTTTGTCAAGCGCTCAATGCTCAGTGGCAGGTCTTTACATAGTAATGCTCCCTCTCTGACACACACTCACACACACCCACTTTCTCTCCCTCTGAATGCCTGAATATGATGGCTCGGCCGGTTTTACTTGGTGACTTTACATTGTAAATATATTTCAAAGCTTGCCAATAGGGCGGGCCCGTGTGTGTTTCCGACCAATTGCAGAGAGCAGGAGCAGGTGGAGGGGTGTGCGGATGAGCAAGAGGGGCAGGGCTTTAAAAAGAAATCGGCTACACAAGAGGAGAGCAGGGGAGGGAAGTAGGGATGCATCTTCCAATTAATTGAAATCAATTCGCTCTAAATGTGATTGATAACCAACATTAATTTCCCGACGCAAATAACCAATTTATTTCAAATTCAGTAGCTCGGATATTTGGCACTATGATTAAGATGACGACACTGAGCCAGATGTTTATAGTTTGAAAGGACAATTGTGCAGCAGGGGTGTAGATTTCATTTAAAAATTGGGGCGAAACATTTGAAAGGTAAGGGTTGGTAGTCCTCATCAGAAAATTTTGAGCACCACGCACTTCTAGTAATTTTTATGTGCTTTTTCTGCATTAATTTCTGGTGTAAATGTATTTTATTTTCATGCATTCAATCATTTACCAGAATGGCTTATCCCGTTGGGGCTCGCGGGGGGGCTGGAGCCCATCCCAGCTGACATTTGGCGCAAGGCGGGGTACACCCTGGACAGGCCGCCAGACTATCACAGGGCTCACACGTAGAAACAGATGATTCATGCTGACAATCACACCTGCGGTCAATTTAGAGTCACCAATTAACCTGCATGTCTTTGGATTGTGGGGGAAACCGGAGCACCCGGAGAAAACCCATGCTGAAACGGGGATAACATGCAAACTCCACACTGGGTTTGAACCAGGAACCCTCTTGCTGTGATGTAACAATGCTAACAACTGCACGACCATGCTGCCATCTGTAATATTTTTAAAATAAAAGTCCTCTTTTACTATAATGATTTTATTGAGGGAGGAAAATGCACGTGTTCTAAATAATAAGGGGGCTGTGTCCCCTGCGTCCCCCCTGAAATACACTCATGTAATGCAGATTCAACATGGACATATATTATGTGTGCTGGTTCATTTTATTTAACCTTTATTTGACCACGAAGGCCCATCGAGACTGAAAATATCTTTTACAAGAGAGACCTGGCCAAGGTAAAACCAATCAAAACACATTTAAAATGCAACAAATACAACATATAATACAAAAATCCACAATAAAACAACAACTATTCAAACATAGCGGCCTCTCAAGCAAAATAAGCATGTCTCTGTCACCACATTCTTTATGATGCACTTAAATTAATCGATGAATATAAGTGTTTCTGATTTTAGATCTTTTTGAAGATTGTTTCATGCATGTTTCAGGTGCAGAGTAGGAGAATGCAGTTTTCCACAGGTACATTGAAAAGCAACCACTTGGAGGAAATATCAGAATCAGCCAACATGCTTTTTCTTATTTTGCACAATAAATGAATATTACGTATATTTAGAAATATTGTATTTCATGCCACCTGGTCTGGCTGCCAAACTGTTCATTTTTATAAAAGTTCTTTGGATGTTTAAAACAGGTGTTTGGCCACCCACTTGAGCTAACGTTATTTTGCTGTTTGATCGCACATACAAACATAGATGTTTAATGTTGTGTTTCTCAATATGCAGATGCTACACATCCTTAGCTCAGTTAGATTTTCCACAGTTCAATAGCTCGGTTCATTTTACTGACACTGTGAGCGCCAGAGAAGACTGAAATTTATTCAGATTTACTGCCATGATGAAAACAAAATGGTGACTCTCTTCAACTGAAGCTGTCATTAAGTCAGAACATGTGTCCATTCTCGATTACCCCGCGTGTTATTCACATTCCTTTAGTTAGTAAGGGTCCACTGATGAAAAGAATGACAAAGGTTTTTCACAAACATTTATCGCAGTTGTAAATATTGTTTTAACAGGATAACATGGTGTTGTGTCAGCATGCTGGGCACCATAATCCTTGTGTGCTGTAACAAGAGTGACATGATGCTCTCTCTGATCTCTGTCTGTCAGAGCTGGGACACATGAATGATTTGTAATTGATATGTTATCCACAGCCTAATTTATATACAAGTAGACTTATTCAAATAAACTATTTGATCATTTTTCCTAATCTTTGCTGAGCAATGGTTTTGCGCAAAAGGAAATAAAACCCTGTCCCATATAGACGCCTGTCCCTATCATAAACCTGTTGACTTCATAATTTAAGCAAATAACAGCCCAGGCTACTAAATGAAGTTTTACGGTATATCGGTATCAGTAATCTGTCAAAAAAGGTGTTACATATCGACACATCGGATATTGGCAAAAGAAAATCCAACATCATGCATCCCTAAAAGTAACTTCAGTTATCAAGTACTTGTAGTAGTGTATACAGTGCAATATTTCCCTCCAAAATGTAGTGGAGAAGAAGTATAAAGCAGATGAAAATGGAAATATTCAAGTACAAGTGACTCAAAATTGTGCTTAAGTAAAGTACCTGAGTAAATGTATTTAGTTACTTCCCTCCACTGGTAGGATCAGTGCGCAAAAAACAACAAATAAACATCATTTTCCACACCAAGCTGCCATATTGAAACTGTTTACAGCGCAGTGTGTGTGTGTGTGTGTGTGTGTGTGTGTGTGTGTGTGTGTGTGTGTGTAGACTACAAGTCACTCTCGGGCAAGCTTGTGACTCACAGGGCTGCAATAAAACCTCTTTTCTTCTCTCTGTCTTACACACAACATGTTTCAGGGTCTCAGGACCGCCGATCATTCACAGTGACCAGACTTTAAACTTCTCCACACAGCTTATATAAAGTCACAGAGAGACAGACAGACAGGCAGACAGACAGGCGGTGGAAGAGTTAACTCCCTGCCTGTCCTCCTCACATTCTTCTTCTCTTACTCTGACAGAAAACGCCCTTTTTTAATTACATATTTCCCCTTTTCTTCACTAAAAACCCTCAGAGACCTGATGTTTCCCAGAGCAGCTCCTCACCTTGAACCCCGCTGACATCCATCACCTGCCTGCATCGGGCTGCAGCTCCTCCCGACGATCACAAACAGACCCACAACCAACTGACTTCCAAACAACAAACACTGGAACTGAACTGTTTCCGGCTGCTGTCACTCTTCCGGTGTCAACAAACAAACAAACTTTTCCTCTTCTGTAATGAGTCCAAAGACAAACTTGAGTCTGAAGAGTGAAGCTGAAAAACAAACTGTGAGTCGCTGAGAAAATCTTCCTCTCATGTAACCGTCAAGCGCGAGGTACAGTCACGTATCTCTCTTCCGGTGACGCCTTCAAAATAAGAGCCGTTGACTTGCTGTTCACCTTTGATATTTCAGATTCACATATTTTTCCTTCAGTCCACCCTAGTGACTGGCGGTGGGCTCCCTGTAACATAAATTAAGCCTTGTTTACACCGAGCAGTATGGTTCGGTTCATTTTGGTACGCTTTTTTTCTGTTTCCACTGTGAAAAGTTGTGGATGGTACCAATTGAACTGTTCTGTACCGTCCCCATTTATGGTCCCCCCTCTGTTGGGGTACCTAGCACACAGATCTGGTACTAAAAGGTGGAGCTGTGAACACTGTAGTCTGAT
>JAPZEB010000025.1:10104987-10144731 GCA_029783705.1 Chaetodon striatus | reverse complement strand
AAACACATTTAAAATGCAACAAATACAACATATAATACAAAAATCCACAATAAAACAACAACTATTCAAACATAGTGACCTCTTAATAAAACAAGCACATGTCTCTGTCACTACATTCTTTATGCTGCCCTTTAATTCATCAACGGATAAAAGTGTTTCTAATTTTAGATCTTTTTGAACATTGTTCCATCTGCATGTGAGAAACGAGGCAAGCTCACCTTTCTCAAATTTTAAGCCTAACATGGTGGCAAACACAGTTATTTTCTGTAAGATTATACTTCTTTTTCAATAATGGCTATTTGGTGATTAAACCTGGAGGGAAGGTTATATGACTCACTGCCAAATTAGAACATGTGCAGCAGTCTTTTATTGAGATTAGGGGATGTGTTGTTGCAGAGGCTGCTTTGTCTACAAAATATGCACAGGACTCATAAAGGAGAGCATGGAATAGACCTGAGTGTATCTGGTTAAATCACCGTTCACAATGACGTTAATGGCCCGGAACAAAAACTTGTGCTTCGGACGAACCAGTGTTTCTGCTCATCTGTAGTCAGGGCCTATTAGGTACTGCTAAAGGGGCTCTTTAACTTTACCCTCATGCTGTGGCCACAGTTTGCCCATAATTGTGTTTTCCAGTCAGAGCGCGCTGCTCCATTATGAAAATTGTTTCTCTTTCCACATCTCTTTTTTCCCCCATCCTAATCTGGTGTTATACCATGGGCTTGTAGCCTCCAAGGCTTAAAGGCATCTGTTTTGAAACCATCTTTGGCGCCCCCCTCAGGTAACTTTAGGGATAGCAAGTCATGGGTCTCAAATCTGTTTAGGCCTCTCTCTCATCTGACTCAAATCCTGACACTTGACACACACAGTTTGGTTCAAACAGTCAGGAAAAGTTCAAACAGGCAGCAAAGCATCAAAGCAGTCTATTAGCATTAATATTAATATATCTACCCATGACTTCCATAAAGTTGCTTTGAACTCTCGCCTCATATCTGACCTCTTTTGCGTGGATCTATGTGAAATCTTGAAGTCTTCAGGGCTCTCTGCGCTCCCTGATTTTTTTTTCCCTGACACAAGTTTTTAACCTTGTTGTTTTGGCGAGGATAGTGTCTGCCCGACTCATTCCCCCTATTCCCATCCCATCCCATTTTTCCCCGTCAGCCTCTCTGCGAGTGTTTGTTCCCCAGTTGGCAGGGAGTCGATGGCAGCAGCTCCCCCGCACCAGATGGGGCATTGTCAGGAAGTAATGAGGGGAAAACACCTGCTTCTCCAACGAACTCCACTCCTTCATTTTCAGCCATTTGACACAACATATGCAGGATGCACATACAAAACCAAGTGACCGTGACGAGAACAGCAGTGGGCGATGGCGTACAGTTACAAATGTCTGGCACTTTGTTGCATTAGTCAATGAGGTGCCATGTTTGGTGTGATTCACCTTTTCTTGTAGGTCAGTGTACTGAGGGCTGTCAGGATGTTTGTCTACCTCCCTAACTGTTGACTCTAGAGAGGAGTTGCCAGACTTTAATGTCACAGATCTGCATCTTTGTCCGGTTAGGACCCTGCCTGCAACAGACAAAACATCACGGCTGCTCTGTATTCTCCGCACGGCTCCTGCATCGCCCTAAGCTGTTGTCCGGTGGTTTATCCATGAGGCACTATCAAGGTCAAAATGTCACTGTAAACTACACTTCTCTCCCTCCCAACCACAGCCTTTTACCTCAGGGACAACTCCACTGTGCGAAATTCCTGATACATAATCTTGTCTTTTCTGGCCAACCGGTTGAAGCCCCAGGACCAAAGCCCTCTGGGGAGCACACAGCTTTTCACTCATGACTGACTCAAAGGCCAAAACAAGATGGTGCTCGCTGGCATTTCACATGCAGCAGGGCATTTGAAATTTACAACATTGTATTTTTTTCGACAGAGCATGAAACTTAAAAAAAAAAAAAAGTCTTTCAGTTTTATAGTTCCTCTATCTGTTGTCTCTTTATTCCTGGGCTTAAGACATAAAGCATAAGAAGTTTGTAGAGTTGGAAAAAGAAATACATGGAGTCTGTAAAATGTTGCACGAAGGATGGCTGCAGCCGAGGCGAGCTGTACGGGGGGCTTGAATAATCAGTTTAATAACATTATCCTGGCTGTGCTCTGTGGCGCATGCACCCGTTAATGGAGTGTCATTGTTAAACTGCCGCTTCGCCCATTATTAACGACGGCCTACGGTCAACCACACACCGATAATAAAACCACATAAAACCCAACATAACTTCAACAGACAAGCGTAATGAAATTCTTTGCATTATGAGCTCGGTTATGGTAATAAGCGATGGTGCTGTGGCACGGCGTTAAGGGTTACAAAGCAACAGAGGAGAAAATTAAAAAGATGAAGTTGTAGTCTATGATGGTTAATTCGGGTGAGAATCATATGAGACTAAATCGTGTTCTTATTGAGGTAGAACTAGCAGCAACTAACTATCTGGGCAAAGTTTCAAGGTTATGATTATTATGGGAGACAAATTTGGGAGAGGAAATATTGCATGAGGTCTGGGGCTAGATTCTGGGAAGGTTTCACAGTTTCTCTATTTGTGTGTAGCATGGTTTGTTAGAATGTACCACACTTACTTTACCAAGGCTCGCCTATCTAAGATTTACCTGAATATCTTCCCAATCTGTGACCTTATACAACCGTCTACATATATTGGCTTTGTCCTTGTTTAACTTCTTGAAAGTAATTTTTAATTCTTTGTCTTAATTACGAGGCCAAAAGCTTGACCCTTACCCTTTCCGAACTCTCTTTGGGGTATCAACCTCTTTACACTCTTTCTCTTTATTACAAAAAAATGTAATCACCTTCAACACTTTACTGTCTGGAAGACTGATCCTGACAAAGGCCTTCCATACCTCTGCCTCACACTCATTAGATTTTAAATGTGCTATACTTTCTTTAGTTGGGGAAAATAAGACTCTCCAAGGAGGGTCTATTGCATTTATCAAGGTCTCGGGCCGTTTTCTCACATACATCAAGAATGCTAATTTTTTCAGATATTCCAACCTAATTAATTGTTGAGGGGAAAGCATGGCTATGAGAGTTTTTTTTATTTTTTGTCTTGTTTGTCTTGTTGTGTTTTAATGAGAAGAGGTATAACCTTAATATGCTGTTGAACATCCTCATTACGTAAGTGTGTTATTGTTATGAGTCTATCAGGGCCGGTTCCCACTTCTATATAAAAGATGTCTCTGGTCCCTGGTGGCACGCTATGAAAGATGAATGTATAGATGCTTTTTAATGTTAGTCAACAGTATGATGTGTTTTGGTGGGCGGGGCTTAGCTGGAGGCAAAACAATTCTCCGCAGACATTAGTTAACGCTGCCTAGCAAGTTCTGCTGGCTTTATTTAGACAATGGAAGAAGATAATATGAGAAGTGTGTTCAGAAATATTTAGTCAAAGTGCAGGAGTGACTCTGGCACAAACGTCCTAAATTCGTAACGCTGTCGCTGGGCACTCCGTCTGGGGAGACGGAGCAGCAGAGCACCAAGTGGAGTGAATATGTAATTAACTTAACCTTCGTTGATTCACATAAAAATATAATGCTCAGTTTCTTCAACTAGCAGGGCTCTCATTTTAGTGAAGAGCGTCAAAATGAATTTACCAAGGTCACTGAGAGAGTTACCTTAATAAGTAAACACTGACCAATGGGACCAGACTGGCCGACCCGTGCACTGTCACTCAGTGGATGAATGACTTGACAGGATTGCTGAAGGGATGGCAGGCTTTGTGGTTGATTACTATGGCAGTCTTAACATGGAGGGCGACACATGGACGGTTTCCTCTGGTTTGTTTTGCTGTTGAAGCTAACATTAGCTAATGCGCTAAAAGGTTAGCATTAGGGAGAAATCCAGTGTTTCTTTTAATACCCCAATTTCTGATGAGGTGGACATGATAACCCTTAATACACATAACATTATTCATCCCTACAACAGTAAATGTTTTTTCCCTAACCTGATATAAGGTGTGTGCTGCTCATCTGAGCATTTTTGATGATGGCCTCCGTCCGTACTTTCCATCCTGTCGCCTGTAATCATGTTGTCTTTGATTTGCTGAAGCGCAGTGGCGGCTGGTATGCGATCACATTTATGTTTTTAGAACCAAATAACACACCAACACGACATTTTAAGACCCCTATGTAGCCTACAGCCCTGTGGTTGTGAGTTGTGTCTTGCCTCCAGCTAATGAAATTACGTCACTGTGATGTCAGCCCGAAAGAGGTCTATTGGTTTTTGGTTAATAAAAATGTATTCTGTAAAACCCAATAATAAATGTTTTAAAAAGTTTCAAGGTTATCTGACCTTACTATTATTCTCACTGTGTGTAAGTGTGAGCTTTTAGTTCATGCATGCGTTTGTGAGCTGAACTGACTGTGAATGGGTTTGTGCCTGCGGGCAGATGGGGAGAAACACAAGCATGCACAGGCACAGTACTTGGACTAAAGGTCATTGCTTCAGAGTAAGGTCTTACAGACTGAAAGGGAAGGTTGGTAAACAAGCTGATGCAAGCCTTAGATGGCTTTGGAGAGAAGAAGATGTGCGGCCAAGCGAGCACACATGTCCAGCTTTCAACACGTTGTCAATACTCCCCAACCTCCTTTGTATCCCTGAGGTGGAACAAAATCAATGACACACAGGAGGGTAACACATAATATTTTCTGAAAGCCATTTAATATCAAAGAAATCCAAAATACAGTGAATTAAATAGTAGAGTGCAATGTGCTTGAGAGCTGTCACAGTAAAGAGATTATAATAACCTTCTCACAGACGCTTTGAGCTGGTTCTGCTTTGGGGAAAAAAAAGGTTGAAAAGGGAAACAAAATCAACAAAATAAAACCTTGTCCTATCACCCAAATGGTTCATTCATAATACACAGCTGAGTAATTATGTTTGTAGCAGAAAAGAGAGAATTGCATGGAGTCTTCGCAGCTCTTACACTATACAAGATTAATCTCCCATCGTTTTGCAAAGAATGTAGCTCACCATTCTCCACGCTGCAGAATAAATGAAGAGAAAATTGCCAACCTTTCTCTTCAAGATGCATAACTGAAGCCTACACCCACAAGCAAAGCCGCTTCTGTGTCTCTGAAGCAATCATTTGCCCTTCAGTTTTTTTCACACCCAACTTGTTACTGATTTTGATTTTGCTCTCCCTTCCCTGCAGTCTCCAAATATCCCTCTTTGCTTTCCTCCTTTCCTCCTTCTCTCCTCCCCCAATGTAACCATCCATAACCCTTTACCACCTCCTCCCTCTTTAAGTATCCCCTATATGCCATTGCTCATTTTCTGGCCACCCACTCCATCTAGCTCGTCTCTCGCTCCATCTTCCTCCCTCCCCCCACACCCTCTTCATCCTTCTACTCGCCTGTGCAGTCAAACCAGAGGTTGTTTGTCTGCGCAGGTGGAGGGCAGGGACTCCACACTGGCTTTGTAGATGGGCTTTTTCTGAGACCGGTCATCACTGGAGAGAGAAGACAGAGAGGGAAAGACAGAGGAGCATTATTATCAGTATATCGACCTCCCAGTAGGCACTAGAAAAATATAAGTGAGGAAATTATAGACTAGAATCGAGCAGTGGAGCAACACCTGGCTGTTGATATGAAAGTCCATTTGTCTCTCTTTAGCTACCTATCTCTCTCTTTATGCACACATGCTCATATACAAAAGGCAGCACATGCTCTTATGGAAGTTAGGCATTTTTAATTTTTTTTTCAGCCCATATGGAAAAGAAGTTAATGAGCGAAGCTGCATGGGGTCATGGTGCACATTAACATGCTGTCAGCAATCGCTTTAATGGGACTTTCGCCACTGCTCTTATCATCGCTGTGGCCTTTTTTTTTTTTTTTTCATGCTTTATATACTATCACAGAATTAAAGCTGGTGCTATTAGCCTCGGCTTTTCACACGCATAAAGTATGTGGAAACACATGGGAGAAGAGGGAGGATAAAAAAGATCAAGGATGGGGTCAAGTAGGTCAGACCAGCTGAGATAGACTTTAATATTCAGTGTGAAGAACACCCTTTAAAAGCATACAGGAACTTGTCTGCAATGTGAGGCGAGGTTTTCTGCAAGGTAACGAAGGTGCACACTGGCACATGTGCCAAAATACACACACTTTAACTGAAATAGCCTTGGTCCTATCCCGAGACAGAATGAAATATTGCAGCAATAACCGTATCCGTAATATGAAGTCAAACTGCAGGAGGAGAGTCTGAAGACTGAGTTAGGGAAAATAGGAAGGTGAGTGTGGATGGAGTGCGGTAAAGAAATCAAACAATCACACAGGCGCGCACACACTCAGAGGCACATTATCCATCAGGTTTGGAGTATGATTTAAACTGAAGATCAGACAGGTTAAAGAGAAAAAGACTGCTTATTACGAAAGAGGAGCAGACACAAATACTCAAACAGTTGTTTCTTACATGGGTCCCTTGCTGGTCTTGGCCTGCTTGGCCCTGCGGCACAGGAATACACTCATGGAGAGGATGAACACCAAGAGAGAGACAGCCGCTGCCGAGGTCATCAAGATGAGACGGCCATTACTACTCTCGTACCAGGGGGCATCCTCTGTGGGACAGATCAGTCAGACATGAAGGGAAACATGCATCACACAGACTCCGAAATCAGCAAAACTACAAGCTCCCCGCCTCCAGGCAGAGCTTCTAACGGCAACTTCCTGTTTGTTTGTGGAAGAAAAGAGTCTGTGCAGAGTTCAGACGGTCAGACTGCCGTACACAGCGCTGATCCTCAAGAAGTCTGCCTTTTACAATTTTAAAAGCTGTCTGATTATCCCTGCTGTGCAAAGGTGTAGGTTTCATTTCAACTTTTTTTGGGGAGGGGTGTATGTAACATGTGGAGTTTGGGATGTTGCCCCAAGAAATTTTCAGCATCAAACACTTTATTACCTGTATTCTGGTGATTTTTTACGCATCAATTTATTGTGGAAATGTCTTTAATTTTGTCAAAATAAAAGACCTCAGCTACTTTGTTTTTACTGAAGAGAAAAAAGATACATGTTCTGAATATTGAGGGGGCTGCGTCCCCTCTGGCCCCCCCTGTAATCTACGCCCATGCCTTCATGTGCATACATTCACACAAATTATATATAACATTTGCAGATTTTTTAATGGACCTTATGTTCTAAAACCTTTCTTTAGAGAAGCGGAAAAAGTAAAGATTGAGAATTATGGTGATGAGGATTTAAGGCAGCAACAAACATGTGCTTTGTCTGTTCACAATTACAGTAATTCCATATGTTGAGATTTCTTCCCACTCAGGAATGTTTGCGTTTGGTTTGTACTCTCACTGTTGTGCAATTCAAAGCAACAGCAGTGACATGCAACATTTGTTCACCATACCTTCAAGGATGAGCAAACATTGTTCCAGCATCTAGAAATTATTGCCTTTTTAATTACTACATGTGCTTCAGAGAAAATACTGGAGACACTGAGGAGCGCAGTGACCAACAAGTCAATTGCAGAAGTAATAAGACAACTCTACCATAATAAATAACATGCATTGGCTTAATTGCATTTTTAGAGGTTGCATAATTTCAACGATTGAAATCACAAGGCTTATGAATCCTACTGGGTGAGAGGACGCTGTTTAAAAACTGCAGTGCAATAACACGGTGCAGTCATCTCACAGGTCACTGATAAAGATGATGAAGACAGATGAAGTGCCGTAAATTGGATTAGCTATAATGTTGTAATGAAATTAGTTCTCTACTTGAGTACAATCTTCACGTTTCATGATAAATAAGAGAAGTCATAGAGATTCAGACAAAGAAAAAACGGTCACCCTGTAGACATCCGCCGTCAACAGCAAACAGGCAACCAGACTTCTAATCGAAGAGTGTCTGCTGCCTTTCTCTGAGTATTATCATGGGCTATAATGTACTTTATACTTTCTGATGACAATAGACAGTCCCATGGCTCCATCTAAATCTCAGAAGACAACACAACATCATCTGGAACAAATAAAAAGTAAAAGTAAAATAACAAAAGTGCAAAATCATCTAACAAATTTCAGTTTCTAATGACTCACCAGTGTTTTTAACTGGTGTATACATGTTATTCCAATGGTATAAGATGGTCTTCAAATAATAGTAAACAAGCCTCTAGAGTGCTTTGACTCAAATTTGTGATGTCATCAAGTATAAGCTTAAAACTGCCCCACAGACAATGAACTGGGACAGATGTCACAGATCAGTGGTTCCCAACTGGTGGGTAGTAATCCAAAAGTGAGTCGCGCGTATTTTTGGAGCCACAGTAACATTCTTTGCATTTGTTTTGATTCATGTTTAAATAATGGTGACTTCATGTAAATAGATGCAGTTCATTGTTTGTACACAGGGTGGCGCACTAGAGCAGGTAACGCAGGTAATATAGGTAAGGTGCAGGTGATGAGAAACAGGTGTGTGACAGGGTAAGCAAACAGTTTTTTGACTTAAATATCTTTCAGTAAAAAATGCTACATTTAAGGCTGTGAGGGGTGAACAGGGAGAACTTTTCGGATGCGTGTTGAGTGTAACAACATGAAGAGTTTGTAGCGTGGAAACTGAACTTGATGGATAGAAACTTGAAACTTGAGACTTGAACTTGAGAATTGGTGTTTTATTGTTGTTGCCCAGAACATGTATCCGAAAAGTTATCCGTGTTTACCCCTCAGAGCCTTAAATGTAACGTTTTTTATTGAAAGACTCAGGTATATTCTAAATGGACTGCAAGTGACTCGTGAACATGTCAAGTTTGTAAGAAACACTTAATATTTTGAAGTGCAGTGAATTACTGGCACAGAGCTTTTATTTTAAAGTGCGGTTTCCTGCTGCAGAGTCAGTGACAAATGGACAGCTACTTGACAGAAACAGCCAACTAGCTCAATGACATGGCCAAATACAAGTATAACGCTGGGTGTATTAAATTGTGTGGACCTTGAACTAATGACTGAGGAGAAATTTGGACCCCGTGGCTGGACCAGTTGGGAACCATTGTCATAGATAACACTATGAGCACCCAGAGGACAAGTCTGAGTATAGACCAAACCACCGTGACATTGCGCTAACACTTCCCAGTAGACAACTAGCAAGTTATCTGAATTGCAAAGACTTCTGAAATTCGGCAATCTTGTTGATTTCTGTTTTCATTTTCAGCTGTAACTGTAACATTTAAAGATTAATACTTAAACGCTGCGGTCCGACCTATCTGACGTTTCGGCTGTGCTTGTAGTGTGTACTGTGTTGTTTTGCTAGCATCTCTGATAAACCAAATGTACCAGCATGGAAGCTGAGCCATGCACTGCTGTGGATGGAGCCGCAACAGAACATATGTTAGCCACCTTAAAGATCAATTAAAGTGTAAACTATATTCGGAGTATTTTCACCACTTTACCTGACACACAAAAACTGATGGAGGCAGCGGTAGACCAGCTTCTCTGGTGCACTTAAACTTATACTGATAATTTTTTTTAATTAGGCCTTGTTTTTAGGTGCCTAAAAACTAATGAACTGACTGTTGTTTCATTTTATGTAAGTGACAGGGTTTTTTTTTCTCCCTGGATGTTATTTTAAACTAACATAGTGATTCGGTCTATATGGGTACAATTTCTGTTTCAGAGCTGAGAACACTACAATAGAATAAAGCTCATTCAAGTTTAAAAAATAAAACAAACATTCTGTGGCTCCAGACTTTACATCCTGTGAAATCAAAAGTTTGAGACTTTCTGGCTTTGAGACAGAGTAACTCATATTCACACAGTACACACACAATATTGACTGAGGTTTCCTAAGCCATGGAAATAACTTTAAAGCTACAGCAGATAACTTTTATGAAAATAACTTTGTGTCATATTTGCTGAAACTGTCACTATATCCCCAAGGTATTATATGAGACAGATAGTCTGTGAACAAAATCATGTCCCTCTTCCTCCTCTTGCTGCTTCTGATGGCATTTACTAGAATCCAACAAAGACAACCAATGAGAGAAAAGGAGCCACTAACACAGCTGTCAATCAGGTCAGTCACTGCTTGTGCACTGCCCTCAAACTGTAAAACTAGGCAGCGCTGAATGAATATGAATCAAGTTTCTGTTACTGCATTGCCTATTTCTACCCTCAAATGTTCTTAGAAACATATTTTAGTGTACTGTTTAGCTGTAAATTGAGAGAGGTTGTGACCTAGTTGGGAACTTCCAAGACCTGCTCACTGGCTGGACCAGCTTTCTCATTTTACAGCTAAACAGTACACTAAAACATGTTTCAGAGAGCATTTGAGGACTGAAATAAGCAATGCTTTAACAGAGTCTTGAGTCATAACTGATCAACGCTGCCTGGTTTGACCGCATTTCTTGAGTAGCTCATGGCCTGGGCGTAGTTCCCTTTTCAGACAAATTAAAAAGAGAAGTTAATAACAAAGAAGTTTAAAAAGTTAAAAACACCCATGACGCATCAGAAACTGAACTTTTGTTATTTTACTTTTGTTCCAAATGATGTTATATCATCTTTAACATTTAGATGGAGCTATAGGACTCTCTAATGTCACCAGACAGTACAAAGTACATTATAGCAAATGATAATAAGCACTACAAGGCAGATTTTCTGTGTCATTTAGTGCTGCGTGAATATAGTGACAGTTTCAGCAAATATGAAAAAAGCTTTTTTTTTAAAGTTAGCAGCTGTAGCTTTAAAGGTCAGGTAAAATACCTGCTTTTATAATATCTAATAATTATCCTCTTATCCTTTAAAGTTGGTCCACTTATTTCATTACCATTTATTTACGTTATTTAAAATGTATCTTCCACTGGTATCATCTTAATTATTTTCATTTGACATTTTAAAGGCAATTTCATTTGGGACGTCTTTGTCACCTTTTTTTTATATTAAAATTGTTTTCATAAATGTCTTCACCTCTCTTTATTACAGCATCAAGTCATTTCCCACCTTTTCTATAATAATTTCCATGTGCAGAGAAATTAAACCTTTACCCCGTACTGCTTCTTCAGAAATGCAGGGGTTTAAATGTTTCACACCTTCAGAGATGAGATCTTCTGCATTTTCTCCTGATGACCTAATTGCACACAAGCTCCTGACCTTTTTGCTCACATTTAAGCAGCTGATTGAAGAGGAAATAGAGCACAATCTTGTTTTTTGTTTTTGCTCAGGGGATGTTGACAGCTGAATTTCCCAACAGTTACGAAGAAAACCCAAACTGGTTTTTAGAAAGAGGATGTGGCGAAACAGCTGCTCTATACTCAGTCAGTATCAAAGCCAATAGGACGTGTCTGGTTAGATCTATAGTGTTTTCTTACCAGGCAGCACGGTGATGCTGATGGTGCGTTTTGTGGTGAGCGACTTCACAGAGGGATGCTCGGCCACGCAGGTGTACTGTCCCCCATCCGTCGCGCTGATCTTCCTCAGGGTCAGCGTAGAGGAAGGCAGGATCCAGTCATCACCCTGAGAGAGAAAGATGGAGTAATACAAGAGAGCGTAGGAGAGTGAAACAAACCTAAAGCATGGCAGAAAGTAGAAGAAAAAAAATGGCTGGATTGTTTGCAGCCCTTAGAGAATCGACAAACTCCTACAAATTAAAATTGTGCTGAACTGAGGGCATAAAAAGACGGAGAATAGACGATGCCAGTTGGCAAAAGACAGAGAACTGTCAGACATGAGGAGTGTAAAACAGAGCAAGAGAAAGAGAAGTGGCAGAAAGTGTTATTTTGGTTGATTTGGGTATGAGTGAAAGAGAGAGTGAAATAGAACAAAAAAAAAGGGAGAAACAGAGAGACTGGCAATGGCAGTGGGACACAGACAGAAAGACGGATATATCTGCTGGTGCACGTCCCTCAGAAAACAGTCCCTAAAGTCCCAAATGAAGTGTATTTACCTGAGCCGTAATCCCAATGAATGAACACACATCTACACAAGTCAATAACCCAGATAACACCGTCATCGGCAAAGAATGATGCCGCAACAACAGACTGTTAACACAACCCATAATGAGATGGCGAGGGAGCGGGATGAATTGTTGACACAAAAATAGCAGCACTATTATGAGATAGAGCCCGACATGGGAGGAAACAAATAATAGGCCAAACACGAGGATTGGAAAACAAACAAATGTGGAGGAGGGGGTAAAAAAAAAAGACATTACACCATGCAAATGATTTGGCTCCTGGGAGCTGCAGCTCCTGCCAAGAAAGTCCATTTCAATTTGAATGGATCTGAATTAAGAGGATTTCCCATAAAGGCCAGGTCTGGCCAAAGCAGCATTTTGTATGCAAATCCACTGGCTCCCAAAGCAGTGGCCCGTTTCTGCCTCTGTCCTGCTGTCATTACCGGGGGCCAATGTGCCCACGCCGACTGTCTGTCAAAGTGGGCCATTCTGATGCTACTTTCTGCCCCATAGCCGTCCTGTCATTCGTACAGTAAGCTCATACACACATTCATCATTCCATCTCATCATTTCCTTGTGTCATTCCTCTTTTCCAAAGGTTTTGTGACTTATGTAAATGGAGCACGAATAGATCGACAGGTGAATCACCAGTGCTGGTGCGCTAAATGATTCCAACTCCACACAGTGACGGACCTGTCAGTCACGTTGACAATAATTATTATTCTATCTAAAAATGACAGTGCTGTATATTCAGCAAATAATGACAAAACCCTTAAAGCACTACATACGATCATGTGGAGGACAAACAGTATTAGCTGTATAAAATGTCCACTGAATTGGATTTGGGCTTGTAAGCCCATTTAAAACCCGGATTAGCAGTGACCCTTTAACAAGCACATTAACCCCGCACCGACTTATCAAGAAGAATAACAAAAGGGAGAACTTGGCAATTACGTCTGCCTGTTCCCATGATATCGTCATGGTTGCGCAGCTTCGTTTCACCTGCGACTTGCTGCTGACACTTTGAAAGTGTAATACATTTTCTCACCACAAGGGCACAGTGTATCTCCTGGCTCATCTTCTCCAAAACTTCTTTTTGTTCTACATGCCTGTTGTCACTATGGCATTTTACACAGGGATGTCTTAATTTCCCTCGGGCGAGGGTTCCTTAGCTCAGCGAAGAGCCAAGTTGAATAATTCAATACTGGTTAACCAAACACTAAAAAAATCATTAGAAATCTATCCACATAATTGTTTTCAGGTTGACTGGCTCTTGTCTAGACCTCATTAAACTATTAATCCTCTGTAAGTGGGCAAGCTGCAATCCCCAGCGAGCGGTGGGCCTAAGCCAACCGGTCACTTAAATACAGAGCACTTCTTCAGAGGAGGGGATGGAAAGACGACAGGCGAGGGGAAACAAGTAGCTTGAGAAACTCGGGGAGAGAAACAGCGTTGGAAGAGGAGAGAAAATTAAAAGGATGCTTTGAGCGGAGCCAAGAGAGAAAGCGGGACCTGAAGAGACTGGAGCAAGACAGGAACGAAATAAAGAGGTCACATCGAAACATGAGGGAGGGAGCGCGAGAGAGAGAGAGAATGACAAGTTTCCAAAAGCGTAATGAGGACACCGCCACCGTGCACAATCCTGAGGCTTTCTCACGTCTTTATTCCAGAAGTAGCTCGGCTCCTCTGATGAGCTGGCAGAGCACTTCACCACCACGTCATCCCCGAGTCGCACCTTCAGGTCCTGTGGGACACCCAGGTAGCTGGTGAAGCCTTCCCTGGACAGTGACAGTTCCCCCATATCTGAAACCCAGGAGGAATGAGGAGGAATGACCAAGCATTAATAAAGCAAGAAATTAAATGCGCTGAAGCTACCTCTTCAAGGACTCGGGACGTGACTGAACACATGTTTGCGGTGGCGGCAGCTGCTAAACACTCAGATCTTTCGAGTATATAGGCTCAAGTATGAATGCCTCCCAGACTGTACCAAGCAATCAATAATAATGATAATAGGCTTCATCTTATCGAAGTCTTTAGAGAGGCAGTGTTGTGAATAATGGCTCATTTTCTCTTCCATCTCAATAGATGGCCCACGTCCATCCAGCTCCTGGCTTCTCTCCCCCTCCGTCTCCTTCAGTCCTTTAGTCCATTCTAATCTTTGCCTCTTATTGATTCCCCCCATGAGGCTGAGGAGCCTATCAAACAGCATTACGGTCGATTTGATGGCCACTGAGAAGATAGAGGACACTGATAATCTGACTAGCTACGCCATGGATGCCGTTTCATGCAATTGTGTATCCTTCACTGATAACTTCAAACTTGAGCCCCACCAGGAGAATGTCTCTTTGTTTGCTTGGAGTGCAGGAAAAAAAAAAAAAAAGAAGAAATGACTGTAGTCAAGCTATCATAGCAACACGGTGTTTGCACTGGATCTGTACTTTTTTTTTTGCAGTTGTTTTGTTGTACATCCTCTGCAGCTGCATTGCATAGATATGTCTTGTCTTATTAACTATTAATGTGTTTTTCTATCCCTCACTGTGAAGGAAACTGTGTCCACAGAGTGTGAAAAATTGTCTTTACCTCCTGCTGGTTGGAAACATGACGTAAATTGAAAGGTTTCTGACTCTCAGTTCCGTCTCTTTGCCTAGACTGTTGTTTACCAATGAACAGTCAGGTGGGGTTTTTTTTATGCTTCCACCTTTGCCAGTAATGTTGACATTCTCAGCTATACCCATTTCCTTATTGGAAAGTAAAACTCAGAGGCTGTGTGTCTTATTTGCAAGTCACATTTTCTCTCCCTTATTGTCAGATTCCTGCAGAAATCTCTTTGACCTCTGCAGGACACAGACAACATGAAAAATCTGAGGCTGCTATATTTATCAAAAAGGAAATAACAGTGTCACAGAGTGATTGTCTCAAAGACTTTCAGCAGACAGCTTCTACCCACATCAACACAGACACTCACAATGCACTTTGAAGGACAGCGACTCGGAGGAGCGGTCCAGCTCAGTCACGTTTTCGGCGTCGGACACACAGCGGTAGGGCCCCTCATAGTACCTTCCTGCATAGGGGATAGACAGGAACAGGCTGTCTGCCGTCTGCTCCACTCGCGCCGAGGAAAAGCACCGAAATCGCTCCCAAACTGGAGCCCACCACTGCATGTACTGGGGTGGAAATAAAAACAGAAAGAAAAAAGAGACATGAGAGACTTTGATTGAACTTTTAACACATGTTTTCTTATTTACTCTGCAAACAGTGGGCGAACAATTGTACTGCAAGTTTACACAAGGTTAGAGACAGATAAAGTCTTCTGTTGGCTGTTCAACACCATTTACAAGACATTTTTTTTATTAATACTTGATCATTATTGTGGATAATGGAGATGGTAGTTCTCTGTTTAACCCGTATGTACTCTCTGAGTCACAATTGACCTGTTTTTACATTTGACAGCAGTAAAAACACTCCAATGCCTCTCTTTTAGCCTGAAATTTGATTACTTTTCCTCAATTGAGCCATTAAAATTCTACTTTTGTGTAGGTGCTACAAATTGTTGTACATTGAGGCTGTTCTGGGTCAAATTTATTTGTGTATATTGTTTTTATGGGACAGTAGTGGCAGAATTCAAGGGAGACCTTGACTGCCTACATCCCCAACACATTGCCCTGGTTCCCACCGAGACAGACACCTGCTGGTCTTTGATGTGTCACGGGGGAGTCTTGAAACAGCGAAAGAGCAAAACAGCGTAAGCATGATCAAGATGCACATAAGGAACAAAGGTCGCAGGATGCCTTGAAACTGTCGCAAGACTTGCACCTTACAACATCATCTTAAAATAAACAGATTAAAACCATCAATTTCCAGCTAACCAACAGAAATCAAAGACAGGCTGTGGGGGTCACAGGACAAGGTTACAGCAGCAAGACTTCCTGTCCAAGAGGTCATTAATATGGTCCTCAGAGATGAACAAGCAGACAGTGATGTGGGTTAACCCTAACCCAGTGAGGACGGTGATGACTGTAGTAAATGGTTATATAATATATCCCAGCACTTGTTATGAGGGGAATTTTTGGGGGGCCAGGTCAAAAATGACCATATTGTGATGGTGTGAAATATGAACAATTTGAGTTTAAATACATATTTTGAGAAGTTTGGAGCTAAATATCAGATTCGAGAGTGATCCAAAAGTAACATAATCACATTACCATGATTGTGTTTCATGCGTGAACAATTCTCTACTGTGTTGAGCTACATAACAGCCAGCTGCTGGATGTGGTATTTACATAGGGAAGTTTACTGCCCAGCTACAGGCAGCCATTGCAAATAAGACCAGGCTATAAATGTTAGGGTGTCACAGTGTTCAGTAAACATTATTTCCCCATGTACAATATCAGCCTGTCTGTAAAAAACAACTTAATAAGACCATTTTTACTCGATTCTAAGAGTCATTAACTCACTGACAATTTTACAGTAACTCAATAATAAAACATTTGTGGGCAAGCCCAAATAATGGTGGTGAGAGGAGGCTCACCAACTTTTGAAATGTATCACTTCTTTCCTTTATTTCCTCTCACCCCCACTGACCCAGCTGTCCCCATGGCTCACCTTGGAGAAGACCTCAAAACGGACCTGGCTGATGTTGTGTTCAGAGTCTGTGTACAGACACTCCAGTGTGACCATGTCTCCCTCCAGAACCGGCTGGGTGGGTCCTTTAATGAGCAAAGTGGCTGCATGTGGACAGAGATTACACATGCAGGTTATTGATCACAACATGAATAGGCAGGGGAAGGGGGTGGTGGTGGTGGTGGTGGGGGGGCTCGCTTGGGGGATCAGCACTGGGGATCTAAGCTGCTGTTCTGCCGGGCAACACTTTGAAAACAACCGCTCCCTTTTCCTGACATTTGTTTTCAGGCTCCAGTGGGAAAACTGCCAGTGCGCTCAAAGTCACCATGACCACATGACCAGCAACAGGTTCTTCTACTTTACTGACACTGGTGACAATGCGGCTGTTTGTTTTTCACCTTAGGCAGCGAAGAATGCACAACTCAAACAATTTACATTATGTTTTCCACTGTTACACTGTGAGTATTATGTAAACAGCTCTCTTTATATATAAAGTATGTATAAATAAAAAATATTTAATTGTTCTTCTCGTCAGTCCCTTGATAGTTCCAGCAACATTTCCTGTTTGAGTCTGAGTCTTGTAACCACCAGGGGAAACCCATCAGTGTGACAGAAGAGAAAGTAAAGCATTGCTCTCTAGAGGACATACGCACTTAGAAACAGACAGGCGAGCAGACAAACAGCCACACACACACACAACACACACAAAACCCAACAGAAGCTGTATAAATATACTGTATCTGTGAAAATGGACCAGAATCAGACCTAAAGACTGAGCCAATAGCTCATTACAGAGCAGGAATACAATTAAATAATTTGAGGAAATAGTAAAACAGTTCATTAGAGACAAAGATGAAAACATATTTACCATAACTGCCATGGATCAGGGCAACCACTGCAGCAACTAGAAGCACTTTCATGGCTGTGAAGAGACCTTTACAATATCAGAAAAAAAGTGCGCACTCCTGGGCAGCTTCTAATCTGAAATCAAAGTTTGCTCTGTATTTATAAGGAGGCGTAGGAGTGGCTTGTTTTTTCAGGAAGTAGTAGGCTCAAAGCAGTCTGCTATTGTGAAAGCAAAACAAAACTAACCATCCAAATCATTATATTACTGAAAATAAATTGCTCAATAAGCATTATTATACGTCTCTGGGTTTATGGCTCACTTTTTCTGAGGAGCATCAACGCCTGAAATATTAAATGTGAGCTGCAAATGAAGGCAGTGCTGCTGATAATCAAATTAATTCCCTGTGCGTCATTAGTTTCTGGGGGGGTGTCGGGCCTATCAGGTTTTCAGTCCGGGCTTGTTGTTGTGGTTTCTCTGACGAAGTCCAAAAGGATGTGAAAGAAGTCTCGACATGTTACCGCAGAGCTTTGCAATTTCTCAGTGTGATGTGTTATGCCAAATTGTGCCGAACAAGCAAACATTTTACGCTTCATTTGCTTTGACCTTTGATTGATTAGCTGTTAACCGGAGCTGAATAGGAGGCGAGATCGAAAGAGCTTCAGTCTGTCTAACGGCATCAGAGATCGTTTGCTGTACTCAGGCTTAAAAAGCTTACAGAGTCATCTTTTAGACTCACTAAGTGTCATACCTCATAAAATATTAGTTTTTCACTTTCAGTCAGATTCATTGCTGCAGCCACCCCAGGCCTGCATACCTACGGGCTATCATTGATCATTGAATTAGAACATCCTAAAAAGAACATAATGTTTCGAAAATCCTACAAAATAGTGCAACTACCTTTCAAACCATATGTAAAATATATAGGTGTTTACATATCCACAAACCATACACAGTCTTATTTTTACCTAAACTACATTTAACCACTGGCTTCAAATTAGGGACCCCTCAATTTTTAGGAGAGTATCTAAGGCAGAGTGTCTCTCACTTTGTCTGTACTGTATTTTCTCTTTACATTAATGCCGATCACTGCTCAAGATATTGACTGCTTTCTCTAACTTTAGCAGAAGCATAAATGACATAAACTTAAAACAATTAAGTGCTCTTGGTAGATTTTGAGGTGTTGATAGCAATCTTAAACTACACTGGCTAAACTGACAAAGCAGGCATTACATGAAACTTATTCAGAGTGCAGCAGCCAGAGTTTTAACAAAAACTAAAAGGTCTGAGCATATAACTTCATCTTCTCTTCACTGGTTCCCAGTAAAACAAATAATTGATTTTAAAATGCTTCTTATTGTTTTTAAATGTTTTAATGGTTTCGCTCCTTCCTATGTTGCTGACATGCTCACAGAGTACACACCAGAGAGATCCCTTCGATCATCTAATGAAGGTCTACTCATTGTACCTTAATTCAACACTCAATCAGCTCATGGTGCTTTCAGTCACTCTCTTCCACATGAACTACGGTCTGCTACAACAGTGTTCTCTTTTTAAAGCAAACTAAAAACATATCTTTTCCGGCAAGCTTTTAGTTAGGTTTTAAAGTGTATTCTTTGTTTTAGAAATTAGTGTTATGACTGTTATTATCTCCCCATGATAATAATAATAATACCTTCTTATTTTGTTTATTTATGTCCTGCCTGTTTTATATATGTAATACTTTATTATCTTGTATGATATTTTATGTTTGTGAGGTATGATGTATCTCAAGCACTTTGAGTTTATACTTGACATATTAAATGCACTATATAAATAAAGTTGACTTGACTGGCTGTAAGATGTCTCACTGAGCATGATTTCTTCATTTTCATTTCAAATAATATTTTTTAAAATGTTGGTAGCTTAAAGTTTTTGGTGCATTGTAATCATAGACTGTGTAATTGTGATTTGTCACCAGGAGAAAAATCCTATTAATTCCTTAACTAGTCTTGGCTTTATGAACACATTTTAATGTTGTTATTTTTCACATATTTGTTTTCATTGTTATTAATGCTTTTATTTGCTTTTTAAATATTTGTTTTCATTAATATTATTATTATTGTTATAACGCAGTACCCCTCTGTGTATTGAACTGTTAATGTTCTTTGTTGAATCCTGGTGCAGTTCCGCCATATATCCAGCAGATGGCAGAGTAGAGGCGCTATGTTGCCACCGGAAATAGACCCAAACAAAGCGGAAGTAGTGAAAGATAACCTCGCTCATTTTTCTAGCTGCGCCGACGCAATTTGAGGCAGCTTTTGTGTATCAAACTCACTCATTGTCGTCGCAACGACGCCGAAACATGGACAGATAGTGTTTGTTTTATTGGGTAAGTTGTCGAATTAACGCGTAATTTTCGGATTTAGCGTTCAGAAAGCCGCGCCGCTAGATTAGCTGCTAATGTTAGCCTGTCAAGCTAAATTCAAAGCTTGATAGCTGCTATTGTTTTTAGCACGTAACGTTGTGTTAGCGTCGGTATTTTACATGTTTGCTTTATTTGTTAAAGCTGCACATCCCCTTATGGGTTACCTGTGTGGTGTTACTATTTAATGAAGGTGCTGTTACTTTGCTAACTCGGTCAGTATTTTCTGTAGATCATAAGGCGTTGATCTACGGCTAAGTTTCTTCATTTATCTTGTAGCTAATGATCATAGTAATAGTCACTATTGATACTGCACGGTTCAAAGTTACAAAGTCCTTCAAGTGGGGGAAAAGATTAATAACATCAGCACTGCAATGAGAGAAAATCGAAAAGCGAAAGTAGAAAAGGAAAATAAATAAAATACACCATATCAAGTGAAATGTAAGAGTTAAAATAAACACAGTGAGCAGATAATGCACATTGGACCAGGATAAAACAAAAGTTAAGGATGGTATTCATTACTGTCTTTTTTGGGAAATGTTCTGCAAGCACGTTTAAGCATGTTTGTCAGCCTTTTGCTTCTGTGAGACTAACCTGTTTACTTCCTGACTATTTTCCCCAGATTTACGGAGGTGGTCATTGTAAAAGATAATCTACCCCATCTGTGCCCATCTTGGACAGCCACAGGACTCTGACACATACCGGCACAGGAACACAACAGCTTTGCCCCCTTTAAAATCCCAGAGTCCCTCCAGCTTTCCTGTGGCCACCAGCATGGCTAACAGCACCGCAACAGCAGTGAAGGTTGGGACCCCTGGCCCTGCTGGCAGAAGTAGTCCAGAGGGATCTCAGGTCAGTCAATTACTTTTTTATTAACTAAATCTAAAGACTGCTGGGTTGAGTTACTGCAGCAGCATCTGCATAGAGTCCCACTGACTTACTATTTGGATAACTTCTTACACAAGTCTTACAATGTAGATTAAAAGCAGTAACATTTCCCTATGAAATCTGAGCTTGAAAGTTGTGTGGAAAAGAAATCACTACTCTAGTACAGTTCCATACTTAACATGCCCATTGATAGATTGCATAATTTTGATCATAGCCCAACCGTTTTCTACCAGACAAATCATTTATTAATTACGTTTTTTATAAAGTCACCATTATTTCTTCGGAAATAATTCTCCTCAATGTCAGAGCTACCTAATGTGCGGGACAATCCCCTGTGAAATTGGCCTTATTCATGTCTCCTCTCAAAGGTTTAGAAAGACTTTGAATTCATTGTGGTAGATCTTTTTGGAACTATAATATATTTTGCATGTAGTATTTTTTCACGGGCCTCAAGCTATCATTATGATGTTTAAAAATATCAGTTTCAAACTCATATTTTAGCCCCGAAAACCATTTTGTGGGACTTGACAGTGAATATAAAAATCCTCATGGGTGCCTTGTTGTCATTTAGCATTTAGAACCATCATTAGACTACCATAGTGAGGACACACCTGTTCTCTTTTGTATTTATGAGAATGAATACATTTGCTTTCTCCCCAGGTGCTCAGCAAGAAGAAGCTGCAGGACCTGGTGAGAGAGATCGATCCGAATGAGCAGCTGGATGAGGATGTTGAAGAGGTCCGTCAGTGGTTTTAATTAAAATTTTAAATTAACTCTGTACTGAGATTTTTGGGTGTGAAATGAATACCACTTACATCTCGCAGATTCTCGTTGCTCTATAGCTCTCCTAACCTAGTACTGCCACATCCATCATGTGGAAATCTTATTCTATTGAAAGCCTGGCTGCATGAATAATGGTGTGAGCAGCTGAGAATATGAGACATTTGTCTAGCAGTTGCGCAATGTTGCCTTCCTTTACTGAGCATGATTAATGGTTTTCAAAATGCCCGTCTCTTCTCAGATGCTGCTACAAATTGCAGATGACTTTATAGAGAGTGTAGTGACAGCAGCCTGTCAACTGGCTCGCCATCGCAAGTCCAACACCTTGGAGGTGAAGGATGTTCAATTACATCTTGGTAAGTTGATGGCTTTTTTGCGGGGCTGTGACACCTAATATTTTCAGAAGGGTAGATTTAGTGTGTCTCTGTGGGTCACACAAAAAACATCTAAGTATCTACAATATGATGGTCAGCGTGTAGTTACTGAAAGATAATTGCTGTTAAAAACAGTAGTCTGAACACTTAAATCAAAATTACGTCTCAGTATATCATGTCAATTTGAGGCATGAATCATTTCTTAACTCAAAGTGTTCTCATTATTTTTTTAGCCATAATAAGAGATTTATTTTCAGATATGACAGTTACATTTGTTATAATTGAAGGGAGCAGATTTATTGTTCCTGAAATTTCTAAAAACTTCTAACAGTTGGCATCTTAAAAGGGAGTCTTCATGGATTCATGATCTGAAGAGAAAAAACAAAAACAAAACTCTTTGAAATTATTACATCAAAAAAATGTGTGTTCTTGAGAGAAAGAAATTTGCGCTTATTTCTTTGAGTGACTGCAAACAGTCAGAGTCAGAAAACGTAAGAGAAATTTACAGTTTTATGGTAACATGGCGGCCAAATCACTGTCAGGTAACTGTCATCTCTGCAGTGCTGTGTCCAGATTAAAATGCAGACAGAGTGTCACAGTAAAGCAGACTCAAGGCAGTTGGAAGGAATTATTTGCATCATAGCCCTGAAAACATTAACAACTTTTATGTGTCTGCGACAGCTGTGCTGGAGGCAGTAGATTTTCAGGTTTTTCATCCCATTCTCTTGAACGCACTTGAAAGAATTTCATACATCTGGCACTAATGTCCACAAGGAGCCAATGATAGCCTGATTAGACACATTGGAAGCCATTTGCATTAGCTGGGTAACTTCCATCCCAAACACAGGCAGAGTCCTGATTTACAGTTGAGAATTTGTATTGAAAATGGATGTCGGCAGGGGAATTACAACACGGGCAATTAATGACGTCTTTGTCCATCGGTAACAGGTGACAGGTGTCAATGATTGATGATTGGGTTGACTGATAAATGGTTTCTGGAAAACAGAACAAAAGCGGATGAAAGCAAAGGCGTTCACCATAAATATAGCCTTAATGATATTAACATTAAACAGTGGTCTTAATTCATTATTTAAAAGGCTGGAAACAAGTTGCTAACAATGCATTAACTGGCGACAACTGCAACAATTACCATTTATTAACATGCATTAATTGAACGAAGGAAATCGATCTCTAACGACTGCTAATGTTCTCTACATTTAGCAACATGAATACTACAAATCATAACATAAAGCGAGTGTCCAAGACAATAAAAGTAGACTTACATGTGCAATCACTCATCGATCCGTCAATATATTGTGAATGGACGAGATAGAAGGATACGAGTCGCGTCTCTCCAACGCTTCCCGGCTGTATTCAGTGCGTCCCACGCATCTGGGCAGTTTATATTGAGCGCACAATGAACGGGAAGCGCACTCGGATACAGCCGCAGTCAGTGGACACAGAGGGAATTGTTCACACACATTTTTCGCCATTACTCAAGAACTCTTACACTAATTATGACAAAATCTCACACAAATGTCCAATAGGAAAAAATGATTGATGACATTATTTCCAAAAGGTCAAATGTCAACCTCACTGTGACTTAATATTCTGCAAAAACACTTTTCTGGACATTTTTTAACACCATAACTCTGAGGAGCTGAAGGGGAGTTATTGTTTGGCATTTTCTGTTGTCATGTTTACATATTGGTCTGGACAAACATGGATGTAAACTGCAACCTGACTGGTTTGCGCAGGCATACAGCCGCGAGGCAGTAAATCTAGTTTGAAATGAGATGGAACGTAGACACTGCTGATAGCCTGCTCACACTGTGCGTTGCTTTCCTCAGAGCGCCAGTGGAACATGTGGATTCCTGGGTATGGATCAGATGAGATCCGGCCGTTTAAGAAGGCCTGCACCACAGAGGCTCACAAACAGGTACGAAACAGAGGGCTTTGCTTCTGTCGGACACAGTAGAATATTTCAGTATATTACGGTACATGTAGTGAAACATGACAACATGTATTTGTCAATATTATTGATTAGTTTTATGCTATGATGAACACATAAGTGGAGTCTAAGTGTTTTCCTTTCATTTCAGAGAATGGCGCTGATCCGCAAGACAACCAAAAAGTAGCAAGACTGTACCAACATGTACCCACTCTGTGTATTGTCTGTTCTTTTTTTTTTTCTTTTTCAGTTGAGATTTTTTTGGACTAATGAGGCAAAAAGAGATGGTTTAGGTGGTTTTTTTTTCTCTTTTTTCTCTCATTAGACATTAGTGTTTCAATGTCATGTCTCCTTAACTTTTGAGGGTTTTGCCAGCACTCACACAATATTGTAATTCTTGTCTCTGGTTCTGTTTCGTTGCCATTAAGCTAAGCCTGGCAGAACTCTGTTTGGTGAATTTTTGTCAATAAACATTTACTGGAATACTTACTTTGGATGATGACCACTGCTGTATCCGCTTTGCCTTTTGATACTCTAAAGCATTTGGATGTGGATGCTAAAAATGATGTTTGGTGTTAGCTCGGCAATAATAGATAATAATAATAATAATAACCGTTGAGTGTGTAGGAGATGATAGCTCCCCCGTTTACCCACTCATACAGTGCTGTTGATTGGATTTTGTTTTTTAAAATAGAGGGTCTATGATAACAAATTCCTCCTGCAAGTGTTGGCTACAAAACAGTAAATGCTTTGCTTCTGTTAGACATTTATGTGCTGTTGTGTACTGTTACTGACTGTAATAGGTTTTATTATATTAACACATTTATTTCAGCCATCCATGTCATTTTTAATTATTACTTTTGTATATTTCAGCAAAATGCATCAAAGTAATAGAAGAAATGGTGCCCAGATGTTGATTTTTCACAATGGCAGATTAAAAAGTAAATAACTGACTGATTTGTTTTTTAAAAGAGGACACATTTTGGTACATGGCATCTGTCGCCACTGAGCTTAAAAAGAGTCAGGCGAGGATTTAACATACATAAAAAGGGGGTTTATTGTAATTAATGTAAAATCTGTTGACTTGCTGTATATTTTCAGAAAACCAAGGGCACAGACTGGTATACGGACAACTCTTTAACCCATCAGGGATCATCTGGGGGTCTTTCATCAACAAAATAAATAGTCTGCGCCCTGGTTGCGGAAACACAGGAGGCCGTCCATCAGACAGATGGACAGTAATTGCTATGGAAACCTCTCACAACATTTCAAAAGAACAATATCCAAAGGCACCCTAGAGTTGTTTCATTTAATTAATTTCAACAACAGCACCTGAAAACAATCACTCACTTTCAGCATGCTGTGCAATTATTAGTGATGCAACAAAAGCCTTTTCCAGACAACCACTCAGGCCCCAAACATTAATTCACAGAGTCGCAGGGGAACGTTTCTAATCTCGACCAGGGCACCCAGTGCCTTAACTGCTGCCAATCATTCACAGAACGAGCAGCATGGACACAAATCATAGATTTAGGTGCACAAATGGGTTCTGAGGAAGAAGAATGTCCTTGTAGTACAATGGTTCCCATCATTTTTGATCTGCGACCCCTCGAATTGAACAAATGCCTACTTAAAACCCCAAGTTATGACCTTTGCTGTGGACATGAGCAGTGAGCAGCTCCACTACAGATCCTTTTTTTGGCTCTGCTAAAGAGAAATACAAGCAAAAAAAGGTTAGAGTTCTCAATCGTGCAACCACTTGGATATATCGTAAGACCCCTTAGGGCATCAGGACCCCAAGGTTGGCGACCACTTTTCCACTGTACCAGTCTCGAGGTCCAAAATCAATAAAATAGAAGATCTAATCGTATCCCATCCTTTAGATTGAATGCAATGGCAACGCAGTCTCATCTAGAGCCAATGGCTTCGGCTCAATATGTCATCATTACAACCGCTGCCCCTCTGAACTGAGGTAAGTTATGACCTCATCAGTCCATGTTAGTCTGATCAGCTGTGGGCCTGGTGTCTCACACAGGCATGGAGAAAAGTCCCATAAATAAAAAAAGATAAATATTCTACAATAAAATTTAGAACTATGCTATGCTTTAAATGAAATGTTGATGTTTTGCAGATCTATTTTTCATCCTAGTTTAACCTGTTAGCTAGGGTCGGGGAAAAATCAGTACAGTGAAGCATCACAGTAGTTTCACACATCAATATTTTACCAATACACGTACGCCATGTATCGATTTTTTCTCATATAAATTAATATTCTAAAAACAAATTAAATGTTTAAATCAATTGCTTTTTCAGTCCACTAAATACAGTTGGCTGCAATAAAAATAAACCAAAATGACTGAAAGCTTCGTCTTATTACATAAAAAGATGTTGCCAGCTTTTTAACTTTGGGAAAATTATTTGCAGTTGAAAAAAGGTCACAAATAAACACTATATATCTCAATATATTTTACCCCAATACTCCAACATTCTTGAAATCGTAATAAAATCGTATCGTGACCTACATATCATGATAATATTGTGTCATGGGGCCGACTGTTTGCATGCTAACATTTGTCACTTGACATACAGTAAAGCTGTGGCAGATTCAAACATCATTAATTTCATGAACCAGAGAATTGGGCAACCTGAAATTTTGACCTAATAACGGCGCTAAATAAAAAGTGAAGGGACCCTGAACACCTGCAGCAAATTTCACAGCAATGCATCGAATAGCTGTCAAGACATTTCACCAAAAATGTCAGCCTGCTGGTGGTGCGAGATGAGAAGCCGGGGGATCACCAAAGTCAGCGGGAAATAATCCTCCAGGGCCGTGAATGTCTGTGCGAAATGTCACTGCAATCCATCTAATAGTTTTTAGGTTTTAGAGATATTTCAGATTGAGGTGGTGGACCGACATTGTCACAGCGCTGTCGTGGCTAAATATATCAGTTCCTGAAGTTAAATCTGAAGCTGTCTCAGGAATGTATTGTACCTATACAACCACTCTGACATTAAATTGTTAAGATTGTATTATAGGTGCAAAAAATGCATTCAAATCAGTGAGTGGTTTTCATAACAGTAAACTTCCACCACTACCTAGGGCTGGTTTTGGTTCTACAGTAACTCGAGTGCATGTGGGTGACCACCACCAGTCCGAGGTCTAAGCACAACACTTCTTGTTGTTCTTAGAGGCTGTGCTTGGCTGTGCCAGGTTGGCTCTCTGTATCTGCAGCGCCTGTGGCGCAGTGCACTTGACTCCGTCCCAACCCTCTTGCAGCTCTACCTCTCCGCTCAGCAGACCCTGGTAGATCCGACGAGTGAGCAGCTCGAAGGCGTCCTTCACGTTCTGACCCGTCTTTGCGGAGGCTTCCAAGTAGGGCATCCCCAGCTGCCCGGCCAGCTTCTCGGCCTCCTCCCGACTCACCACCCTTTCCCCCTCGGCGTCTCGGTCGCTCTTCTGGCCCACCAGGACGAACAACACCTTGTGCGGCATCACTCGCTCGCACACCTCAGCATGCCACTCCTTAATATGGTCAAAGGAGGCTTGGTTGGTCATGTCAAA
The DNA here is from genome assembly GCA_029783705.1 of Chaetodon striatus. Lineage (NCBI taxonomy): Eukaryota > Metazoa > Chordata > Actinopteri > Chaetodontiformes > Chaetodontidae > Chaetodon > Chaetodon striatus. Next base: position 10,117,374 of record JAPZEB010000025.1, on the reverse strand, counting down.
CACCAGCAGGCCGCCGACAGAGTTGCGGTAATAAGAACGGGTCACTGACCTGAGGAGAGAGTAGAGACACGAAGGGAAAACATAGAGAATGAGAGGAGGTTTGAATTTTAACACATGAAAACCCCCCCCCCCCAAAGCCCTCGCTGGGGTTGTGCAGAGTTCAGACTTTGTTACCAACGTATTTCCTGTTCAAGTGAGCAAATAATCAGCTGATTCTCTGCACTGTTTGAGCTGAGCTTTTTTCCCAGATAAGCAGATTGACAGTGAGGCTGTTCCTTTGTAGGAAATTGATAGCCACTGTGTTTTTATCACCCTAATCATTAAAACTGTCAAGAGGCATACGGTTCCCCCGTGAGTCACTGACTGTTTAAACCAAAGGAAAGGCTTGGTAAACGCTCCTCTCAGCAGCCGGCTGGTGAAAACTTACTTCTTCATTACCTCTTTATGAAAACAAACCGGATTTGGCTGAGTTTTAGCTGACTCATGTGGGATTAGCGGGCTACAGATACCATGCAGAGAGGAGGTAAACACAAACAGGCACAGTTTGCAATTTGTTATGGTTCATTCAACTGGAGAAATGATTTAATGAATTTAGAGACAGAAAGAAACATGTTACTCTGAGGGTTTTTTTTTTCTATAAATATGCTGAGCATGAAGAATAATTCCTTTTCAAAGATCTTGCCTTTGCCACTTTAAGCAGTACACACACTGAATCTCTGTACACACCGCACACCGATCTTGTGAGGGTGACAGGGTGGATACACAGTGATAGCTGAGAGCAAACACTGATGAACAGCTCCGGTGCGAATGGAATAACCAGTGATAGTTTATTTAGATGGCGCGTTCGCATAAGCATGAGTCACTCCTTGAATATTTATCATTACAATTATTTGTTTTACTGTCTTGGTGACATATTGCTGCGAGGCCTGGCGCATCCTCACCTGAACCTCTCTTGCCCGGCTGTGTCCCAGAACTGCAGCTTGACGCGGACACCTGGCTCCACCTCCAGGAAGTGAACATAGAAGTCTACACCCACCGTCTGGTTGATGGACTCCAGGAACAAGTCTTCAGTGTAGCGCTTCAGCAAGGAGGACTTGCCCACTGTGGAGTCCCCCAGCATGATGATCCTGAACTGGTACTGCCACAAAGTCAGGTCCATTGTCGCTGGTTGGGAGAAAAACAAAAAGGCATGACGATGAATACAGCTTGTAGGGATACAAGGTGTATGGGAGAGAGAAAGAAAATACACTGCAGGAATTATAAACAAGGCTGTGAGTAAGGTTAGGAATGGTTGAGGAATATATTGAATAGAATAGATGGTACCATGAGGGTTGGAGAAAGAGGTTTAAAAAAAAAAAGAGATGAAACCTGTAAGGGACTAGCAATCCCACATCAGCTTCCAACAAGTTGCTTCCCTTGCTTTGACGCTCCAAATGTTGAGAAACAACCGCGGCAGCCACTCCTTATAAATCCCACAAATCAGTCAAGCAGGCTGTGTTGACAGTCATCCAAGACTGCCGTGCAGTTGAGGGCCGCAGCACAAGTCTCTCAGTCTCATTCCCATGGTGGCTGATCAAAACCTCATCAAAAGCCGGTGTGTGGAGAAATCTGTCCCACAAAAGTAGATCCCGGTGGAGCTGCGGCTCTCATCTGAGTTGCTGATCTTAACTGCCACCGTCGCATGTGAATGAGAGGTGTGGACTTTAAAAGTTTGCCTGTTGATACTTGACAAAAGGCGGGGCAGCACAAGGACACGGGGAGGGCTGTTGTGGAATGGGAGGGCCAGATGTGGGAGTAAAGGCAGTTTGATAAGGAAGTAGTAGTTGCATTTAACACCATATCAAGGCAAAGCTTGTAGTTTCCCACTGTCACTAGCTCATAACTACATGTCATTAATAATCACAGACAGTGCGGGTGAGCGTGGGCAACTGTTGGCAGCAACTCTTATCACTTTATGGTCTTGTCTGTAGAGTGAACACTGCCACCAAAAAGGTGAAGTTGGTAACAATACAGCTTTATATTCCCAGGGGAAACATTAGGAAATGCTCAGGATATGTAATTATTTTTTCTACAATAGGCTTGCAGGAGGTTAAATGTTATTTTTAGTCATGTTTACATGTCTGCTTTAATTTAGTCATTGTGGCTATTTTAGTATTGAACATAGGTGCCAGTCATTGAAGGCTTAATATGTGGTCAGAGTGCAAACAATAGAGAACAAAAAATAAACATCACTCCCAAACTGAGCTTTTTAAACGTGACTATCACTGAACAGCAATTATACTATTAATCTACTATAAGCAATTGTGTTTGGGTTCTGTTAAAGGTCTAGTGTGGAGGATTTAGTGGCAACCACCTGAGACTTCTCTCATGTCCTAAGCATGTAGGAGAACTACTGTGGCTCATGCAAAAAGGCAAATGGCCACATCTAGACCCAGTGTTTGGTTTGTCCGTTCTGGGCTACTGTAGAACAAAATGGCAGAGTCCATAGAGGAGGACCCGCTCCATGTGCAGGTTTAAACTTCTGATTCTAAGGGGCCGTACACATGACACGTCTTAAATCGCCTTGAAAACACGAGGTCAAGCACTGGGCGCTACTCTGGGCTAACTTTCAAGGGTGCAAAGGCAGGTTGCATCTGAGGTTGCTAAGCAACCATAACCAGCACTGAATCCGTATTATAGCTTACTTACATGAAATCCTGAGTGCAGAGCTGATCTTTGTACAAGTGTTATTTGGCAAGTGTGTATTAGGCCAAAAAATATTGTCCGTGGGACAGATGTAAAGCTCTGGGTAGCCCTGCACTATAATGATCAACTTCTTTTCCATATTTGCGGAAGAAGGGAACGATAGTTGAACACTGTTCATGTCAGGGCGCAGTCTTTGAGCCCTGAAAAATAGGTGCTCGGGAATGCATGCACACCCCGATGGCCTTGCTCTGGCATTTGAACGCGTCTGCCGTGCATGTACATTGAAAACAGTTAATTTGGTGGCGGAAAAACGCAGCACGTTTACGGCCCCTAAGGTGACAATACACATAACAGTTATAACTAGAGCCAATTTTGCCTTGAGGTCACTCCAGCCACCATAAAGCAATCCATGGTTTAAAGCAAATGTTAGCCAAGGGTGTAAAGTGGGGGTCCATGGCCCCTTCCCTGCTCCTGGCACCCAAGCTTGAACCACACCCATCTTTGAACTCAGCTGTCACTGTGACCACAACTACACACCTGTAAAGTTTCATAAGGCAGGGGTGTAACATGGGCAGCCAATGGCCCCTTCCCTCCATCCTATCTGCCTACTTCCAGCCCTCTTGCTCAGGCCAAGCCTATCTTTGAGCTTGGCCTCCATTTTGATCTTAGTTTTGTGACTCTATTTTGCACTGTTGCAACATTATCACGTCAACAAAATCTGTCCACAGACAGAGAGACAAACACCTGGAAGAATACTCAAAACTGCTTCTAGGGTAGATGCCTCTGTAGTAGGTAGCACCAGGACCACATTTTGCCATGATGACGCACGCACAGACATGTACGAGGTGAAAATAATACCAGCCATCTCAGCATTGTCCTGGCTGGTGAGTATATTTCATTTCTGCCAATGTGTCCTCCTAAATCCTGCACACTGATCTTCCAAAGGTTTGCTTACATAATTTCAATAACCTTCTCATGTTGTGGGTTTGTTTACATAATTTCAGTAACCTTTTCATATTGTGGGGTGTAATGAGCTGGACAGCCTCTAGGGAATGCTACAGCAGCATTTAGTTATGGATATAAATGAATGCATCAGTGTGCTCTAAACACAAAACATCACTGAAAATAGAGCCATCAGTGGAGACAAGAGCCTTTCAGTTTGTTATAGCTGTGTGTAAGTATCAATGTAGGTCAATGTAGTATCAATAAGGTTTTGCCTAAAAACTCATGTGTCTCACAGTCGTTGGAAAAAGCAGAAGTTGCTATCATCCTTCGCTCCACTAGAACAAAGGCCAGATTATCAAGAGGAATAAAAATATATTTATTCAGAATAAACATACATATTGCATCACATGCATCCAAACTTCATAAATATAAAAAATACAGCATGTTTTTCGTACATCTGGGTCACCAGCAGATAAATAAAGGCACTGGCAGCAATGATTTAACTATCATGGTCCACTAAATTTGTCAAGACTCCAAGTGAAAATGTAACTTGGAAGCTTGACGCTTATTTACACTTGGCTGCTACTGATGTTTGGAGATCAAATATTTAGTTTTTCTTTTAGTTTTAGGTCATCAGTTTTTCTAAGACAAGCTTATTTTTCAGTTAATACTGTTGACTCAAGAGTCACATTAAGGCGGCCGGATTGTCAGATGACTGTGCATGGGTGTAACTCATTTTAGGAAGTTCTGGTGCAGATAGCGCAGTAAAGGGCAATGTGGTTCATAACCATGTTTGCTGATGTCAGCATGCAAACCGGTCTCAAACATAAAAGCCATGCAAGCAGAACTGGTGAGCTCAGGTTTGAGGCATAAAGTGCACAACCGTTACAGCTTTCATGAAGAAATTAAAACCCATTGTCCTTGGGAAATCTATGCCTGAGCAATTTAACTCAAAACAACAACAAAAAAAAAAAAAAAAATCATATATATATTTCCCAAAGTCACCAAAGCACAACACTGTGGTCCAGTTAAATCTCATACTCGTACAGATTCGCATGCACACTCCATGTAATACAGTGCAAGATCATTTGAAACCAGAGTGGCATGTAGCTTACTCACTTCTGTGTAGCAACCCTGAATGAGAGTTAAGATATGTAAGATGGTATTAAACCTAAAAGCAGAAATACATCAAATAAAACAGTAAAAAAACAGGCCAACAAATATGTCAGAGAGGTAAATCTATCAAGGATGTGTCCAGTTTTGTAGTGGTAATTGATAAGGTGTGTGTACTTCTAGGGAAATGGGTAGGTTACCATGATGGAGTGAACACACACTCCTTGATATTCCTATGTCGTGGCTTTTTGGCTGATGGGAGGGTATACTGTAAACAGTCAGTAAAAGAGGTGGGTATACCCTCCACTACACCACTGGATGTGTCTGTCATGATACATGGGCAAATTCTGGCAACACAAGTCGTGAACAACTGTATGAAATCATAATGTTTGTGTGTTCGCGTATACTGAACTAAACTGATTTGCAGGATGGCTACTCCAAATAGAAACCTGACTGCACAGACCCTGACTGCTAACCTGACCTCCTGTCACTGCTGCAAACTGATCTGCTTATTCTGAGCTAGTCACAAACTAAAAAAATACACCATCCATCCCGTCACAATTCTGCCAAAGCGCCATGCTCCTAAAGCTGCAAAAAACTGCACATACTGTGTACTGACAGGCCGATATTTTACCACTCATTTCTCACCCTGTTTTGATTCTTTTCATTCCTACAAAGAAATTCTGCAGCTATTCCAAAATTCCCCTTACACACACTTCATCCCAGCTTCTGCTTATTCCAGCAACTCTTCGACCCCACAGAGTTAACAGCAAGACATCCCTTTACCTATAAGCATAATATATTTACTACAGTATATATTACTGTAACGAGACATTGTACCTTTCAGTGTTGTAAAAACTTTTTTACGGACCAGTTTTTTTTTTCTGGGCCTTGCATTAATCTGCAGGAGTGTTAACACAACCACAACATCTACATGTGCTTTATTCTGAGGACAAAGAGGGGAACCTCAGCTCGCAGATGTCCGTCTCAGGAGAGCTGCTGCCACTGCAGTCGCTGTAAGTGTCCCTGCAATGAAAGATGAATACATAAAATGAGTATTATAGCAGCACTGCCTTACAGGGGTTGCTTTATTGTAACTGCATGTGGAGTGATGACATAGTGTCACTGTAAACTGACTGTAAGAGAGGAGATCATGACACTGAATAAAAATACGCTTGTAAATTTCCATTCAGGTTCACAAGTCAACTGCATTTGGGTTAATTCAGTGATGCATATAAATGTCAAACAATGTGTAAGGGGCTTAATAAAAACAGAAATGTCTTCACCATATACACGACAGCTTAGGTTGGCCCCATGTACATAATGACCCAATCAAATGTAATTGTTTTTAACCAATCAGCATTAATGTCAGTTTGCAGATTAAATATGAAAACAAATGTATGTAAACACAACTCCCTCTGCACACCAGTCTCAAGGATCAGGTGCTGGTCAGCTGCAGGAACATCTCAGATAAAATCATAAACATAAACCACTGCACACTTAACTGAATTACTGTGGTTTTATTAAGAGCGAGGAACGCGTTTCGCCTGTGGCGTCTTGAGGTTTGCTCTACAGAATCACATGAGCACTCACAGGTGTGCTAAAAATACATGGGTCACATGACTAATTACCACAGTTATTTCACTTTTTCTTTTCTTTTTTTTTTATAAATGTGAAAGACAAAATATTGAAAATCAGCTAAATGTCTTTTTCACAGGCGAAACACATTGTTCACTCTTAATAAAATCATAGTATTACAGTTAAGCGTGCGGTGGTTTATAAAAACAAATGTGTTTAAATGTGATTTGATGCCACTCGGAAACAGAACTGCTTAGAGAGCACTTCATCCAGTGCAGAGAAAAGGATGGAGAGCACTGAATTGTAGAAAAACCAAAGTTGAATGTCAGGGTCAGATCGTAACTTATGAACATCATACAGTAATTTCATTTCAACTTCCAAGAAATAACGCTGGCTGTGTCAGAGCCTACCGTGGAGAGAGGCGACAGCCCTTGGTCAGGTAGCTCTGCAGTTTTCCTGCAGCAGCCAGCAGGAGACCAAAGTATGGAGGAGAAGGTTTAATGGGCCTCGAGGTGAACTCTGGATGGTACTGCACTCCAACAAAGTAACAATGATCTGAAACAACAAAAGCAGGTGGATGAGTACAGACGTACACAGTGTGTTACAATCATTAGCAGCAGCGCATGAATGCTTGTTTTCACTAACACTTTCCACTCACCCTCCAATTCAATGACTTCCATTCTGTCTCCTTCCACATCCTGGCCAACAAACTGAAGGCCCTTATTTTCAAAGTGGTGTATCAGCTCAGGGTTCACCTACAAAGAGCAATGGGTCATGGATTCAGTGATGGTTTTTAAGAAATAGGTCTTTGAGATTATTCTAAAACACTTAAAAACTGCAACATGTACAGGCATAATAAGATACTGTGAAGCAGGGATACTCAACTTGTTTTGCCCATGAGCCGCTTTTGTCTATTGACAGGGGGCCAGGGGCCAGTTAAACAAAAGTAAATCATATTTATCTGTATATATGAAACATGAACTGCCTGTTTTCAACCTTTTGACATTTGCTGTCCTCATTCATCTCTGCCCCACACTGGTCAGCTGTATGCAGGGGCGTTTATAGGATTTGAGGATATGCAGGGCTTAGCTTGAATCTTGGGAGATCCGGGGGATTCTCCCATGGCACTTTTTTTAATAAACAAGCTACTTTGATGCCTTTTATGAACTTTAGTACCTTGTTAATGTTAAAAGCACAAAAAATATTCCCCGAGGGAATCAATTTATTTTCACTGAGAATTAGAAAATGGTGGGTCAGCCACCTTGCACCCTTATGCCTTAGTGTTTTTGTGTCTAAGTGACTAATGGAGACAGCAATGTTTGAAATTGGTCCAGTATTGAAAGAGACTGCTGCAGCTGCAAGGTACAATTTAATCGCTGCAGGTAGAAGTGCTTGCTTTTGCCACTGACAGGCTCCAATTGTTATTTTAAGTGTCTGATAACATTACGAAAAGGACTCTGCAGAGAAATAAAATATATTTCTTACTCCGGTGTGTTTGTTAGTTTGTTTGTGACAAAGTCTCATTCAAGTAGAAGTCTCACACTGAAATCTCAAGAGAAGGGACTTATGGTAGGAAAAACGGCAGAAATGTTAGTGAGAGTTGGAGAGAAGAGTGTCAGGAAAGGTTTGTGTTGAAATACAGAAAGGGTAGCTTAGTGTTATGCAGAAGATTTTCAGTGTCATGGCTGAATTTCCACAAGTGAAAAGGTCAGAACGAGACTTCTCCTTGAGTGAGACTTGGTCACAATAACAAACAGAACTGAGCAGTGAGAGGAAAAGTAAATGTTTCATTTCTCTGCAGAGGGTTTTCCACATTATCGATGGACACTGAAAATAGCAATCTAAGCCTGTCAGTGGCAAAAACAAGCTATTTTAATGGACGTAAATTGACAGTGCACAATTGCAGCTGCAGCCTGCTTCTGCGGTGACTCTCTCAAAACTGGACCAAAAATTGTTTCACTCCATTAGTCACTTAGAAAGGAAAACATGGGAAATGGGAGCCGGGTTAAAAAAAGAAACACTATGTTTCTCTTTAAGTTGAGTACCACTGCTGTATTGTATGCTTCTGTTTTGCACTCTCAATCAAAAAGCTTTTGAAACTTTGTTTTACCTCAAATCTGTGTCTGTGCCTCTCGTCAACATATTCGACATGTCCGTACAGTTTCCCTTAAACAATGAAATATCAGTCATCAGTAACACAATCTCTGTGAAGACCAATAAGCCGACAATCCACCATTAATTCAGGGAGGATACATACTCAGTACACTGGTGTTGGATTTGAATATGGTCCGCCTCTTCCCCAACCTCATCGTCCCCCCCATCTGTCCTGGGTTGTGCTCTGGCATATCAATCACCTGTCGAGATCAAACAGGATGTTAAAGCCATTCCGGTGAAGACTCCGCTGATGTGATGTGATATGAGCACGGCAGAAAAAGATAACCTACCACGGGGTGACTGGATTCTGGATTAAATTCTGTGGAGTTGGCATCTGAAAAAGATGAGCAAAACTGATCTCAGCTCAAACTAACTTCTCATCAGGTCCACGGTCCTTTCATCATTAAATTAGAAACAATAGGAATCAAATAAATGTTTTTCTAACAGTGGCCCCGGCTGAACGGTGCAATTACTCACCTTCCCATCCGAGAACATTGCGGGCAAACTCGCACACTGCCAGCTGCATGCCCAAACATACTCCTGCACAAAACAAGACCAGCAGGATTCTTGCATAATGAGTGTTATTGTAAGGACTCGTAAATAAAGTAAGACTGAACACGATCCCCACTGTGCAAACCACTTATGTGTCTAACAATACTGTATTAGCATATGATTATAAAGTACCTATAAAAAGTATTCACCTCTATTTGGGACTTTTCATCATTCATTATTTTACAACTGAATGTTCAAGCAGCTGCAATTAAGGCATTTTTTCTGATTAACAATTCAGAAAAAGATTCTTATGTCAAAGTGAGACCACACTGATGTGAGAAATATACAAACATATCACACAAAGAAACTGACTGCAAAAGTATTCATGCCCTTCAGGTCTGTATTTTTTATGTGGCAGGAATTTCTGCTTTGAAATACTTAAAATTAGTGCGTCTGTAACAATTTTATTCACCTAAACACAACATTTTTTCCACATTTGTCTTTACATGATTTCTCAAACTACGTGAGGTTGCTCAGAGATCGTCATGGCACAGCAATTTTAAAGTTTTGCCGCACTTCCTCAATGGCTTTGAGTTCTGGACTTTGACATGGCCATCAAATACATGTTTTTCATCCTGCGTAGCTTTGGCTTTATATTTTAAGTTGATGTTTTGCAGGGGGAAAAAAAAACATTTTATCCTCAGTCACAGTTCTCTGGCAGACTGTGGCAGCTGTTCCTTCAAGATTTCTCTGTATTTTGCTGAATTTATTTTGCCCTTCACAAACCTTCCCAGGCTTATTACACAGAAGCATCCACACAGCATGAGTCTGTCATACAGGCGGTGGGCACTAAACTTAACGTGCAACGTCTTAATGCTTTGGGCTGCACCGCTAATGATTAATGTGTGTAAAAGCAGAGTGGTGGAATACTAATGCAATCAATTATATTGTGTTTTGTATTCATAGTTATTTTAAGTTAAAAAGGTTTCAGTTGTGAAACGAGAAAAACATCACAGACAGTATAGTTATTAATTTCATTGTTTTATCCAAAATAATTCAAGTAAGAAGCTGCATACCAAAAATTCTTAACGTATCTTTCTTGAGGTAAAGAGGGGTAACATTTCTATGCCTACTCCTCATTAAGTTTGTTTATAGCATTAACTCTCACAATGTAATGTGATGATGGATAGGGACATTTATGTTTTGTGTGCTCCTGCCTAACCATACTGTGTCAAACCGACACGGTGCGGTAGGTTCAGAGCATACGGAATACCTGGTATGTAAATTGTTGCAAATAATTTGAAACCAAAGTTCACCTTTAGCAACATGCTAACGCACATTTGACAGCATCAGACGGATGAGCCCATCAGCAGGATGCCAAATATTTGGGTACTCTGAATGTTTACATAGTCACGGAGGAAATAACACTCTGCCTTAGTTTCACTTTTTAGTGTTATGTGTATTTTGCCATTTTCCATTTTTCAACTTCCATTTCACAGCATAAGGGACCTGTGTTTGTTCAGTGTTTGTACAGTGTAATGCAAAAGTGCTTGAAATGTTCCTTATTTTATAGGGAGTATAGTTTACCAAAGTTGCAAGAGGGCAAAATGTTACCTCAGTGTCTAGCAAGAGGATTTTGTCTGTCTTTGACACTTGCACTACTGTCTATTAAAAATATATGAAAAGAAACATATCCTCGGGCATTAAAGTTTTTTCTGCTGTACTGAGCTCACACCATACCATGGCTCCTAAACAGGAATATGAACTGAACTGAGACTTTTGTGTACCGTAACACCCTAATGAAGAAGACGGCAGAATTTACAAGACAAAGTAGTTTTGAATCTCTCTTACCCAGGAATGGCTTATTCTGTTTCCTCGCCCAGTTAACAGCCAGCATTTTGCCTTCTGTCCCTCTCACACCGAAGCCTCCTGGCACCAACACACCACTGTGGAAGGAAGGAGGGAATGACAGCCTCAATTTATTTCATAAAATTAGTCCAGATTATCTTTGAGACAAAAATCACACAATATAAACACCTGTACACAGAGACACATTACTGATAACAGTGTTGTGACTTTTTGCGGATAAGTCTAGTAACCATTTCAATAGCGAACCAATGGCTAATAATACAGGTTGATATCTAGCATGCCTTTGTTTTGTTTTTGTATTTGCAAGACTTTGTGAGATACCACAAGGCAAAAAAAAGCAATGCTTCAGAACCCTTTCTGGTCGCTGCTTTAAAAAAGCTAGAGTCACAAATACACTTTTCCCCCCAGAGTATTGCAGGCGTAATCTCTACATGAAGATGTAATAAAACACTGCGAATTTCTACAAAGCTCAAGTCATTGACCATTTTATGAGGCTGCATAAATGACTGAGCGTGACAGCACTCCACTGCCATCATGTGGCCCACATAATAACCACACATCACCAGAGTGTGAAACTTCCTATTGACAGTTTATCTACTCACTCAGAACTGCAGAGCTTTTGCCAGGCCTCATGATATTTCACTGGCTCATCTTGCAGAGTGGTAGTCTCCAGGTCTGCAGAGTCTATGTACTGTAATAATAACAAACAGCATCATTTGGAAGGATATCAACATTACGGCCAACGGGCTGACTACTGTTTAAATATGGACACTATGGACAAATGTTAGGCTTTATGCCAGTTTTCTGTGACAACAGTCAACACATAAACAGCAAAGCAGTGTTGAGAAAACAGAAATAAATACACAAAAGATAAAAAATGTGAAATGTTTTCATACCTTAACCTCTAATTTGTGATTAATGGCGAGGGCTGAGTGCTCCAGGGCCTTGATAACAGAGGTGTAGGAGTCAGATAACTTAGTGTATTTCCCCACCAGTGCGATGGAGACACGCTCCAAGAGACGGGCAGATCTGAGAGCAGAGGGAGATGATTTACAGTACTGACCTGGTGCAACATTAAATCATAACGTTACAGCCACTCAAAGAATATTTCCGTGTCCTGCAATGCTACCTCAACAGTGTGCCTGAGTGACTGACGAACATTTGTCTTTCAGTGTTCAACTCTTTGTTTTTTAATTCCAGGAAGTGCCTGAGTGATTGAACTGGCTGTTCCGTAACTGTGACGTAAATGGTTTGTGTCCATTTCTTTAGTGGCCTTGAAAAAGTTCGCAGCTGAGACAAACCTCCTCACCTGTCAGCCATCTCCTTCCACTTTGAGAGCATCTTCCTGGGCCTCACCTCGATGGGCAAGTTTAGCCGCTGACAGAAATAGCTCACGACACCCTGGTCCTCCAGCAGCAGAGGCACTCTGTAGACTGAGGCCACATCTTGGATACAGATCACCTGAAGAGAATTACGAAACATGTTATTTTAATTTATTCCATCAATAAAAAGGCTGAGCAATGCCAACACTTTTAAATGAACATAAACTTA
>JAPZEB010000025.1:10091750-10104887 GCA_029783705.1 Chaetodon striatus | reverse complement strand
CATGATTACTATGTTTTTATAATGTCCCAGAAATAATTGTGATAAATGACATGATTGTCATTTCAAACGGATTGCAAGTGCACCCTTCCAAAGACCAATGTACTTTTAATTCTTAAGCATATTCAGACACTGGCATTGGACTATGAAAAAATATATTTTGAAAAAACATATTTTTAAAAAAGTACTTAACACCTGTTAATATATACACAAAACAAAGCCTAAAATAAAATAGTACCTTTACAGGAGTAGATCAAAATGACTCAGTTTGAGTCATAATAAATTTGGCTAACAAGAATAAAACCAAGTGATGCTTCTTGTGACTTATACACAAGCTCAGTGAAGCACCAGGAACTCCACTATTGCCTCTATAATCCAGACGGTGTGCTGCAGTCTGCTCCCGAGGATGGACAGCGGTTTGCTGGTGGATTTACGGAGTGGAGGATGAAATTGTTGGAGGAGCAAACTACAAATGACAGACTTTCTGGCTTGTTGCCAGGGGTTGGTAAGCTTACGACTATCCACACAGTGCCTCTGCCACTCCAAAGGGGCAGGTGCAGGCTATTGGTAAGCCACACTGTGTCATCTTGTTTTAGTTTTCTTTGAAATCACACAGTTAGGCGGGAGTGGAGAGAAAATAAAAAGGAAGAATCACTGAACCCAAGTCTTAAAATACTTGGAAAAAACTTGCTAAGATGTTAGTGACATTACTTTGTAGGCACACACACATGTAAACACAACGGGCAATATCAAGGTCAGCAAACGGAGCAAGGTCATATCCATATATTGTACAATATATCGATAACATAATTATCGCAACAGGTCTAATCATAAGTATACTGTTATTGATTTGTGGTGGCTTTTGTGATATTTATTTTATTTTTAAAGACTTTCAGCAAAACACATGCTGGAGTTTTGTGTGCAGTCAGTACCACAAACTCACGCATCATCACTGAACAACATCACTCAACCCTAACTGGTACTAGCATACAGTGAAGCAGCAGTTATCCTTGCTTACTTAGCTTATGTCCCTTTTGTATGTACTGTGCCCCTCTGGGATTACCAAATACTATACAATACCACACTTGCAGATGTTGGGGATGACAACATGAGCTGTGCAAGTTCATGACTAATGTTAGCAGCATGCTGTGCACATGGAGCTTCCAGTGAGGTTGTTTATAAAAACAAATCAGTCTACTTCACCTGTGTGGGCTCCACGTGACAAAACATGGAGATCTTCTCCTTGACAGCCGTTTCTAGTGGTGATGCACAGCGGCACATAATCTAAAAAGAATCAGTTTATTTTTATTATAATATAAAACAGGACAAGGGTATAGTCTCAAAGGTTCCTAAGTAAACACCATCATAGTTTTTTTTATGTCAGATTTTATTTGATGTGTACACCATGAGTTGGATGCATAACCGAGATTTAGTGGATATAGATTTCTACACATACAGTGAAAGCAGAGCCGTGGCCTGTTTATATCTGGGGTACGGGAGTGAATGCCAAGTTCTAAAAGCAAATTGTAATCTGACTCACCAAATCTGGAGACAAGCCCAGCCCTCGGAGCTCTCGGACACTGTTCTGGGTCGGCTTGGTTTTCTGCTCTCCCGTGCAACTGGGCTGAGAATAAAAAAAGCAAATTCACTTCAAAAGAGTGGCAGGAATGTGTGTAAAAGTTAAACCAGTGGTGATTTTTACTGTTCTACAGCCTCTTTAGGCCCATGTCAGACAGAGAGTGTTATAGAAGCCTGGGGCAGCTTTTTGTAGTTGTTTTCAATGAAGTGAAGCATTTTGCTGGCTGCTTTTAAATTGCTGAGTGCCTCACGTTTTTCTGCCTCATGCTGAAAAAGGGCCTGATGTCATTGACATATTTTTCCCCACTGTCCAATCAGATTAATTAACAGGCAGGCCTTCTGTGGTTGCAAGTATTAGCATAAATAGTTTGTGTAAGGGTAACATTATGTCACTTCGTACGTCACCATATGCAAGGTGCAAGACATATCTTACAAACCGACAATTAACAGCAGGTTTTCAAATTATCTGCAACACATCCTAAAATAACCAAACAGACCATCATCCAGGTGAAATTCCTGGTGGTCTTCCTTGTCCTATTTCTTCTCTTTTTGAGGGTCTCTTATACCCACATTGATATCCATTTCCCTGTGACTAAGATACTTTCTGGGAACAGCTCCTCACCCTCATTTAGAGCCAGAGCTCCAAACCCCTGGTGGGGAAATGCATACACACACACACACACACAAAAAGATGCAGCATGCTCCAAAAAGCACTCTGTCTGATTAGGGAAGGCTTCAACAAAAAAAAGGCAGTGTAGCATTTTATAACCCTCTTTAAATAAAACAAAAGTATTACACATTACTTAAATAATAAAAGTTAATGCAGATGTAGTGATCCCAATTTCTGTGACGAATACATGAAATGTGTGTCCACCAGTAGGCCATACCTGTGGTACCAGGCTGACATGGATGTTGCAGAAGTTCTCCCTCTTCACCTTGAACTGGAACTGTCTGAAAGCCTCAATGAAAGGCATGCTCTCAATGTCGCCCACTGTGCCTCCCAGCTGTTGACACAAAACACCTGCTTAGACCACAGAACTGCACGTATGAATACACAGGTTTGATCTAAGCACGTTATCTAATACAACACACCCTTGAAGAGTACAGATTGTAATCAGCTTTATTGTACCCATAATACTGTCAGAGATGGTTTTGATGTATGCCATCCAAAAAGAGCTGCTGGAGGCAGGGTAATAATTTAACTTCGCTTATGAGGATTTGACACGTTCAGCTGCAAATGTACTAAAGATGATATACTTTTGCAGTACAAGTTGTCAAACAAACATTTTTTTTTTAACACACCACTTTGTTTTGTTTTCCTCAGCTGGCGAGAGAGCAGGGCGAACAGAGGAGGATAGTTTTACAGACTCTCCTCAACAAATCAATTTTCAAATCCCCTGATTTTGTACTTTTTCAAAATAATGTTTGTTTTTCTGCTTCGCTAATGGACCCATTTGTGTGAGTTCAGCAATTTCTCTTCTTGCTGAATGGTGCCAATATTTTCATTTGCTTCAGGCAACATGCTTGGTTTCATTTCTGATCGAAAACCTCTTCCATTTCTACTCAATGCACAAAAAAAAAAAAAAACGGGTCACAAATCATTTAAGCGCTTCCCATAGGAGTTGTTGAAATATGACACTTTTGACAAAGAAGGCTTTCAGTGTCTTTCTGCATTTAGTGCAACAATCAAGCTTCATTTACATAAATTCCTGCTTGATGAGAACAGAGACAAGTTCTAACATGACAACTTACCTCTATAACACAAACTTGAGGCTCCACACCATCATCATCTACTGAGATCTTGGCCTGTTTCATCACCCAGTCCTGGATGGCATCTGTGATGTGGGGCACCACTGAAAACATTTAAAAACAAAAGTCAGATAAAACCAATTAACAGTGCTCACTGTATATGCAAGTGAAGAGGAATACATTCACTCATTTTCTGTAACCGCTTATCCTGTTGGGTGGCGGGGGGCGGGAGCCTATCCCAGCTGACAATAGGCGAGAGGCGGGGTACACCCTGAGCAGGTCACCAGACTAACACAGGGCTAACATACAGAGACAGACAACCATTCACGCTCACATTCACACCTACGGACAATTTAGAGTCACCAGTTAACCTACCCTGCATGTCTTTTGACTGTAGGAGGAAGCCTGAGCACCCACAGAAAACATACAAACTCCACACAGAAGCCCCCCTCTAACCGTCTTGCTGTGAGGCAACAATGCTAACCACTGCACCACCATGCTGCCCCAAGATGAATTTAGCTCTTGCCGCATTGTCTGTTCAACCAACACAGTAGAAAATACAAATGGAAACAACTGAGCTGCCGTGCTGCATGCATTGGCACCAAAAGTGGGGGTTAAGTATTCAAACAGTCAAGGGGAGCGCCCATGTTTTGGAGAAGGTGCACTCACTCACCTTGTACAGTCTTGCCCAGGTAGTCTCCCCTTCTCTCCTTGCTGATGACTGACTGGTAGATCTTTCCAGTGGTGAGGTTGTTGTCTTTGGTAAGACGGATGTCAAGGAAACGCTCATAGTTTCCCAAGTCTAGATCCACCTCCCCGCCATCATCAAGAACAAAAACTTCTCCTGCACAACACAATTCACATATTATATCCATTTGTCAAAACAGCATATCCCAAACTGCTAGAAATTCAGTGCCTTGCATGTTGACATAACTCTCTATTGTATGGAAACACATGGTGCAACCATGCCTTTCAGCTGCTGCCACACCACATCCTGATATATTAACGGCAGGATTTAACCACACAAATAAACAGCAGATGGTACACCAGAGACAATACAAGCAACCTTATTTAATGCACTAAATGACTCACCATGTTCATAAGGTGAAAAGGTGCCAGCATCAATATTGATATACGGGTCGATTTTGATGGCTGTGACACGAAGGCCACAGGACTTGAGGATTGTTCCAACACTACTGGCAATGATGCCCTTGCCAATGCCAGATATGACACCACCGGTAACCAGGATGTACTTCATAGTGGCATGTGAAGACTAAAAAAAAAAACAAACAAACAGGAAAAAAAATGAAACTGCATGTGCCCAACTCAACCTGTTCAACCACATGTGAGATGGAGAGCTGATGTGACAGAGACAATGTGACTGTGGATATGCTCCATTACTCAAGCAGATTATTGATGTTAACAGTCTCAATTAGTTACAGTTACAATGCAACCACATATATAGACGTATTTATTGTAATGTTTCTCAATGGGTTAAAATTTAAACCTGTGGTCTTTAACTCCCTTTATTCCTGAGTTTTAAAACATGGTGTCTACAGGTATCAGACAGTTAAATTTAATGCTGCAAGTATGAAGTCAAATGACAGTATTATAGTTTGTTAAAACATTAAAAATATGGACTTTCACATGAATGGCGTGACTCATTTTCACAAAAGAGAATTAGATAAATGTTTGTAGTAGTTAAGACCTCACAAATTCAACACTATTGATGACTTTTAGAGCCTTATTGTTGTGACATTAAATTAAAGACACTGTAAGACTTTTTAAGGACCTGTAGACACCCTGTAAAACTTCACACATCCATGTATCAGCATTGGAAAACATTTAACACAGTCAATCTGATGGTGGTTACATAAATGTGTTTTTAAACTTAGGAGGAGGGACTTCCCTAATTGTTTACATCTGGGTCCCATGTTGTGCTCTCATGTTAACCAGACACATAACATAATGTACAGACGCAATGTGCAGATCTAAAGCAGATCACAACATATGATTACTGCAAGGGGAACATTGTGTTCAACTGACAACTGCACGATATGAAAGTTTAAGGCGGGAGATGGCAGCCACAGATATGAAGGAGACGCCCCAGAGCTTTCTGGGTAACAACAATATTGTCATTATGGTGCCATGTCTTAATTGGCAGCACTTGAATACATCGTGATTAAAAAAAGCTGTCAAACTGGAATAGCTAGAGTAGTTTGACCTAGAATAGTTACTGTCACACAAAGTGCTGCAAGAAGTGTTTCGCCACAACACGGTTTGCAAACTGGGCATTAAATGTTAATTTTTAAACGATATTTTACTCGACATTAAGGTGAAGTTAACACAAACAGCCTGCGTCACTCACACAGCTAACAGTTTACGCTAGCTAGCAGTTAAGTTAGCGACCACTTTCAAAACAACAACGTCAAACAACCTGACAGTGTTATTAAACTGTCAACAGACTGTGTAGCTAGCACACAACATGAACGACCTTAAAACCAAACAAACTTACCTAACAGCTAACAACAAAGACGTCAGCGTTTAGTCTCTGCGACTGCTGTGAATTTAATTAACTCCTCTTCTGTTTACGGAGCATCAGTCCCGACGTCTCCGCGGCGGCGGGAGCACGTGCGCCAGACGCTGGCTGATCCACTCGTCCCAGTCCGTACACTTTGTTTCCTTCCGCGTGCGTTGGGGAACACTATGCCCTCTGCTCAGCCTGTCAGGCAGACCTCAGTCACCCACCCTCACAGGATCCACCAATCAGGTGGAGCAGGGTTGTGTCCTGAGAGGCTGCACTCAGGAAGACAGATTTAATCACGTTTTCACCTTGTGATGTCACATGTGCTGGGGAAACTTTAGTTTTTCAAGGTCCATAGGAGACATTAAAAATTCAAAATGAACTAATAAAAATACAAGACACTGTTTTTCTTCTTCAAAGGAAATCTTACCAAAAGGAAAATCATTTTGAAACTCACAAATATGGCAGAAGACCCTTCAGATTCTGTATTTCTAACTACACTAGAGAGATTCAAATTTGTAACTCAGAAATACACTGAGGTGGAGACCTCATTTACAATTTAGCCGAGTAAAACCATATAAAATAAAAGCTCTTAGACACAGAAAAAAAGAGAAACTTACATAAATGTGGCAACAAGAAGTAAAAAGCAATAAATTCACAATTAAAGATGTAAAAAATATATATTAATGAAAGCATCAATGATGAATAAAAACTTTTAAAATGTAGAACACACTTATCAGGTAAAACAGGAACACCTAAAATTAAAATATTATATGGTTCAAGGTTTGAACAGCCCTATGGATAAAAATTCAAAAAGCTATAAATTGTTCTGCTTGTTGTTGCACTTTGCAGGTTCACTATATGAAAAACTCGTAATGGTGCCAAGATTTGCTCACTTAGATGGATTTAATGTTGGGCATTTGTTTAAAGTAGTTTACATATTCAGCTTTTGGCAGATCTGGGAACACATATTTTAGTAATACTGGTTATTCTGTAAAGTTCAGACTTAAAGATTTTATTCCTTTATTTGAAAGCAAAGTTAATTCATTGACTTTAATGACAAACCCCATGATTCTGTTGGGGTAAATTTCATATACATAAACCTAAATTATTTTAAAGATTGTTATGATCAAAGTCCATAGTATTGCTAATGTTGTACATTGTATTGTTTAATAAAGTTGTAAAAAAAAAAAAAAAAAATCAAGGTCCATAGTTAACTTGTTAACATAATATTATATACAGAAAATAATTTAATTTTAATTTAATTTAATTTGGCTTGAAACACTAAAACCCTCTTTTATATTATTTAAACATATTGATTTTAAAACATACTTCACTATGCTGAAAATTTAAAACTCAGAAATTCTCTACCATTAATCTGTTTATAATTTTATGATCATACCATTTACTCGATTTTGGCATTTTATATACCATATAGAATATTTTTAATTTAAACCTTATTTGTACTATATTGTTGTTGTCAAATTAGACTTTTATATTCACACTCTTCCCACTTTGTGTTGCAACTGCTGCACAGCAATACCCTTTAGGATTAATAAAGTTTTATTTGACCTTATCTTAAAAAATGATCAGCCTTAGTGAAACATAATGACCTGATGAAGTTGTCCCTGTTGTTTTGCAGCAAGTATCATCAATGACATGACTGTTTGTGGACACATGTTGTGATATCATATCATACATGTTTATTTATATATGTTTTTTTATTTAGCCTTAATATTTTTTACTTATAAACTCAAAATATCTGAGTTGTTTTTCACCATAATTCTGTCACCTGCTACTCTTTCATTTGTTCCTTCAAACAGCAGCCTCCCACCACTAGATGGCACATATGCTATATGTTGCATTATTCAGCATCTATCTGGGCTAAATTGAGCTTTTAACATGCATGAGGTTATTCACACATATTGAACCCAGTGACTTTATGGAGAGAAATGAGGTATCAGATACAGCGACAAAGAGATTAATCCTGTTGTATGCATAGACACCCTCACAGATTCTCCTTTGGTCAAGTGAGCCACTGCAAAATAGAGCAATGATCCCTTTCAAACCCCACTGATACAGTAACACTGTCTCTAAGATATTAAAGTTTTCCTTCATGTATTCACTGTCGCGCTGCTCCAGTTTTGCTGTGGGTAATGAGAGTGGTGATTCTAATTCATTTCTGTCCATGATCTTGATCTAATTAAAGACCTCATCCCTGCCACCTCATTTTCATAAGCTGTTCCCTTCAATTACATCTGACAAGTGAGCACAGACACACATTAACCTCCCGCATGAAGAGGTACTGTGCTTCCCTCATCTCTCTGCAATCTTAAAATAACAGAGAGGCCGATTCAAAGGTAGTTCCACCTCTTTGAAAACACCTTTTTCTTTGGAAAGCACATCTGTGGATGGCAGGGTCCATTACCCACCTACGATATGATTACATTCTCTGAAACAGATGACAAGATAGCGCCGTGCAATGCCATGTTTTGCAATGTGTTGTGGTTGTATGTCTGATTGTGGGCAAAGTCAGTTGTGACAGCTCATCCCTGTTTGTAAATGATTGTCTATATAATGTTTTGTTTTTTAACCTTTCGCAAAGAGCAAGAGAAGCCGACGAGTCTGCAGAGATCTGAATCTGCTACTGAATGAAACTTTATTCAAAATAACTTCAGGCTATACGTCTTTCAGCTGAGTGACATGAACCTGACATAAATCATATTGGAGCTTGTACAAAAGTGATTGACTTCGCTACGATTAGAATTGACAGAACATCATATATAACACAGACAGATGTGTCATGACTGCAGAGTAAAATACAAAATGACATGTTTATGAACTCTTTGGAAATTTTCCCTTTTGAAGGCATAGTTTGACATTTTGGAAAATACGCCTTTTTGAGATAACAGTGAGGACTGATACTATGGCGCTAGAGCCAAGGAAAATATAATATATTTCTAATATATCTTATAGTTTCCTTGGCTCACGCCAGGAAGCTGCTTCACCTGGCTGCAGCTTACTGTGAAATATTTCCTCTAAGTAACTCCCCATAAAACCACAACAAATTTGAGTGTCACTGGGGATTAAACAAAAATTACATGTAGTAATTTCTGAGCTTTATTGGTGTTGCTGTGTATATTTTTGAACTTTGAACATAGTCAAGCTGGCAGTTTCCCCTTCCTCCAGACTTTATGCTAAGCTAAGCTAATTGGTCCCGAGCATGAGTGTGGTATCAGTCTCTTCATAAAACCCTACAGGGTGTTCTCATGCTCTTTATGTATGTTTGCCTATGAAAAGTAATGCACCACAATTTGTAACCCACATAATCATGAGCCAATAAGCTGTGTATAATCCACAAAAGGCTGCGATCACGTGACCAAGGCACTGCAAGGAGTAAAGAAGGAGGTACAGAGACTGGGGGTGCGTTCCAAATCGCATACTTTTTCTTTTTACTTTTAGTATGTACTGCAGCTGCCCTTAATAAGTACAAACTGTTGCATGCAGTGTGCACACAATTAGGGCATACTACTTTCTCATAACATTACACCTTGAACTTTGGCCTTCTTGCTTTTATTTCCATTACCTTGGAGATAAACAAACGCCAGAGACTGAGATCGACCCAGAGAGCTCTGTTGTTGTTACTTTGCAATGTATGTAGTTGAACTTTAAACTTAAAGCTGCACAGATTGTAGATTCTAATGTTTTTGAGACAGTGAAAATACATCTGCAGTTCTCTGTCGTTGTCATTTTCATAGTTATGTCCTTTTGTTGTTTGTAATATTTAATATTTTGTTCACTTAAACAATTAATATTCCTATTGGTAATATTCCACTGGTCATCAGTTACTTGAATGCACTGTCATCTGTCATTGGGACTTCTGACAGCTGACAATCAGCTGTCAGTGAGCTGTCATCTGTTTGCAGCTCGGTCGATGTGACGTATCATCCACTGTGCAGAGGACTGTGGGTCAGAATATCCAGAAAAACATGCTGGCTTGCATACTGCAAAATTGGACCAGATGTAGTGGAACATCCTGGAATTTTTGGCATACTCCATTTGTAAAGCTATGTCTTGGGACATCCTAAATAGTATGATAGTATGAGTATTGGAACGCATAGCAGGAGTCCACATAAGGAGGCAGGATGAGGTGGGAAATGGGTCACAAAGCACAGGACTTTCCCTCAGGAGACTGGTGTTTGGAACCATGTAAAACCAAGTGAATTGTTAGTTATTTTCAGGTAGGCCTACCTTGTCATCACGCTTCTTTTCCTAAACCTGATCTTTACTTGCCAAAATGAAAAGACACAAAACGCAGGACTCCCCCAAGGAGACCGGTGTTCATGACTGTATTAAACCAAGTGAACTTTAAGTTATTTTAAGGTACGTCATCACCATGTTTCTTTTCCTCAACCTATCTTAAGTAACTTTACTTGCCTAAACCTAACCTCCAGAGCATTACATTAAGTATGTGATGTCATTCATGGGGTGCTATTTTTTTTTTTAGATTTCATACAAACTATCATATGAGGATATGCTGAACTCTATAAGCAAGAAAGCAAATAAGCACATTTACCCAAGTATGGAGCTATTACTTTAACATTTGTCAAAGTTTAATAACTTATAATTACTTCACTCATCTGTTTTCCCTTTAATATGCAAAAATTGACTTATTTTCTGTTTCCGTAGTCTGTTATAATTGACTGGTGCAGATCAGATAATCAGCGAGCACAAATCAGCAGAAGACGGCTGTTGACTAATTTTTCCTGGAGCTAATGCGTAGGAGTTCTATTAAATAACTTAATAAAATATCTTGCCTTTGTGACTGACATTTAGATTTATCTTCTTACGCTTATCTCTTAACTAATTATTATGTTTTGGGAATGTTAACTGAGCACCTGCACTATTCTCTATTAAATTAAGACCATCTACTGCATGTAATGTGGCGGTAAAAACGAAACTGGTTCATAACAAAAACATAAATGCAAATTAAAATGGCCACAGGTTAAAAGCAGGGTAGACACAGTGAGGTATCAGTTAGTGTTGGCAGCGTTTCCTTCACCTCCATCCTGTGAAGTTAGACAGCACTGGGGTCAGATGTCATGAACTGCTTCACTCTCCCAGACCTCCAGTGGGCCAGAGAGGTCCGACTCCCTGCTCAAACAGACACACAAAGAAACAGTAGCCCACATCCCCCGCACCCCATGGACATTATTTATGAATGGGAGTGGTGCCTTTTCCCCGTCCTTTTGTAGTTTTGGAATGTGCGAGATAGATCGATTTAAGACGGGAACACAGATGGCTCTTAAGGCACAATGCAGTACACAGCCACTCAGAGGAAAAGTGAGCTCTTGGGCAATTAGTGTCATTATGGCTGCTCATGTGCTTGGTGGGCTGGATAAACAGTGGCTGTGGCGGCAAATGGTTAGGCATGTGGGTAGCATGGATAATGGTGATCAGTGCAGCACTGCAGCAGAGTAAAAACACACACTTACCAATCCTAACCAGGTGATGGACAGATGGGTTTCGCTTGATCAGACAAATTATAAAAATCAGGGAGTACAGCAGGTGTTATGGGCCTGCATATCATCATTGATGTCAACATGTTTTACTTCATCTGCAGTTTATTTTTATTTATCCAATAACTGATTAGTCTATAAATGTCAGAAAATAATAGGCAACTCTTTTAGAAAATCTACATATATTTAGAGAAAAGCGCTGATACAACATTTTTCATAATATAACACTAGCATTTCTATTACGTATGTCTTTTTTTATCGCAATAAACAAAGGGATGTTTTTTGTCACATTTTGAAAGAAAAAATCTCATGATGTCAACTTGCTGCCATCCATTTTAGCATAAGCATTAATATACACAAAATACACAATATAAAATGTTTTCTTATTATTTGTACTTTCAAGGGAAAATTAGCTGTTTGTACATGACAGACAATAAATGCCAGTTCCCTCCATGGAGCTAACTGCCCTCCAGCCCTCTTGTCACATGAATATTGCTCTGATCACCAAGTATACAAACTCATAAAAAAAAAAGATAAAAAATACATATATAATTTACATTTTGTATAGTGTGGTGGAAATAAGAAGAACCCCAAGGGACATGTTTTTTTTTATGTTAAAAGACATAAAACACTACTATACACATGATACATTTCATTAGAATGGGTATTTATGTGTCATTTGTGTTTGAAGTTCATATCAGATCAATATTACATTTAAAATGATGACAAAGGGACAAAGTAAATATAGTAAAAACCACATATAAAAGGCCACCCTTTATATTATGAAAAATATAGAAATTTTTGTATGGTCCTTTTGGTATCAGGTAAGTGTGACAAAAATGAAAAATGTGAAAGAAAGAAATGTGTTTTTGATTTTTCTTCTTCCTTCCTTTCTTTTATTTTTCTGACAAGGACACAAAAATCACAATAATTGAAGAACCACCCTAATAAAAATGGCCATCACACTTCCCGGAGTCCAAGGTGATGTTGTAAAATTGTTTGTTATTGTCTGACCAACAGTCCAAACCCCAGAGGTATTTCATTTAAAGTGATATAAAACAAAGAAAAGCAGCAAATCCTTCCACTTCAAAACCTAGAGCTAGTATATTTGATTAATATTCTTTATCAAACATTAAATGACTTTAACAGTTTAATCAGTGAGCAAAATTGCTTTCTATTAATTATCTGTTGATCAACTAATCAAACAACTGACTTATCATTTCAGCACTAGCGTTAAAAGAACTGCTTGTATTCATCATTATGCAATGATTAAATTATATTTAATGAAACAATACTTATACCAATATGTGATTACAGATATTACTGAAAAGTTACTTACAGTTCTTCGGTGACACCCACACCCACACACCCATTTGAATTCCAGCAACAGTGATGACAAACATGTGACAACAAGGTCAGGTGCGGTTGTAAACACGAGTGAAACAATGGTCTTACTGAGAAATCCAGCTCACAGACCTCTGGGGAAACCCACACTCTGAGTTTGTTGTCATTGTCTTAAACCTAGTTAATACTCTGTTTACGCTATGTGTGTACGTGTCTGTGTGTGTGTGTATGTGTACGTGCCTGTGTGGGAGTGTAACATCTACCATTCTCTCCTCATTGCCTAAGCCACAAGTTATTGAGAAAACAAATGTCAGTTGAAGGGCGTTGTCTGTTTGGTGTCTGCACTGAGAGTTAGTCTCTCCTCCCGCTACTTGGAGCAAATCTAATTTGATTATGAGCACCAGTGAATAAAGGCATTGAGGGAAA